>OY293307.1:24002554-24124306 GCA_958502075.1 Orchestes rusci
CTCAAGAATTTGTTATCACCTCAACCACAGCCGTATCAACAGGTCTAAATTTAGCCCGAATGTGGTTCTCTTATCAACAGTAGACAGGACGGGGGGCGTCAAACATTGCTTATCCACTACAGGACGAGTTACTACTTGAGTTATATCATTACTATTAGATTGTTTCTTGAAGTGTTCGGACGTGTTCTGCTATTTTTCTTAGCAACAATTCAAATTATTGTCTTTTTTTTTTTTTATTGAGAGCGAGTTACTTCCATCAGTCTTAGATTGTCTCTTAAAGTGTTCAGACGTGTTTGGTTATTTTTTTTTTCTCCGTTTCAGTTTAAGTTCACGTGAATTATGTTTGCTATTATCGCAAATTTAATCAAACACATATCTGCCCTGCTTGGTATATATCAACAGAAGTCTACTGAAGAACTGCTTCGTGAGGGCCTGCAAGAATGTACCCGGGCTGCTAGAAAAATTAACAAATCTATGAAAACTGCTCATACTGTTGGTGAGAAGCACCAGTTGCAGGCTGTTCTAGCGAATGTTAAGAGCTTGAGACATCAGTTCAAATTGGAACATAAAACGGGCACCGTGAGAAAAGAAACCGCATATCATCGAGTGAAATGGGAAGATTTGAAAACGGCTTTTGATCATAGGATTCGAACGGGTGTATTGATTAATCTTCATCATAAAGACATTATTAAATATCTAATGGATTGTAAAGCTATATTCAAAAGAAGAATTCAAAATGTTTTAAAACAGAACAGTGCCATTAAAGTTAATACAGTTTTATGTGGAGAATTCATTGTTGATAAAGCAGATAAAACCTTGAGCGAAAATAAATATCTAAACACTCGAAACGCTCCAATATATCAGAATAGTAATTTAGATGTGTGGTTTGAAAATAATGTAAAAATACCATTGCTTGGTGAATTAGAAGAGTTTCAAGAAAGAGATAGTGGTTGGGCCTTATCTAAAATAGTAAATTTAACTGTCAATATAAATAAGTATAATCCCATCAGAGCCGGGTCCTATATTGATCTACCCTCTCAAATTAAAAATAGGCAAGCGTGCGTTAATATTCAAAATTCAGATGATTTGTGTTTTCTTTGGGCTGTGGTCTCTGCACTATTTCCTGTGGATCGAAAGTTAGCAAATAGGACGTCTTCTTATCCCAATCCTCGAGATGTTGTGAATATGAAGGGTCTTCAGTTTCCCATGACTTTATCACAAGTTGCTCGGTTTGAAAAACAAAACGGTATTTCAATAAACGTTTATAGATTACACAAATCTGAAAAGTCTTTTGAAGTGGTACCAGCCTACATTACTAAAAATAAACTCAATTACCATATTAATCTTCTTATGGTCCAAGAAAATTATTATAGTGAAAAACTGGATTTGGTGTCGCCACCAAAAACTCACTTTGTGTGGATAAAAAATTTGTCTCGTCTAGTTCGTCCCCAAGTAACAAAGAACTGTGGGAAAGTGCACATTTGCGATCGCTGTCTTCACTACTTTTCTGATGAAGGTAAACTAGAGAATCATATAGAAGACTGCGAGAGTTTTAACGATGGTTCGATTCCCAAAGTTCCGACAAATAAAAAAAGGTTTGTTGATTTTACCAACTTTTCTTTTAAAACACGAGTTCCTTTTGTTATATACGCTGATTCAGAATGTCTCTTGCTACCTTTCGAAGATGATATATCTAAAAATACCCAAAAATTTCAATCCCATATCCCATTTAGCATTGGCTATTATGTTAAATGTTCTTATGATGATACATTATCATTTTATAAATCTTATACTGGAAAATACTGCATTCAATGGTTTGTTAAAGAACTTTCTGACTTTGCCGAAAATGTGGAGACCGTCTTCCAATGTCCTCTTCCTATGGACAAGCTAACACCTGAACAAACTAAAGGTTTTCATATAGCTAGAAACTGTCATGTCTGTGGAAAAGCTTTTGTTGTAGGAGATAAAAAGGTTCGTGATCATTGTCACTTGACTGGTTTGTATAGAGGACCTGCCCATGAAGCATGTAATTTAAATTTTAACGATTGTCACACTGTTCCAGTTTTATTTCATAGCCTAAGTTCCTATGATGGACATCTGCTGATTAAGGCTCTAGCGGAAGTGGAGGGGACAATTGATGTTTTACCTGTGAACAAGGAAAAATACATCTCTTTCACCAAGCATATCCCAGACAATCATGTTGCATTCAGGTTTTTAGATAGTTTTCGATTCATGGCTTCTGGATTAGATAAACTTGCATCTTATCTTTCCGAGTTTCCTATTTTAAAATCTGAGTTTGTGGGGTTGAACGAAGAACATTTTAGATTGTTAACTCGTAAAGGTGTATTCCCATATGACTTTATGGATGGGTGGTCTAAAATCAATGAGTGTCAATTACCTCCAAAACCGGAATTTTATAATAGATTAACCGATAAATATATCTCAGATAATGATTATGCACATGCACAAAAAGTTTGGAATACATTCCAATGTGAAACAATGCAAAATTTTGCTGAGCTGTACATGAAAACGGATATTTTGTTGTTGGCAGACGTGTTTGAACAATTTAGATCTACATCTCATGAAACATATGGTTTAGATCCTGCTCATTCATTCACTCTTCCGGGTTATTCTTGGCAATGTATGTTATATCAGTTGTATAAATCAGATCATCCAAAACTTGAACTCTTAACCGATTTAGATATGGTCATGTTCATTGAGAAGGGTATACGAGGAGGCCTGAGTCAGTGCTCCAAGAGATATGCTCAAGCCAACAATAAGTACATTCCTTCGTATGATTCCTCTAATAAAGAAACATATCTCATGTATTTTGACGTCAATAATCAATATGGATGGGCCATGTCTCAGTATCTACCCTATAACGGTTTCAAGTGGTCAACTGACGCTGAAATTAACTCTTTCGATGTTTTAAACGTTGATGATACTTCTAATATAGGCTTTGTTTTGGAGGTGGACTTGGAAATACCCCATGAATTACACGATTTATTTTCTGATTTACCGCCTTGTCCAGAACATCGAAAACCTCCTGGTTCGAAAAATAGCAAGCTATTGGCAACACTCTATAGTAAACAAAAATATGTTATTCACTATAGAAACCTGAAACAGGCCTTGAATTTGGGTGTCAAACTATCTAAAATCCATAGAGCAATCTCGTTTAATCAGTCTCCATGGTTAAAACCCTACATTGATTTAAATACTCGTCTCAGACAGGCCTCCAAAAATGATTTCGAGAAAAATCTATTTAAACTAATGATAAATGCAATTTTTGGTAAAACGATGGAAAACGATACTGATTCTCTAATATATGAAATTGTCGATTCTGAAGTTTATGATATAATTAGAGTGGATTGCCGTAAGTATTTTGACACTTCTGATTATCCCTCTAACAACTCATACAATATTCCATTAGTTAATAAAAAAGTTTTGGGTTTGATGAAGGATGAAAATAATGGGCGAATTATGAGTCAATTTGTTGGATTGCGATCTAAAATGTATGCTACGAAACTACTTTATACGGATGATGAATTGCAGCTGATTAGGGCTAAGATGGAAAACGAGGGGGTCGAAAAAGATGTTATTATCAAATATTTGCGTGATAAGGGTGTAGTGAAAAAGAGCAAAGGGGTGAAAAAAATGTTGTCCAGAATAAAATTACATTTGAAGATTATGTTGAGTGTCTGGAGTCATATTCCCAAAAAACCGTTGATCAAAATTTGATTTGTGCTAGCAGACATGATTTATTTACAATTAGGCAGACCAAAATTGCGTTGAGTCCATATGACAATAAAAGGCATCTGTTGAAAGACTCAGTTCTGACTTTGCCTCATGGACATCGTTCCATTATGGACCTCGCATAATGTTTCATATAAATAGGTTTAGTTGTTAATTTTTTTATATAGTTATATACAGTTGTGTTTCTTGGATTAAGCTAGATTAAGTCTTTTTATGAAACTACATATCGTTTAATAAATTATATTGATTTTGAATTTTGATTATATGCTTATGCGAAAAAATGAAAACCCTACTCTAATCAATGAACGAGCTCGACTTCATCACTCTTAATCGCAAAACAAATTGGTGCCAATGACTGGTCTTATCTTCCCAACAAAAATGCAAACATATGGATGTTTTCTTGTGTTCTTGTTTTCTTGTTTTCATGTTTTCTTGTGTTCTTGTTTTCTTGTGTTCTTGTTTTCTTGTGTTCTTGTGTTCTTGATTTCTTGTGTTCTTGTTTTCTTGTGTTCTTGTTTTCTTGTGTTCTTGTTTTCTTGTGTTCTTGTTTTCTTGTGTTCTTGTGTTCTTGTGTTCTTGTTTTCTTGTGTTCTTGTTTTCTTGTTTTCTTGTTTTCTTGTTTTCTTGTTTTCTTGTGTTCTTGTTTTCTTGTGTTCTTGTTTTCTTGTGTTCTTGTGTTCTTGTTTTCTTGTGTTCTTGTTTTCTTGTGTTCTTGTGTTCTTGTTTTCTTGTGTTCTTGTGTTCTTGTGTTCTTGTTTTCTTGTTGTCTTGTTTTCTTGTTTTCTTGTGTTCTTGTTTTCTTGTGTTCTTGTTTTCTTGTTTTCTTGTTGTCTTGTTTTCTTGTTTTCTTGTGTTCTTGTGTTCTTGTTTTCTTGTTTTCTTGTTTTTTGACGTCACAACATCTCGTTTCGCCACCTAGAGGCCCCCCACCGAAGACCCCCACTCAAGACCTCTACCCCAACCCCCACTCAAGACCCCACCGAAGACCCCCACCGAAGACCCCCACTCAAGACCCCCACTTAAGACCCCCACCCCAACCGATCTACCAACCGCACCGCACTCCACATCCTAATCTCCGCACCCCGCTTCCCCGCAACCATAACCCAACACTACGCCTAAAACTCAGCTCACCTACTTCAAACATCCCACGCCGGCATTCTAATAGCAAACGATCAAAGAATTGAATCAATAGTACGCGTCATCTATACAAACAACAACCAAGTAGCAACAACAGTACCTTGATTATAGATTTGAATTCATAACATCTCGTTGTCTCAGTGGTTAAGGCAGTCACGTACAAATCCACAGGATGTGGGTTCCAATCTCGCCATCGGAAAATCTTTTTCAGGCTTTGGTGAGAATAAAATCACCTTCCACTCACACACACACCGAACACACCGCGATCGTGGGAATCAAGCAACAATAAGATCACAACCGTCAACTGTCAAAATGATATATGTCAAAGCTGTCAAAATGACATCTGTCAAAATGATATTTGTCAAAGCTGTCAAAATGATATCTGTCAAAGCTGTCATGTCAAGATCAACCACGCCCACAGCGTCGTCGCTCGATGACCTTGAACGGTACAAAAACTGCAGAATCGACCTACGATTTTCTTATGGGAATTTACATGTAAAAATGACCGAAATTGCGGCCGGACATACATTGCTTATCTACTATCTAGGGTTTGTGAAAACAATAGATAGAATTAAAAGGCACTACTGGTTTGCCCAAATGACGAAATGTGTGAAGAAATATGTATGAGCTTGTTTGAATTGTATGTACATGCAAAATAGCGCCTGTTAAATCCAATTTCGAAGAGCACAATTCCATTTGAAACCATCCATGTTGACCATTTGGGGCCTTTTATCAAGTCTCAGAAGAAAAACACTCAATTGTTTGTTTTGGTGGATGGATTCAATAAGTTTGTGTTTTTAGAACCTGTCAAAACAACGAGTGCAAAATATGTACTTGGAGCTCTTAAGAATTTTATCGAAATATTTGGAGTTCCTACTCGCATTGTATCAGATCGTGGATCTGCGTTTACTTCAGAATCCATGAAATTATATTGTCAGCAACTTGGCATAAAACATGTTTTGAATGCGGTGGCAGCGCCAAGAGAAAATGGCCAATGTGAGCGTTTCAATCAAGTTATTCTTGATTCCTTGAGATGTCTAACTGTACATGATACTGATGAATCAACTTGGGACACACACGTAAAAGAGATTCAATTTTCACACAACACACAAATGTAACAATTGGGGAGTTTCCGTATCAATTGTTGATGGGCATAGAGACAAAGCATTGGGCCGATTCATACATATTAACTACAGTGGGGGAAAATATAAACGGAAGTAATCTATCGGATCTTCGAGCACAAGTTAGTGAACGAATTGAGTTGGAACAGCGAAAGCAAAAGAAGTATTTTGACCGGAGACGATGTAGGCCAAGAAAATTCAATGTGGGAGAGTTGGTCATGCATCGCAAAACCAAAGTCAGTGCTTCTGGAATGAGCCATAAATAAATAAATTTGAAACTTGCCATTCGTAGAAATGACCATTGAAATAAAACACTGAAATAAAGACGTAAAAATCAGGCATTCGTATGAATGACCATTGAAATAAAACACTGAAATAAAATTTGGCCTTCGTAGGAATGACCATTAAAATGAAAAACTTAAATAAATTTGGCATTGCATGATAGAAATGACCTTCAAAAATAAAACACTAAAATAAAGACGTAAAAATCAGGTATTCGTGAGAATGACCATTCAAAAAAAACTATAAAATAAAATCAGGCAGTATGAATGATCTCTGGGAGCAGATGCAAAGAAAAATTAAATATTAGTTGTCTTTAAAAAAAAAAGAAAAACATTTCAGAGTAGAAGATGACAAAGAAGATTAAGTGGAGTCAAACCCAACCTACGAACTTTCCTGGTGAAGACAACAGGAGGAACAGGATGGTCGAATGTTAGAATAATAATAATTGTTAAAAACGTTTCGGAGTGTATGCCGGATCTGTATGTGGAAAAAGGACTTTGACACAACCGTTTTGGAAGGTTAGGTGTGAGGTTAACTGACAGTAAAATTGTCAGAAAAACGACTTCAAACTTGCAGATTGCGGACGATAGATAATTTTGATATTTTGTACAGTTCAGCTAGTTAAAGCTTATAAAAGACTCAAAGATAAGATTGATCACATTTTGGCTAATTCTGACACTGTTCTATTTTTGACAGGTGCCAATAATATTAACGAATCTAGGTCTTGAGTTTGAATACAGTTAACCACAGGCAATTTTGTTCAACTGGCTAGTTTAGTGCATCATTCTTCATAGCTTGCAAGTTATAGCTTTTGAGTAGGTGCATTTTTACAATACATCCAATTTTTTTTTTAAATTCAATTACCCAAAATGCCTGACACAAACGAAAATGTCGATACTGCATCTAGTTCAAGAGATGATCTTAAAAAATTGATCAGAAATAGAGGTAGCATCAAGCAAAAATTAACCATTTTGGAAAAGTTCGCTAATAGGGTTAAATCACCTTCACCTGAAAGAGCGCCTAGTTTAAATGATGATGAATTAAGATCAAAGAATGGTTTTGGCTCATTACAAGAATTTGACACGGTAAAATCAGTGACTGAATCTGTATGCGATGAACAAGAATTACCATTCCATTACAATGAAAGGGAAGAGTTCCAAGACCGTTTTTATGTTGCCAAGATATTTTAACCCAACATCTTGCTAGTGTATCCAAGTCAATCACCATTTCTGAACAACAAAATGCTCCGATTAATTCTAGTACATAACCTCATACTTCATCATCCACAGTGAACGACACCTTAAGCAATATGTTACTTCCAAAACTCAAATTACCTACATTTTCTGGTATTTTTGAGGAATGGCTTAATTTCGAGGTTAATTTCACTTCAGCTATTATTGCAAATACTGGTTTGTCTGAGTTGCAAAAATTTCAATTTTCAAAAGCCTCTTTGGAAGGATTTCCTGCTGGATATATTGAAGGTTTTGAAAATGTGACTAATCCATTTGAAACAGCTTGGAACATTCTATGTACCAAGTTTGACAAAAAGCACTTTCTGTTAGAAACACATTTTTAGCAATCACTCAAAATTCAACAAGTAAATGAAGAAAATTTCTTTCAATTTAGGACCATGTTGGATCAAATTACAAAAAATATGATCAACACAAAGAGTTTGGAATTGAGTGACAAAACTTCATTTGAGTTTTTAATTGTTCATTTGATTGCAAGTAAATTGGACAGAACAAGTCTTAGAGAATGGAAAGAGATCAAGTATAAAGTTGATCTTCCTAGTCTTGATGACTTTGTAGACTTTATCAAGAACAAAGTTGATTTGCTGCAATCTTTGGAACAATCCTTTGGGTCGTGTCAAGTTATGCCATTCAATCACAATGTCAAGAGATATGACAAGCATCCATTTAATCCGAGAAACCAGGCTCAAGTTCATTAAAGTCTAGAAAATTTTGAACAAAATTCACATCACAATTCATCTACTAAATGTAATTTTTGTAAGGAGAACCATCTGATCTATAATTGCCAAGATTTTTTCAATCTATCAGTTTCAGATAGAATTGCCAATGCTTAAAGACTCAATCTATGTCAAAACTGTCTTCGAACGGGACATAATCAAGATCACTGTAATCTAGGTCCCTGCACTATTTGCAAATCCAAAAACACGAAACTAGTACACAATTCGTTGATTCATTTGTACAGAAATACAAGTGAAACAAGTGACTAGCAAATCTAATGCCAGCAATAACTCAGATGAACATGGAAATTTCCAACCATGTCGACTACTTTTAGATTGTGGAGCACAATCCAATCCTTTGAACATTGAACCTCTAGAAGCATAAACAAACAATATTGTGTGAGTCGAACATGTCAATGTATAATACAGTAATATCAAATCAGACAATTGAGAAGTGGCTGGAAAATGGAGTAAAACTTTTATCTCTTCTCAAAAAGACGTTTTTTCGTTTTGACAAATTTTTAATGACAACTTCAAAATACAAAAGGTAAAAAATTAAAATATTTGGAAACTGTTCAAAATTCCCGTTTCTGACATTCTTCCATCAACTAAAAGAAATTCTCTGGTAGAGATTTTCATAAATTCAATCTATTGGGATAGTTAATTCTTCTTCCAGATCTCGTTTTTCTCTCACTAAGATCGCCTTCGGGAAATTGATGATTTTTCTTACTCTCAATTATTGAATACTCGTCTCCATCTTTCAATTCTAATGGAAAAATATGTTGAATAGGACGGACCAAATAACCATAGGATGTTTTCAACTTCACAACTCGGATATGTCCATCTTTTCCTTATATCACCTCCTCTACTCTTGCTAATGGCCAATCCAATCTTTTTTCATTTTCGTTTTCAATGAGAACAAGCTCTCCAACTTTGATTAGTCTTGTTTTTCTGTTGTTGTTTCTCAAAATCAACTGTCCCATATATTCTTTTCGAAAACGTTTTAATAAATCTGATTTGAGCTTGTTTCTATATTTATTTCTTCTTCTCAAATATGTGGCTTCGATGGAATCCAAATCTTTGATACCAGTTTGTTGAATATCTTGCAAAAATATCTTGGGTGTTAATGGCACTAGATCTGAAGTATCTTCACACATGAAACCGTCTCCAACTCTTCGTAGCCCAAACATGCCCGTCCTAATACTTTGAATAGAGTTTGTTTGATAATACGAATTAATCTCACCCACCATACTCCCCACCATGCAGCAGCTGGAGGATTGAACTTCCAATCTATTCTCTCAATCTCATAAAAATTTCTTAGCTCGATCCAATCCAATGAGTTTAACAAATTCTGACATCCAGTGAAGTTGGTTTGATTGTCGCTATAAATTGTTTTAGGTCTTCCACGTCTTGCAATGAATCTTCTGAATGATCTCACAAAACTGCCTGTCCTTGAAGGGGATACAATCTCCGAATGTACCGCACGATAAATGGCACAAGTGAAAATGGCAACCCATACTTTGACTTTCTGTTTCAAAAATAGAGGTCCAAAAAGGTCGATGCCAGTCACTTCGAAAACTGCAGCATCCTTAACTCGATTCATGGGTAAAGCAACAGATGGTGCATCTAATCGTTTTGAATCATATCTTCTACATTTTCCACATTTTGATAAAGTCGACTTGATGGATCTTCTTCCTCCTATAATCCAATAGTTCTCTCTTAAACTGGCCATAAGAATCTGTACTCCTGCATGACATAGTTTCACATGAGTATCAAAAATTAATCTAACCACTACTGGATGATTATTTGGTAAAAGTATCGGATATCGGAAATTCTCAGTATCATCTCTTTCTGTGATTTTTGTTTTGATTCTAATGATTTGATTCTCATCCATAATCATCATAAATTGACGCATATGAAGATCATTTTTGAAACTTTCCTGTTGAACACCTCTTAACAAAATCATTTCAGCCTCTTTTAATTCTTTAAAGGTAAGAAAATCACCTTTATTTTTTGAATTTCTTGATTTTCGTGCATTACAAATAAATTTTCTGATCCAACCTATCAATTTGACTATCCTGCTGAATTTTGAGAATTTCCTATAAAATTGTGAGAAATCAATTTTTCCTGTTGATAGTAAATTCACAACCGTCTTCCTTTTTTCGTCCATTACCTCTATTTCATCATGATGAAAATCTTGTGCAGGCCAAAACATACTCTCATCTCGTAACCAATCAGGTCCTTTCCACCAACAAGATTCTAACAACCGTGTTGTGGTACACCCTCGGGAAGGCAAGTCAGCCGGATTCATACTCCCTGGCACATAGTTCCAGTCAGATATTTGACTCAATCTTCGTATTTCTTCCACTCGGTTCCATATAAAAAGTTTCCAATTTTCTCTTAGCTTTATTCAAGATAAAACAGCTGTTGAGTCCGTCCAGAAATATGTGGAAATATCATCATAGCCCAAAAATTTTCTCACAGAAGTAAATAATCTAGTTCCGATTGTAGGAGCTAAAAGTTCTAATCTGGGAATGGAAAGCTTCTTAGTTGGTGACACTCGAGACTTTGCTTGAACTAATTGAATGGACACATCTGATTCTTCTCCCTCATTTCTCAAGTAAATAACAGTGGCGTAAGCATCTTTACTTGCATCACAAAATATGTGAATACTCAATTTATTCGGCTTCTTAGTGGCTGAATAAATTGATCTTTTATATCTTCGGGTACCTCAGTATTCCAATTTATACGAATCATCCATGTTTTCTTTAATAATATTTTTGGACATGAGAGAACGGGTGATATAAAACCAAGGGGATCAAATATCCTATTTGTTACGGACAACATCAACTTCTTTGTGACTTTATTTGTGTCAATATTCTTCAAGTTATCCAGACATATTACTAAAGTATCTTCAAATCGGTCCCAGTTCAATCCCAATACGGAAGAAAGGCATGTCTCATTGATATTGGCTGTAGACATTGTAGATTCCAATAATCTCAGATCAAACTTGGCTTCAGCAAAAATTTGAATTGTTGCTGAATAAAGTTTTTCATCTCTTCTTCGGTATCTACACTCGTAATACAATTGTCAACATAGAAAGAATTCTTCAGCTTTAAAATAATTCCTTCATCTAAATCCTCTCGCTTTTCATCCAGAACGTTCTGTAAATGTTGCTTAATTACTGCATTCAGTAAAAATGGACTAGATGTTACTCCAAAAACAACCCTGGTATGTCTGTATACTAATAGCTTCCCATCTTTGTCATACCATAAGAACCTTCCTTTGCCAACAGCTGGCAAAGAAAAACATAGACCTGGCCATTATCCAAGAACCCTGGATTACGAAGGGAAAAATAACCGGTCTAGGAAACACTGGAGGTAAGATCTTTTACAAGGAGCAATCAACAGGTAACGTGAGAGCTTGCATATACGTGAGAAACGGAGTGCAGGCTCTCAATATTAAAGAACTAAATTCCAGGGATCAAGTAGCCATCCAACTAAGCTACAAAGAGAAAGGAACCCAGAAGCCTCGGTTTACCTTCCCTACGATGCACCCAGACCCCCACCATCGGAAGACCTGGAGAAACTAGTGAATCACTGACAGAAAAACCTACAGTGTATAATAGGTATGGACGTCAACTCGCATCACACCATCTGGGGGAGCAGCGATATCAACAAAAGAGGTGAGTCTTTATTGGATTTTATTATAACCCATGATTTGGAGATTCTAAACAAGGGCAACAAGCCTACTTTTGCAAACCGAATACGGTCGGAAGCTATTGATGTCACTCTGTCCACCTCCCGTATCAATTCCGATATCCAGCGGTGGCGCGTATTCGATGAACCATCCCTGTCGGACCATAGGTTTATACCGATGGAAATCAATAGTATTGACAAGCCGTCAGAAATGTACCGCAACCCACGCAAAACAAACTGGACTGAATACCGGGAGGAGCTGGAGGCACGGTTGAGCGGGATCAAGGAACGTATGCGTAACAGATTTGATGTTGAGGTGGTAGCGGAACAACTACAAAATGCCATAATTTACTCATACCATCAAAGCTGTCCTCTAATCCGGCGTTCCTCATGCAAGGACACAACCTGGTGGAACGAGAAACTTGACAAGATGAAGGGGGAAACACGCAGACTCTTCAATGTGGCCAAGAAAACCGGTGAATGAGATGAATACCACCATACTCTGACGAAATACAACAAAGAAGTAAGGGAAGCTAAGAGGAACTCCTGGAGGAAGTTTTGCACTGAGGTCGAAAAAACCTCGGAAGGCGCACGCCTTCAGAGAATCCTAGCTAAAGATCCCCTTCCACCAATGGGAACACTAAAGAAACCAAATGGGGAATACACGAAAAATGGCGAAGAAACCATTGAGACACTACTCAGGGCACACTTTCCAGACTCGACCATAATCAACTCGCAACAGGGAACCAACTCCCTATCTCCTGAGATCCTCCGGATGAGAGGATCAAGATTGGGTCATAGCCCGACAGATTGTGACACCAAATAGAATCGAATGGGCCATAAACTCATCCGAACCATACAAAGCACCTGGAAGCGATGGGATAATACCGGCACACCTGCAGCAGGGCGAAGCCCAACTCATATAGATGCTTTGCCAACTATTCAGAGCAAGCCTGGCAACGGGACACATACCCATGATATGGAAACTCTCACGAGTGGTTTTTATACCGAAACCCGGGAAAGATAGCTCTCAGCCCAAGGCATTCAAACCAATAAATCTTTCGTAGTTTCTACTCAAAACGATGGAGAAAGTGATTGAAAGGCACATTAGGGAGACCTCCCTAATAAAGAGGCCACTACACAAAAACCAAAACGCCTATCAACCTGGTAAATCATGTGAAACTGCTCTGCATGAACTTGTTCATAAAATAGAGCAACCACTGAACAACCAAGGAGTTGCCCTAGCTGCATTCCTTGATATAGAAGGAGCATTTGATCACACCTCCTTCGATTCAATGACCACCGCAATCAATCGGCGTGGAATTAAAGACACAGTTTGTAGGTGGATAAGAAACATGCTGGAAGGTAGGAGAATTCAAGCAACTATGCTTGACAAAACTGTAACTATAGAGGCAGCTAAAGGCTGCCCCCAGGGTGGAGTCTTGTCCCCTCTCCTCTGGAACCTAGTCGCAGATGAACTACTGGTAGAGTTGAATAGCAAAGGTTTCTAAAGCTCTGACAATCGTAGAAGATTGGTGCAGGAAGGTGAACCTGAAGGTCAATCCTGAGAAAACCTCCCTGGTCAGCTTTACGAGAAAGAGGAAGTCAGCGGAGTTATTCAAACCCATGTTCTTTGGACAAGAACTGCAGGTGGTAAGAGAAGTCAAATACCTAGGCATCATCCTGGATGACAAACTCACATGGAATTCACACCTACAGAAAATACTGAATCGAGGTAAAGCCACAATAATGGCAACAAAGAGAGCGATAGGAAAGAATTGGGGCATAAATCCGCGCATGGTACACTGGCTCTACTGTACCGTGGTAAGACCCACCCTTGCTTATAGCTCTGTTGTCTGGTGGCCGAAAATCGAGCAGCGACAAGCAGCCACGGAACTTGCAAAAGTTCAGAGGCTAGCATGTCTCTGTGTAACGGGAGCCATGAAAACTACTCCAACACTTGCCATGGAGGCCATGCTTAACCTACCTCCTTTAGATATCTATATCAAAATGGAAGCAAAAATAGGAGCATATAGACTTAGCAACACCGGGAACTGGAGCCACTCAAACTCCCAAGGACACACTAAGATAACCAGCATAGTCACGAACCACTTAGTAACAATGAGGAGTGATATCATGTTGAAAAATATCAACTTTAGCACGTCTCCCAAGACCAAGCTAATATGGTAAGAGGAAACGGTGAAACAACTCCGGATGGCTAATGGGGCAATATGGTACACAGACGGCTCCAAAACAAGCCGGGGAACTGGTGCCGGAATCGTGGGTGAAAATCCAAAGTGGGAAACATGTGAACCACTCGGGATGTACGCTACAGTTTTCCAGGCAGAAGTACATGCAATAAACGTATGCGGGCAAGAGAATCTCAGGAGAGGCTACAGAGGAAGGAAAATCCTTATCCTTAGTGACAGCCAAGCTGCAATCAAAACCATCTCCTGTCGGGAAACTAAATCCAAGGACAAGTCATGGACTGTCAGCAAAACCTTGTCACACTGGGAGTATCTGACGATGTCTCTCTTGGATGGATACCAGGACACACAGGGATAGCTGGGAACGAGCGAGCGGATCTACTAGCACGCAAAGCTGCAAACACACCACTTCTGGGTCCAGAACCTGCTATTGGTATAACAAAATCCTCTGTGAGAGGTTGGCTGAACTGTTGGTCCAAAAAACAACAGAAAGCTAGATGGTGCAAATCACCAGGTCTGAAACACAGTAAATTAATGATGGCAAACGAGATCGAATCATCATTTTCTGGAAGCCTACTGAAACTCAGCATGAATCAGCTTAGGAAAGTAACAGGTATATTAACTGGACACTGCACTCTAAGGAAACACATGCATATCATGGGTCTTTTCAACGAGGAACCCATATGTAGGCTGTGCAACGAGGAGGAGGAAACAGCCTCCCACATTGTATTCGAATGTGAAGCGCTGGCGTACTGGAGAAGAGATAATGGGGAATTCACAACCACTCCTCAAAGGACGGACAGGGAAACAGTAGAACGAGTCATAAACCTTATTCGGGCAATGGAGCTCTTCGACTAAGAGACAGGCACAGAGAAGATACAATAAGCCCAACTAGAGGCTGCGGTGTCGGGGCCAACAGCTCAAAACTCGTAGCGCCTGTACTTCAGTAATCAGTAATCAGTAAGACACTAGTAGTTGGAATGGATGAACGTGAAGATACTTCATTCATTACATCTTTTCTTCGAGATTTCTCACCATACCCTGTGGATGCTAAAGCGATTCGTTCTCCACTCTCTACTTCTTTCCGTATAAATTTCATAAGATTATCCAATCGTATTTTTGAATTATCATCATCATGCAAATTTGCATTTCTCTGTCATGCTCTCAATATCTCTTCAGGAATACAAGACTCTATCAAAGGTAATAACATTGCGGAACAAGTTTCAGACGTCACATTCAATGTTTCCAATGATCGAAGCTGTGTCTCAATTTTATCATATAAGTAGCTTAATTTAGACGGGCTATTTACATTACTCAGTACCAGCTTCAAAAGTTCACGTACATATACCTCTACTTGTAAATCTTGTCTTCCAAAACGTTGAATCAAACTTTCAATGGCTTTTGGATAATTTTCTGCAATAGGTGGATAGCTTTCAACAATTTGTCGTGCACGGGATTTGGGAATTGTTGCTTGAATTAAAAGTTGTGGTTTATCTTCACTCAGTAGAGTCTTATTTTCATGGATCCTTTTGAACTGACTCCAGAATGATAACCATTCACGAATATCTCCACCAAACTTCCGAAATTGTACTTCAGGATATTTTAGCTTATTATGTGACGAACATGAATGTGAATGTTCCTCAAATTGAGGAGTCTCTGTCACTTTTGACATACTAATCATTTCTTAAACCTCATTTTTGATGGTGTGATATTTACATAAATATTCATCAGCTATGGTCATTTCAGTATCAATATCAATGCCTTCAGGATCATTCTCTAATATATAATTCATATACTCGTATCCAAATCTTTCAAGGAATTTGACTTCTCTTGAAGTACTGTCAAATTACCTTTAATTAAATGTAGATTTGGATTCTCTGATCTCAAAATCCTCACTGTATCTTCATGGGTTCGTTGAAATGCATTTCTAGATACATCCAACTTTCTTATCAAAACCTCCATATCTCAGCTATCGGGAAATTTCCTCTCAATGTCCTATCACAATAATTATCTCGCCGGGGCCTCCAAATGTAATTATTACGTAATATCTAACCGATAATACAGTAATATCAAATCAGACAATTAAGGAGTGGCTGGAAAATTGAGTAAAACTTTTATCTCTTCTCAAAAACACGTTTTTTCGTTTTGACAAATTTTTAATGACAACTTCAAAATACAAAAGGTGAAAAATTAAAATATTTGGAAACTGTTCAAAATTCCCGTTTCTAACAACCACCAGAAACAGAAAAGCTTGGATCTGCCAACTGGATGTTTTCCAGAATATTCCAGTCTATTCTGGAAAACATTCAGTAGGCAGATCCAAGCTATTCTGTTTCTGGTGGTATTGACTTATTGATAGGTGCAAGCCTATTTTGGGATTTTATTCTTGAAGGAAGAATCAAACTAGGCAACCTTCTACCTTCTTTACAAAACACGCACTTTGGTTACATAGTTACCGGAAGTACACCATTGGATTTGAATACTTCCATTTGCAATTTTACCAAGGTGCATGTACCACAACACGGTCAACTGAAGCGTTTTTGGGAACTAGAAAAAGTGAAAGTAGCAGTTCACATGTCAAAGGATGATATGGAATGTGAAAAAATATTTAACGACACTACTTTTAGAAATGATCAAGGTCAATTTGTCGTTCAATTTCCTCTCCAGCATTCTCCCAAGTTACTTGGCGACAGTATGATGAGTGCCAAAAAGAGATTTTTATCCCTTGAAAAACGATTTAGAGATTCCAATTTCAAGAGACTATACTTTGACGTCATTCACGAATATGTGTTCTTGGGACATATGACAAAGGTTTCCAATGATGAAAGTACAAGTTCAGTTTCCTATTTCCCACCACATCATGATATTCTGAAGGAGAATAATATCACAACAAAACTTATAACTGTATTTGATGGTAGCTGTCCTACAACAACTAGCTGGTTTTTGAATGATCTACAATATGTTGGTCCCAAAGTCCAAAATGACATCATAGACATTTTACTTCGATTCAGAACGTATGCGTACGTGGTTTCTGCTGATGCCTCAAAAATGTTTAGATGTATTTTAATGGACCCTGATCATAGACCCCTTTAGCAGATTTTATGGCGAGAAAATCCAAACGATGAGTTTTCAACTTATACATTGAATACAGTTTTCCACGGAACCACTTCCGCTCCCTATTTGGCTATTGCATGTATTCGAAAACTGGCTTCAGACTCTATTGAGCAATTTCCACAAGCATCTAAAACTATTCTCAACGATTTCTATGTCGATGACCTTTTAACTGGATCTAATGACATTCATGAACTTACAAATTTATCTAAGGAAATATACTCAATTTTGGAGTCAGGTCATTTTATCCTGAGAAATGGATATTATCGAATAATCCACAAGCTACATCCGATTTAGGCAATTGCCAAGTTTCCAATTATTCAGTTTTAGAAATTGGCGAAAAAGAAACTTGGAAAACTCCAGGCATTCAATGGTTTCCTGGTCTTGACACTTTGACTTACAATAAAGAACAACTTTCAAGTCGTGATAAAAGCAATATCACAAAATAGTACATTTTGTATTGAGGACGGAAAGTAGATGATTTTGACGAGGGTATAAGTAGCAGCACGAGCGAAGCGAGGGCAGATATTAGCCGAGTCAAAATCATCTTTCGTCCGTGGTGCAAACAGTTCTTTTTGTACAACCAGTTTGTAATCATTTAAAATAGAATAATAATTATGAAAATCAAAAATAAATAATCGATACACTGCACTAAATTGCTGACAATTCAGATAACTGACAAGTGGCAACTGTAAATCATGGTTACAATATAGGTGTGTTCCCGCATTCTTTTGTGGCGCGGATTCATTGCCACCAAGATTGTCACGTGATTAGTTCCTTCTAGTATGCTAGACTGTCACGTGGTTATTATTTTCAGAGGCGTTGGGATCCAAGGAACCGCTGCTAAGCGACCTACTTTTGCGCCCGCGGGCGCGAAAGTTCTTTTAGGCCCGGCTGCCAAAATTAGCGACTTTCCGCCTGCTTTGCATGCATTAAAAAGTGAACTTTACGTGTAGGTTGTACAAAAAGATTTATTTTGTCTACTATTGCATAAATATATGACCCTCTAGGTCTTTTGAGTCCTATCATTATCACGTCAAAAATTATTATTCAACAGTTATGAAGTTTGAGAGTTTCCTGGGATAGTTCTATTCCCGACTATTTGGAAAAGTCATTTTTAAAGTTTATTAACAGTCTAAATCAGCTTCAGACTTTGAATATTCTAAGAAATTGTATACTCAAGGATTTCAGTCTTACTGTTTTTGCGACGCTTCTAAAGATGCGTATGCTGCCGCAGTCTATATTTGAGAAGCAAATATGGTAGTCATGATTTTCAATCACATATTTTATGTGCTAAAAGCAAAATGGCACCACTCAACACTATTACTATTCCAAAGTTAGAGCTGTGTTACTTGGATCCCAATTGATTGACCTGGTGAAAAATGCGCTCTCACTAGACATCCCTATTTTTATGTGGACTGATTCAATGGTAGCTCTAAGTTGGATAAAGACAGAGCCAAGTCTATTACAAGTTTTCGTCTCCAACAGAGTGTCTAAAGTTCAGTCACACACAAATAGTCAAAATTGGAGATATATTAATACAAAAAAAAACCCTGCAGATCTTGCTTCAAGAGGTGTAACAACAAAAACTCTACTCCACTCTAGTCTATGGTGGAAAGGTCCATGTTTTTTGAAAACCACTCATTCCAATTTTCCTTTCCCTTATGATTTCATTCCTATTGATGAATTACCTAAAGAGAACCTCAGTCTTACAAACTGTGGTTAAAGAGGATTTTTCCCTATTCAACAACCATTCTTGCCTATTGAAGTTGAGACGAGTAACTTCTTTATGTATTAGGTTTTTTAACAATTTAAAACAAAAGAAGTGTAACGAACGTTTAGTTTCCGGTCCTATCAGGAATGAATTTGAAAATGTTAATATGGCTCTACTTCGTCTTTCTCAATCTGAAAGTTTTAGTGAAGAAATTTCAGTTTTAACAAAGAATACCCTATCGAACAAAAAGGACAAACTTTCAGCTCTTACCCCATCTATTGATGAAAAGGGACTAATGCGTGTGGGAGGACGCTTGAAACATACCTATTTATCATATGATGTCAAGCATCCCATTTTGTTGGATCCTGAGCATCCTTATACCAAGTTGCTCTTAGACCATAAACATAAATACCTTCTAAATCCCGGTCCTCAGTTACTTTTAGCCTCTATAAGGCAGTTCTATTGGCCTATAAGAGGACGCAATTTAGCTAAGAAAACTACACGAAATTGTCTAACATGTTTTAGATTTCGTCCTACCCCCGGAAAATCTCCAATGTCTAGTCTACCAGACAGTCGTATCAAAACTGAGTTTTCATTTCAAATAACCGGTATTGATCACGCTGGCCCATTCTTTATTTTGAACCAACCGGGTAGGGGAGGAAGAGTAACAAAATGTTACTTGGCAGTTTTTATCTGTTTCTGCACAAAAGCTGTGCATCTTGAAGTAATAACCAATTTGAGTACTGGAAATTTCATGTCATGTTTAAAACGATCTACCTCTCGGAGAGGTCATTCTGCCATAATTTGGTCAGACAATGGAAGTACCTTTGTTGGAGCTAGTTACGAGTTGAAAAAGATGCGTCAGTTTTTAAGCACCAATATGGATTCAATCACTGAGACTACGGGTCAAGCCGGTATTCAATGGCAGTTTATACCAGCATACACGCCAAACTTTGACGGTTTATGGGAGGCAGCTGTGAAGGCTGCAAAGCATCTTATAAAAAGAGCTCTCATTAACAAAAATTTCACTTTTGAGAAATTCAACACATTGACTGTTCAGGTTGAGTGTATACTAAATTCAAGACCTTTATTTGCCATGTCAAATGATCCGAACGATTCACTACAAATTACTTCTTCTCATTTTCTCATTGGCCGTTCTTCTTACTTTATCCCTGAATTCAACCTTCATTCAAATTGTCAAGGTTGCAACACATCCAAAAACTCAATCAACGAATATGGTTACAATTCACCAAGCATGAGTACACTTCCCAATTGCACACGCAATACAAATGGAAGGAACTCCCCACAAGCTCGCCAGAACGCTCCTTGGTGCTGATTCGGAATGATACTTAACCACCCTACAAATGGCTCCTTGGCAGAGTGGTTAAGCTTTTGCCTGGTAGAGACGGTATCTCCAGAACTGCAGAAGTCCGAACCCAGAAAGGAAGTATGATCAGGTCTGTACGTCACTTGTGCAGACTACCCATGCAAGAAGAGACTGAAAACTAGACTTTGTGTGCAGAGATGGAGATCGTGCAGTGAATTTTTGAAGGTCCCCTTCAAAGGGGGGAATATGTTCAAACTTAACATAGTTCATCCTGCGAGGCGACACCAGTTATTGTGACAGTTGTCGAAAATAGAATTCACCTGCACCTGTAACATCACTCAGTTCATATAAAAAAAACAGTCCGCTCAAATACAATCAAGTTTGAGTATATTGGCCTCCTATGTACGGCAGAATAATTGAACCAGCAATCACAAACACCCCTAAATCGGAGATTTAAGTTGTGCACGTCTGACCTTTAATGTATTTTGTTGGTTAGGTATGGAGGACACTTTTTATAAATTATGTTATGGAGTAGTACCAGAGAATGTAGTTTTCGCCTGCTTTCCATATTCAGCCATCTAGCATCATTCAACTTATGAGACACTGGATCAAACTTTCATATACCGTATATGAACCGCAAAAAGTTTTTTTTTTAATTTTTCTATTTAAGCTTATTCCAGTTCAATAAAGTTACAATGTTAAATGTAAGAAGTACACAGGTGATACAAATCAAAGTTAGGTAGTGAACGCCGGCGCACAGTGGTTCAGAATTCAAAAAACCTGCTCATAGCATCGGAATTGCGAGTTGCGGATTCTAAATATTCAACATATCTATTGTTGAGAACAAACCTTGATCTACCTACTCAACTTGTTTTGGCCGTCGAGTCACTAAAAGCCTAATTTACAGCCTTGTGTTTACCTTATTTAGCGACCTATTTCTAAATTGCAATTTTAGCTTTTATAAACATTTTTTTTTCCTAAAATCAATCATTAAAGAGTTCACGATATGTACAGGGTGTTCCCGTATATTTTTGCACCCCACCTAGAGAGTTTATTTGAAAAAATAATAAAATGAGGTTTATACAAAACTTTCATGTTTTTTCATGAACTTTCAAAATCTGTGGGAAAAAATGTCAAAAAAAGTAAGTGAATGTCAATTGTTGACAGGTTGATGATTTTTTCAAATGAAACACCCAGTATATTATTTCAAATTTTTGTTGACCTTTCTATTCGGTTTTTAAATATATATATTTTTTATAATTTTTTTAATTTTTGTTCCATATGAAAAAATTATCAACCGGTCAACATTTGACATTTACTTACTTTTTTTGACATTTTTGCCTACAGATTCTGAAAGTTTATGAAAAACCATGAAAGTTTTGTATTTACCTTATTTCAATATTTTTTCAAATAAACTTTCTAGGTGGGGGTGCAAAAATATACGGGAACACCCTGTACACAACTTTTTGGGACAAACTTTTTCTTATGTCAATTGATTACAAGCCTTCATAATAATTATATTCCTCTCAAGTTTTTACTTAATTTAATACAAAACATCCAATGATCAGGTTTTTTGAATTCTGAACCACTGTGCGCCGGTGATAGGAGGCACAACTAAAACAGTGGTTTGACAGCTCCCATTTGAGAAGAAGTTCTAAGGGGGGATGTTTTGTGATCGAGTGATTCCTTATTTTGAAGGCCCTTTGACCCTGATACCTGTTGATATGACTGCGCGCCAATTTTTCTTTTCCACTCTTGTTACTTAGTAAATACTACAGTGACTATATACAAGACAGTGGTGACAATGGTGGACCCCGTCGGCCCTTTTTGACCTTCATTATTTTTTGACGTAAGATGTGACATGGATGTGACTGTCATCAGCATCATAGCATCAATAAGCGTTTTCATGGAGTATGGTATCATGAGACCATTCCAGTTTGGTCTGCCATTAACGTCACTTTCAGCCAATCGGCCAGGTGCAAGTGACGATAATGACAGACCATACTGGAATGGTTTCATGATACCATACTCCATGAAAACGCTTATTGTCATTTGACAGTTGGTGAGATAATTTTGAATTTTGTTTAGTGATGCGAATAGTGCCTCAATATCCAGATAATTCAGATTCCACAAACGTATAAATCGTTTTGAACAATAACTATTGTCCCAGAAACAAGTGTTCACCCGTGGTTCAGCTGTAAGGTATTGTTATACTCGTTCGTTTGGATATGAGTGAATGTTTTGACTAATGAAACTTTTATTGGTTTCCTTTTATAACACAAAGAACAACCAGAACAGTAAACAACGTAATTGTCACTCTATTTTCACCTATCCCCTCCTGTCAGTGTCAAGATCATCCTCCCCCATTCCAAAGGCGTGTTACGTAGCGATACTGGTACACTGCAGAATATTCATAACATTGCCCCCTTCCTTATAGCTGTTTGTCCCGAACAGCTTCATCTGAAAACCTCCAGGATGGGGAATCTTTGCCTTGGTATGGACTCAGCCTTTTCACGTGGACGCCTTTTGGCTTGGCCCTTGGTGATAATTGAATCCTATACACCAGATCATCGATCTTCTTGACGATTATGTAGGGTCCTTCCCATGGCCTTTGCAGCTTCGGGCCCAATCCTTTCCTTCGTTTTGGTTGATCTAGCCACACGGCATCACGTTCTTCGAAAATATCCGGCTTTGCTTTCAGATCCAGTCGCATCTTCATCTTGTCGCTGCTTAGACAAACTCGGTTCCTAGCAAATTCGCGGACTAATCTCAAGTGTCCCTCCAAGGCTGCGATGTAATCAGGAAGCCCATAATCTTCTTCGTTTTCATCGCCGAAATGCGGACTACCAAACCTTAAATCGATGGGAAGCTTCATTTCCCTACCAGTCAGCATCATCGATGGTGTATATCCAGTGGACTCATTCTGGAAACTTCTGTAGGCCAAGAGAAACAGGGGCACAAGCTTAGCCCAGTTGCGCTGGTTCTCATCAACAAACATAGAGACGTATTGGTTGATTGTCCTGTTATGCCTCTCAACCATTCCATCAGACTGGGGATGAAGAGCTGCTGTCCTGGTCTTCTTCACGCCTAATTTTAGCAACAGATGCTACCAGAGTTCTGAATCAAAGTTCCGTCCTTGGTCGGTGTGGATTTTCAAAGGAACACCATGTCGAGAAATTATGATTTCTACAAAAGCGTCTGCTAGCGTTCTTGCTTCTTGATTTGGTGATGAAACCACTTCTGGCCATTTAGAAAAATAGTCCAAGGCGATCATCAAATATTTATCTCCTGATTCAGTCATAGAAAATGGTCCTGCTATGTCAACTGCTACCATTTCCCAAGGAGCTCCTGAAATTAACTGCATCATCTTTCCACGTGATCGGGATCTGGGTCCCTTCTTTGATGCACAGACATCACATCTCCTACACTACTCCTCCACATCTCTTCGACAGTTGATCCAGTAGAAGCGTTCTCTCACTCTAGCAAGCGTCTGCACAAGGTCTTCTTGACAAGCTATCGGCATTGGCATGGTTTCCACCCCTACGATGTTCTATTTGGAAGTGGTATGCTTGGAGTTTTCCAGCCACCGTGCCAGTTGTCCTTCTGGATTCTGGAAATTCAGGAGCCATTGCAGCGCATAATGATCTGACCTGATGATAGTGTTCTAGTGCCTTTACTATTGCCAGAAGTTCTTTACGGGTCACGCAATAGTTTCTTTCTGCCTCATCCAAAGTTTCACTGAAGTATCCTATCACAACTTCCTTTCCATTCTGAACCTGAAAAAGAACTGCTCCCGAACCATTCTGCGAAGCGTCGGTATCTACAATTAATAATCCATTATCAAAAGGATATGCCAATATAGGAGATGTTATCAAGCGATGTTTCAGCTCTCTAAAAGACTTTTGGTATTCACATGTCCGTTCAAACGGCGCTCTATTTCCCGTGAGCTGATGCAGAGGCTTCGCAATCTTCCCAAAATCCTTCACAAATCGTCGATAGTAGCAACACAACCCCAGGAAGCTCCGAACTTCTCTTTTGTTCTTTGGTGTAGGCCATTCCTGCACAGCCTCGATTTTGCCTGGGTCGGTCTCTACTCCTTGTGAGGAGACAACATGTCTAAAGAAATTCACCTTCTCCTGGAATAAGGCACATTTCTAAGGATTAAGTTGCAGATTTGCACTTCTAAGTCGTTGAAACACTCCTTTGAGATTTGACAGATGTTCCCCAAAGTCTTTGCCGAAAACCATGACATCGTCGAGATAAACTAGGCAAGTTTCCCAGGTTAGGCCACGTAAGACCAACTTCATCAGTCGCTAAAAGTGGCAGGAGCATTGCCCAGTCCAAACGGCATGGCCCTGATATGGTAAAGGCCACTTCCCGCTGAAAACGCCGTTTTCTCCTTATCGGTCGGATACAGTTCTACCTGCCAGTATCCACTTTTCAAATCCAGTGTCGAAAACCACCGAGAACCAGCCAAAATGTTCAGTGTGTCATCAATTCTTGGCAGCGGGTAACTGTCTTTCTTCGTGATGTCGTTGACTTTCCTATAGTCAACGCAGAACCTCGTTGAACCATCCTTCTTTGTGACCAAGACCACCGGTTACGATCACGGGCTTTTGGATTATTCGATGACGTCATCGTCCAGGACTCCTGAACCATTTTATTAACTTCTTGTTGTTTAGCGAATGGAAGTCTGCGAGGGTGTTGTCTAATATGGATCTCACATGATCCGATGCTGCACTAAGCTGGTTCGTCCTTTGATTTGGTCCTTGACAAAAATATCTGACTCATTCTTGATAAACTCGATGTCCTTTGTTTTCTCCTGCTCAGTGAGGTGCTTCCAACATTCTGAAAAAGCTCCCACCAAATCCGACGAGTAATGTCGCTTTTTGTCTTCTATTGGAATCCCTTCGCACCGAGACAGCTGCTTCACAGTTTCGCATACACCCATAACCTCTCCTTTTTTTAATGTCACCCTGTTTTGGTTCAAGTTGGCTACCCTTACTGGAAATGACTTGCTAATATCCACCAAGCATTTGTAAAATAATTCCATCTTGCCTACTCATATCTGGTTCCACTAACATGGGTCCATGATTATGCAATCTTGCTTTTACCATCCTCTCAGTATTCCCAGCGATCTTGGTATCTTCATCCACGATCAATTTTACCGGATTATTCTTCTCTGATGATGTTGAGAAAAATATCTCTTCGTTGCCCACATGCAACAGTCTATTCTTTCTATTCTTGAGATCCACAGAGATGAAGTCAAAGTTCTCCATCACGTCCAAGCACGGAATAAACTCATCCACAATTTTGGCAACCACAGCTTCTATCTGTAACTCGGTATTTCCAATACCTATGACGACGCAGGCCTCACCATGGACAGTTATTCTATCTCCTTTGGCCGTTTCTAGAACTGGTTTTCTTTGTGTCACTCGGACGGATGTGTTCATCACCATATCCGGACGAACCACTGATCTTGTCGCACCTGTATTGATGGTGAGATGGAACGTCTTGTTATTCAAAGTTCCTGGGGCAACCAGGCTCATTGCTTCTTTTTTAATGATGGAGATCTTCATTCTTGGAGCTCCATTTACCAGCACACGCCCCGTTGTGCTGGTACCTCCTAGTTTTTCTGAATCTGTTGACTAGTTCCACCACGATCCTTGAACAAGATCGTGGTCGTCGGGGATGCTGACAGTTCTTGCTGATGTGGCCTTCCCGTCCGCAGTTGAAACATTTGATTCTTTCTCTGACCCTGGAGCTTGAGTGCCAAATATTTGCTCAACATCCTCGTCATCATGTCCTCCATTGTTGAGGGCTGACTTTCTTCCCTGATCTTGACCTCTCGCACCTTTCCTCTCTTGTGCGCTGAAGCATTTTATCAGCTTCATACTCCAGACTATAGATCACTTATTCAACCAAGTCCTTGAATCTTCATGACCTAAGAGCTTGCTGCAACTCGATATCTCGAAGACCATTGATAAAGCTCTGGATGATAATTTGATCCACAAAACTCTCAGGTGCTTCTGGGTAGGCTAGTCTCACTATTCGCTCGATGTCCTCGCTAAATCCTTCAAGTGTCATCATCCTCCCCCATTCCAAATGCGGGTTACGTAGCGATACTGGTACACTGCAAAATATTCATAACAGTATGTATCACATCACGTTGTGGTAAGCGTCTGTTGGCGTAGGATCACAGAATCAATTCCAAATAAAAAATTTGAAATTTAGGATCATAAGAATCAGCCAAATGAACCAGGACCATCTAGATAAGCTATAATTGATCAGTTCTCAAGGTATCAAAATTATATCTTCAAGAAAGTTCCTACCTTTATTTATCTACAATGCAACGTTTTTGAAATATCTGCTGTCAAAAAGGGAATTATCACAATAAAAGTAGGACGGAAGAATATTTTTCTGGAATGACTGACAGATGAGACCAGGACCCGTATTCCGTGTACTGTGGAATTCCATAGCAACACGTCGCTCTCTGTGTAAAATGATGGGAAAGCGACATGTTGTTAGAATTCCACAGGTACACGGAATACGGGTCCAGATATCTTGGAAACGGTGCATTCTACCGAAAAAATGATCACAACTCATTTGGTATAAAATACTATTGGCTTTTTTTTTAGTTTGAATAATGGCGGGTTTAGCGAAGGCATGAGGGCGTAAGTCACTTCATTAATGCATAGAGCATAAGAGATTAGGGTGTTTATGGAATGTGGTATTTAATACACAACAACTGTCAAACATATGAAAAACATATAATTCTCGCCTACCAGTAGACGCGGTGATCGTTGATATTTTGCTCCAGGCATTCTCCAACATGATTTTATTTTTATGATCTACATGACCCAGATTCCAAATGCATGGAAACTGTTCAATGGTCTCAATAAAAAATCCCTTCTCAAAACTCATTACTCCACTAGACTAATTTCACTCAAATTCACCTCAATATTTCACTATTTCACTGTTGTAAACGAGAAAAATAACAAAAGAAAGAAACCGTCCGTCCAGCAGATTGTCAATGTCATCAGACAGTCCCTGATCATGCATAATCTAGTGCATAAAAGTTGAAAGTTGGGAACTTCTACGCTTATGCATTATGTTTATGCTTTAATCATTGAGACTTATGTTTTCAATTAACACTGTAGTTTGTATCCATACATTTAACTGTTATGACTTGTGCCCTAGAATAACGCTTTGATCAATAAGTTATGCTTATGCCTTCGCTAAACCCGCCATCACAATGATTAAAGCATAAACATAATGCATAAGCGTGAAAGTTCCCAACTTTCAACTTTTGGCCGGTTTAGCGAAGACATAAGCATAACTTATTGATCAAAGCGTTATTCTAGGGCACAAGTCATAACAGTTAAATTTATGAATACAAACCACAGTGTTTACTGAAAACATAAGTCGCAATGATTAAAGCATAAACATAATGCATAAGCGTAAAAGTTCCCAACTTTCAACTTTTATGCACTAATTTATGCATGATCAGGGACTGTCTGATGACATTGACATTCTGCTGGACGGACTGGTTTTTCTATTTTGTTATTTTTGTCATTTACAACGGTGAAATATTGAAGTATTGAGGTGAATTTGAGTGAAATTATTCTAGTGGAGTGATGAGTTTTGAGAAGGGATTTTTTTGAGACCATTTGGAATCTGGGTCATGTAGATCATAAAAATAAAATCATGTTGGAAAATGATTGGACCAAAATATCAACGATTACCGCGGCTACTGGTAAGCGATAATTATGTTTGACAGTTGTTATGTATTAAATACCACATTCCATAAACACCCTAATCTCTTATGCTCTATGCATTAATGAAGTGACTTACGCCATGATCATTAATATTATGCTTATGCGTTCACTAAACCATACATAAGCTAACCTGATGTACTATTACTGAAAACATAAGTTTCAATGATTTGAGCATAACATAATGCATAAGCGTAAAAGTTCCCAACTTTTAACTTTTATGCACTAAATTAAAACCAGTTTGAATGATCACGACAAGAAGGAAACAAACAAACCTCACTTTTTTGCTATTTGAGTTTGAAAGTTACTGTTTTGTGAAGACGAAAGTGAAAATAATATATCTGATGAATTCCAAGTATTTTGTTGGAGTGATTAGTTTAGAGAAGGGATTTTTCAGGTTCAGGCTAGGTTATCTTTAACAGTTGTTATGTATTAAATAACACCTTCCATAAACACTCAAATATCTTATGCTTATGTATTAATAAAGTGACTTATGACTTAATCATTAATATTTTGCTTATATGCCTTCACTAAACCCTACATAAGCCACGAAATATAAATCGTAAAACATAAATATAACCTGTTATTGTGAACATAAATATTTGTAGTGTTGTCATTGTGTTGTAGTGACTTTAAATAAATGAATTCAAACTGGACAAGTGTTTTCTATAGCAAAAATTGTTACAATAGGAAGTCGATGACAGTTTTTCTATACAGGTTAATTTTTAGAGATACAGGGTGTTAAAGTCTTAAGACAAAAATGCCTTTTTCATCATAACTTTCCTACCACTCCAGATATTTCCACAAAATTTGGTAGGTATACTTCTTTTGACCATCAAATTACATTTTTTGATGTAATTTAGTGACAGAGAGTATACGCAGCGCTAAAAAATCTTTAAAAAAATATATTTTAAAAAGCTTTAAAATCCGTCATAAATAGAGATTATCATCTTTTCAATGAATTATCGAAATACGAATGATTTTTTTTTCATGTTTTGTTAAAGAAGAAAAGTTTTTTCTCTCAAATTAGTTACAATAGGTCTTTTGAGAATGTTCATGAGTTAATACGCATTAATTTCCAAGTGATGTTTCGCTATTTTTCAGCATCTCATCAAAAGCATCAACATCTTTAATAAATTAATTCGTTGAATCGTCGTATCTCATCTTTATTTTCAAATATTTCCGTTTTTATCAAAGTTGCATACCCAATAATTATTCTTGGTACTTTTGGCAACACGTATTGCCCCTCTCATCAAAATTAGAACTAAAACAGAAAAGATAAAAAAATGAGAAGTTTCTCTCATTTCCAGAAAATTGTGATTTTTTTAGATACGAGGTTTTCACAACTGAGCTTCAAAAGAAGTGTACCAAATTTAGTGGAAATATCTTGAGTGGTAGGAAAGATATGATGAAAAAGGATTTTTTTTTCTTAAAACAAAACGAAGCATTTTCGGACATGATGTTATTTGAAAAAAATACTTATTTATTTTGCATTCTATACAGTGTCAAAAGGAATGTGTCAACTTAAAAATCACCCTGTGTAAGTAAAGATAGTGTCCTATAATATCAGGTATGATGTTTTCTACATCATCATTATTTATAGGACTGTAATGATCACCTAGAAAGACATGATCTATTTCAACAAAGAGCTTCTGTAACGTTTATTTCAAAGTTTTCATCCACATGAAGATTGAAAGTCACAAATTTATCTAAATCTGCATTTTGAGTTGACCAAAAAATACTCAGCTTTATAACTACATAAGTACAGAGTGGGCAACTAAGAATGCGAGGTACTGTATCTGGAAACTATCGATCGTAGAGGCTTGAAGTAAAAAAATGTATGACTAAAATGGACAAGAGAAAAACCTGGAAAATATTTTCAAGTTTCTGAAATGGAAGCTGCAATTTTGAATCTAAAATACATAATAGAAAAATTCCTGATCTTCAAAGTCGAGGATAACCTGAACCTTTTTTGTCTGGCACTTTTTGATGTATTCCTAAAAATGAAGTAGTGGGTGGTTTACAAAAGTTTCCATGAAGAACACCCTGTATCTTCAAATCGGCTAAGCCGATTTTAACAGTCTTGGGCTTGTTAAAACTTGAAAATATTTTTCAGGTTTTTCGTTTGGCCATTTTAGTGATATTTTTTTTTACCGCAAGCCTCTACGATGTATAGTTTCCCAGATAGTTCTTAAAGTTGCCCACCCTGTACCCACAATCATTCTCTATGTTCACTTTTTGTGGAGAAGATTCTTTCATGCTTGAAATTCTGGTCAAAATATTCGACTCACCTCTATTGAAGGCTTATGAACAATATCGATACCATTCTCTTGATGTCTCTGGAAGAATCCTTTGGGAATAAGATTTCTGTTCAAAGTCAAGTCCAAAGTAAATTCTTCCTTGTCGACTTCCACTGTGATTTGGATGTGATCCAGATGACTTCCACTCTAAAAAATGAAAATCATTTTTTAAAACCACAAGGTCATATCAAATTTGTTATAAATCATTTAAGACAGGTTATGAATATCAGTTATTAGTCAACCTCCCAACATTATCTTAAACTACTACTAAGTAATATATATTTGCAATGAATAATAATTAAAAGGAGTAATGAATATTAAAATATACGTTCTAGTGCACTGGAAAAGAGGCAAAAATGTTTCAAATTTGATTTGATAAAGTAGGTCTCTGGTCTCTGGTAAGGTGACCAACCGTCCCGTATTGTCCGGGACATGTTCCGTATTTCTAGAGATAGTACCGTTCAAAAAACGTGTCCCGTATTGCCCCGTATTTCTAAGTTTGGTCCCATATTGTCTCGTTTTAAATACTAACAAAAAGGCGGCGCGGCATTGCAGCATGGAATGGCTGTTTGAACGCCGCGAGCCGTCCGTGCGGAAACTCAGCTTCAACCAACTATAAGTCGAAAAATATACAACTTAGGAAGTTGATTCTTTGTTCAAAAACTTTTTTGTACCTTTGCATCATTTCGTACGCAGATAGTATAGCAAAATTCCTTAAAACAAAAAGTTTCTCGCTTACTGAAAATAGTTTTGCAGAAAATGTTTATGTTGAAGTTTTTCGCAGTTTCACGAAAAAACTAAATTTTTAATACTGACGAAAATTATGTCAAATCTTTCCATATACAGGGTGTCCCATAATTAGAGGACAAAACTTTTGTCCCGTCAAAATCGGTCCAAAATTACCCAACTTCAGCATATACAAATGAAAAAAAAATATATTGGCAAGCTCCCACTGAGGGAGCTACGCTCCTCAAAGGGGAACACCTGATGGATTTTTTCAATTCCTACATATTTTCAAACCGGTTTAAAGTGAAGTTTTGAGATTTTTGGATCCTACTAAGTTAATGCGGGATTCAAAGATTTGGGTGCTTGGTCAGAGGCGTAACATTTTAAACGATATCAAAATAACGGAAAAAATTATCATCGTTTACATATAATATGTATTTTATCATGTTCAAACTTAAATTTTAGAGAATATTGAAAAGTCTTGATCGCAATGATTATTTCAGTCAAAAGTCTTTCACGTGAATCATATATGGGTGTCTCACGGTCTATGGTACGTTAGACGTTTACGGAAAACTAGACATAGGATGGACCTGAAAATTTGGCTGAGCCCATAATCGAGTATGATCTATATTTTAAAAATATTTTCAATTTTGCAGTTTTGCCGCCTCTTTCCAAAAGTCGTAACAACCTTCTTATTTTAAATGGACCACCCTGTATATTATTATTTTTTTGGATTCCTTGACTGATTCTAATCACTTTTGCTTGATATACTCCTATACGCCGATAGGTAGCGGTTTTCGAGATATAAATTAATTTATAATATTTTTGTCGTAAAACACATCAGTGGATTGAGTTCAATAATTTCGTACTTGAAAACGGTGGAGAATTGAAATTTCTATGCCGACTAGAGGATGGTAGGTTTATATGGTTCCAATGGAGAAACCGATCTGAAAATATACAGGGGTGCTTTAAATTTATTAATCTTTTTCCTTCACACAAAAATGATAAAAAATCAATTTTTTCAAATGGAATTCCCTGTATATTACTTGAAAAATGAAAAGGCCAATAAATTTCCTCTCAAATGGTATCCCATGTTCCTATACCTAAACCTTCAGGATCTACAAGAAAAATGCATTTTACTAAAAAGTAAATTATATTGGTATACATGATATGAAACATAATGTAGTTTCCTGGGCAACCTATAGCTGCCAGATCACACAGCAATAACAATTTATTTTTAGTAGCAAACTGCAACTACATTATAGGTCTGTTCGTAGAACAATCACAAATCGGCCAGCGCTTCATGGATTGGTCAAAATAATCAGAAATAGTTTGCAAACTGCAAATGCTGGATGCTGATTGGCTCTGACTGGTTTGTGATTGTTCTACGAACAGACCTTTTGTTTCATATCAATAATACCAATATAATTTATTTTTTCGACAAATGCATTTTTCTTGTAGAACCTGAAGGTTTAGTATAGGAACATGGAATACCATTTGAAAGGAGATTTAGTGGTCTTTTAATTTTTCAAGTAATATACAGGGGGTTCCATTTGAAAAAATAGCTTTTTTATCATTTTTGTATGTATAGGAAAAAGATTAATAAATTTGAAGCACCCTGTATATTTACAGATCGGTTTCTCCATTGGAACCATATAAACCAACCTTCCTCTAGTCGGCATAGCAATTTCAACTCTCCACCGTTTTCAAGTACGAAATTATTGAGCTCAATCTACTGATGGGTGTTACGACAAAAATTTTATAAATCAATTATCTCGAAAACCGCTGCCGATAGGTATAGGAGTATATCAAGCAAAAGTGATCGAATCAGTCAAGGAATCCAAAAAAATAATAATATACAGGGTGGTCCATTTAAAATTAGAAAGTTGCCACGACTTTTGGGTAGAAGCGGCAACACTGCAGAACTGAAAATATTTTTAAAATATAGATCATACTCGATTATGTGCTGAGCCAAATTTTCAGATCGAGCCTATGTCTAGTTTTCCGTAAACGTCTAAGGTACCATAGACCATGAGACACCCTGTATATATATACAGGGTGTCTCACGGTGACCGTCCATTAGAATATCTCGGGAAATAAAACGATTGGAATTTTGAAAAATTTGTATGGTGAGGTTTAAAAGGATATTCTCTTGAAATGAAATAATAACAACTCGCTTGTTTCGAATGGAACACCCTATATATTAGTACATTTTTGGATTCTACGTAAAATTCTAGGCAGATTTCATGTATCATGTCCTATACCTAAGTATGAGCGTTTTTGAAATATTTTAGTTTTTATGTAAAAAATGACGTTTGAAGGCTCCTATTTAAATGTGAATTTCACCTATAAGAAAGCCTTCATTATTTAATTTCTTGTTGAAAAGGACCTACTCTGATAGATTTTTCACAGCAATATGAAAACTATTATTACAGGGTGGGCCAAAAATAAGATCAAAAGTTGAATTCAGAAAACGGCCAAAAATCAATTTTTTCAAATGTAAACCCCTAATTTTTATAATTTTATCTTATTGTGCATTAAAAATAAGGGTGAGTTTACCCAATATTGTTCATTCCAAAAATTCAAAAAAATAAATAAAAAAAAGAATGTTTGTATAAGAGAGGACAATCTTATACAAACGCACCTTTATTTTTAATGCACAATAAGATAAAATTATAATAACTCGGGGTTTCCATTTGAATAAATTGATTTTTGGCCGTTTTCTGAATTTAATTTTTGATCTTATTTTTGGATCACCCTGTAATAATAGTTTTCATATTGGTGTGAAAAATCCATTAAAGTAGGTCCTTTTCAACAAGAAATCCAATACAAATTGAATAATGAAGGCTTTCTTATAGGTGAAGTTCACATTTAAATAGGAGCCTTCAAACGTCATTTTTGACATAAAAACTAAATTATTTCAAAAACGCTCATACTAAGGTATAGGACATAATACATGAAATCTGCCTAGAATCTCACGAAGAATCCAAAAATGTAATAATATATAGGGTGTTCCAATTGAAACAAGCGAGTTGGCACCTACTTCCGGTATATCCGGAAGTCGCGCAACGTAGCTATTATTTCAATTGAAAAAAGCATTCTTTTAAACCTCACCATACAAATTTTCAGAATTCCAATCGTTTTATTTCTCGAGATATTCCAATGGACGGTCACCGTGAGACACCCTGTATATAGGAATAATATATGTATATATATATTTAGGAAATAGGAAATATTTTAGCTACACTGACGATGGTAACAGAGTTTCATGTATATGAATAATATGGTAAAAATCTATTGGTGGATTTTCACCATATTATTCATATAGGTCATTTTTTGACATGAACAATGATATTTATGCAATCGGTTTCCGACAACCCATTTTCGACGTTAAGAACTTTAGGGAGTTTTTGAACCCCTTATTAATTTCAACGTTATTAACGTATCCCGCTATACTAAGCATGCGCAGAAAACAAAACAATAATAACGGAGGAGAGACAAAAAAGAGATTTTGAAACTCGTATTTAACGTTTGACGTTGTGTCATCACCATGTCATCTGTCATTATAATGATCAGATTTGTTGTGTTTTTGGTTTTTGATGTTTTGATTTTGTGATATTTTCGCCAAATTCCTAGCAGAGCAGCACGAATTATGAAATATGGAAGATATTTCGGCCCTAATTGGACCAGATTCAAACTACCAAATGTAAGGTTTACCTTTTATTTCACGTCCGCTTGGCAAACGGAAATCATAATAATATGCTACCATCTACATTGAATTTGTGTTCAAAGTTACTTTTACGCCAAATTCAATGTGGATGGTAGTACATAATTCCCATTTGACAAGCGGAAATCTGTCACTTCCACTTCGAAGCTAAATTGAATGTGACTCAGGCAAAACCACGAGTATCATGGGCAAAACACCGACTGGAATGATAAACAGCTGATCTCCATCAACATCAATTTCACTGTTGCCAAGCTGTAAAACATATGATCAGTTTCTGTTGGATATTTAATAAAAAGACAAGAATCTTACAATTCCAGTGTAACTGTAGTCATTGTTAACAATTTAAATTGTACTTTGTATGTTTCACGATTTCTATATGTAATAATTAAATAATGCTGTATATCAATATGACAACATGAGAAAATATCCGACGGTTATTAAGCGAACGTTAAGGCTCCGTAGAAAACGTAACACGTTATCGGTTAATAACCGATTCGGTTATTTCCAGACATCTGCGCAAGCTCAGAATAACCGGCAACGTTAATAACGGGTCAAATAAGAGCTTCAAAAACTCCCTTTTATGTATAACGTGTTTCAGGTTCCAGGCTTCATGTTCCGCATGTTCGCTGGAATAATAGGTACGCAAATTTCCATCATCACTAATCTTTCTCGTTATCTTCTAATAATTAATCATGTTAGTGACACAATTATTTTTCCAGAATTCTTTTTCCATATCCATATCTCCGTCTCATAAAAAGAAACAGATGAAACATAAAATGAATAATGTTCGCTAGATGTTCAATTCGCCAAAGGGTGATCCGAAGTATTGCCAGCTTTCGATTAATATTTGATAAATTGGTAATCTGTGAAACATCCACTTCTACATTTCATAATATAAGGCAAAAAGCATATTTTCACTCGTATTTTTATCAGGCGAATGGATACATCCGTCTCATAATATGGAATACTAGGGTATCAACAATCCTTGAATTATTGTCAAAAAATATAAACATTATATTTTGGTGTGAATGCATGCACTGTGTGTGTGTGAAAATACACTCAAATGAAAAAAATTCGAACCATAACTAATTTCTAGTGAAGAATGGAGATTCAACTTCTAGATATTAGTATAGATGTTAAAGAATGTAGGTGAGTATCAAATTTTAATAGAATCCACAGTCACAATGAAAAAAAAACATTTATTTATAAACACGGTATACCAAATTCGCAAAATATGAAAAAATCCTGGTTGCCCTTCTACTATAATCCTGGCCTCCTAGTGAAGTTTCCGGTTTCATTAAATCGCTGAATTGCTTTTTGAACCGCAGAAACACCACTTCAACTGGATAATATTGTCTACGACCATCTTGAACTAAAGCCACCGTTCTTTCAGCCTCCGTTTATTGCAATTAGAATTATTGAGAATGAACACGTTTTGACACTGACTGAATCAGTTATTTTTTACCAAAAACATTAATCAAATCTGTTGTAAGAAATGCAAAATTTATGTGAACATACTGGTCGAACGTACAGGGTCTTTGATTATATTTACGTGGCACATAAAGCGTTCATTTTCAAGGTGGAAAAAAAAGTTTAATATTAAAGTTGTAGGTTGTTTCCCATGTTATCTTCTTGCTGTTTTCAAAGAAATGTGTCATCGATAAATGGAAACATCTAGACAACTTCTTTTTTTTTTATTGGAACCCCCTGTAAATTATGCGCTAAAATGAAAGATCTTTTTTTCCTGATTCTAGATATTTATGTACATGTTGATGATGTTTAGAGATGAGCCATTCTTGAGATATCTTTGTTTTAAATTATACATAATTTACAAGGAAGTTTTATAAATTTAACAAGAAAACCATATAAACACGTTTATATAATCAAATAGACTACAGTCAGGTTATATTTACGTATTTCCATGGTTTTATTTATTTATTTATTTATTTCACTTCACAAACACTCCAGAAAAAGAAGTTATTAGGTACATAAAACTTCCTTGCAAATAATGTACAAATTAAAACAAAGATATCACAAGAATGGCTCATCTCATAAGCATCATCAACGTATATACAGGGTGTTGGTAAATAAGTGCGACAAACTTCAGAAGGTCGAATTCTGAATGAAAAAATGATGACTGTTTGCTTTATACAGGGTACCACAGATACCACATGCATGGGGATCTCAGTTATTATAAGAGATACGGGGTCGATTGAATGTATGCAAAGTTGCGGATATTTCAACAAAATGTTTTTTTGACAATTGAAAAATTCCGACTACTTCCGAAGATATTCGAAAAAATCCAAAATTTCACAAATACGTAATTATTATTTCCTTAGTGTATTTGAAAAGATACTTTGAAATGGATTGCACTTTCTCATTGCCACTTTTTTTCCTCTGCAATTTGGCGGTATCAAATTAAAAATCTGACGTTTCGTCTTTCAGCGGCCATCATCAAATTAATTTTTTTCAATACGGACCTGGATTTTTGATTTTATTTTAAGTTGTCTTTAATGCATCGAGGTATCGCAACTGTCGAAAAAAATTCACATCTAAATAATAATACCAGAGAAAATCAGTTAGACAGCCCTCGTCTCTCTTACACATAATCTGATTCATAAATCCTTCTTTATTCGACACGTTATTCTTATGAGAAAACCTAGCTGCACAACTAAACAGTACTAATTGACTGAACAAAAATCAAAATTACATCCAATAACGATACATTTGATGAAATTAAACTAAATGCACGAATGACATGGAAAATAAAAAAACTACATATAAAAAACCGAATCGATTTCGGCAAAATTGTTCAAAAATATTGCCATTTTAACAAAATATCGAAAATAACAATGATAGGTGAGTAATAATTGAAAATATTGAGGTTGCTAATACAACCCATCACTCCACGCCCTCATCTAATCATCTCAATGCCTCAAGGACGTCAAAAGATAATGAAAAATAAAATACAAAGTCCAGGTCCGTATTTGAAAAAATAAAGTTGATGATGGCAGCTCGAAGACGAAACGTCAGATTTTCAATTTTATACCACCATCTTGTAGAGGAAAAAAAGTGGCGATGACAAAATGTCATTTATTTTAAAATGTCTTTTCAAACAAACGCAGGAAATGATAGAAACGTTTTTGGGAAATTTCGTTTTTTTTTAATATCTTTGGAAGTAGTCGGAATTTTTAAAATTTCAAAATGGCATTTTCTTGAGCATAAGAATGCACTACTCTGCATTCATTCAATCGACCCTGTATCTGTTATAATAACTGAGATCCTCATGCATGCACTCGATTCTGTGGCACCCTGTATACAAGGTGAGTCATTTAAACGAGAAAGCTAAATTGCGCCTAAACCGTTAAAGATATCGAAATGAGCAAAATGGATTTGAATACAGGATGCCCCAGTGCAGTTTGTGAGAATGTTTTTCAATATACAGGGTGAATCATTTTTGCTTAGCAGGCAGCAACATTGTTTTTTTAAATAGCAACCCCTATTTATCTTCAAATATTTGAATTTGCACCCTTTCGGGCATCCCAAATCCGTTTGGTTTTTGCAATTCGCTTCAACCGTTCAAAAGTTATTTCACTTTTTCTGAAAATGGATGCGTTTGCAACCATTGATTGAAGATACCACAACCACAGAGCACTTGGTTTCTGAGATATCAAGTTGAGACTTTGCCAGTGTTTAAGCAACTACCTTGAGTATCTTTTGGTGGCAATGCTGTCGATTTGCATCATGGTACTTTGCTGTGACCCTTCAATGTTGGTAAACTTCAAAGCACCATAACTTGATTCTTTTTGCACCCCTTGTATCTTGTTACTTTATCGCGTTCATCATGTCTTTTTTCGTATTCTCCATCCCAGATTTTTTTTTCAAAAGTCGGTAGTTCACGATATTGTTGTGATATTTGTGTTTTTCTAATAACTTATACAAATCTCATCGAAAACAGACTGAACGTGCAATGAAAATCAATTTTTGACATATTCAACGTCAAAATGACATTTATTGTATGCCTTGAACTACTATAGAAATCAAAGAGAATTGCATTGACAGATCGTCAATTAGACGTTGATATGTCAAAAAATTGATTTTCATGGCACGTTCAGAGTGTTTTCGATAGAAATTGTTGAGTTTTCCAGAAAAACAAAATTATTTTACTACCTACTTTAAAAAAAAAAATCACCAGACCAAAGCTAACCCAAACTAACCAAAACGGGCCCAATCTAACCCTAACTCGACTGCACCATAGTAAGGTATGTAGATGAAGGTTGTGCTCTTTCCAGTTACATTGTTTACTGCGTTGCAGGGAGTAGGCCAACTGTACCGTAGTAAAGAATGTATTTTCGTTACCCGGTCACGGTGCTCTCATTAGAAAAAATGTTTTTTTTATTATTTACTCAAAAACCTTCAGCTGATTTAGACAACCTATGGCACGATTATTTTTGTCGTCATGAGGATCATTTTTTTGTGTGTAATTAAACAACATTTATTCTGCCGTCATGATTAAAAACGCAGTAGCCTCAGGAGTTGTAGTTTTGAGAAAAATGACCTCAAAGTTTAGAGCATGTTTTTCGTAATAGTAATTATTTTTTTGGAATTTACTGATTTGATTGCAAAGTATAGTGTCTTGTGACTTCATTAAACAGGTTTTTGTGATAGTTTGGTATTTTTATAATATTTTGTGGACGACAATGCGTTTCTTGTTAGTGTCTTAGAATTTTTTATCAAACATTTGCTAAGAAAAAATGCAGTTACCAGCCTAGTCACTGCGATTAAAAGCCTTTGATGTGTCGCCATTAGGTTCCATTGTAAAAAATAATCTTCAAATCAATTTTTTGATAATATTCAATAATTATAGTCGAGTTTTGAAATCAATTACCAAAATAAGGTACCTTGACCAAACAAATAAATTATAAAAAAACAAAAAATCCTTTAAATTTAAGAAGTCATGACATTTTGAATATTTGCGTGTGAATAAATTGTATTACGTAGAAAACGTAGAAAAGGTAGAAAAATATTGAAAACAAGAAAAAAATAACATTGGTATCCAAAAAATATAAAAATAAGAGATATTCAAAAGATTTGGTATGGATCGTGATACTGAAACTTTAAGAATAAACAAAGACATACTGCGTTTTTGATTAGCATACCATGACGCAATCTTGATACCTTTTAAAAAAATGCAATAAAATGCTTGTTACTGCGTTTTAGATAAAAAACAATGTTTTAAGAGAAAAGTATAGTGAACATGTGCATACTGCATTTCTTTGTTCGCTATTTTTTTACAAATCCTTTTTTGAAAATCCAGTAAACTAGGAATGTACAAAATTACCTGAAGAATCTGACCAAAATTCCAAAAACGGTAAAAATCGACTTTAGTAGGGGAGCTGGCGTTGAAAACGTGCAAGAGTTTTCTAAAGGCTCATATTTTCAGAAAAGATTGCATTTTAGTGATGGAAACTCACTGCTCAGTCAGCACTTCCCGAACCGGGACACCTGGCGCTGGGATGCTCTTGAAGATGTAATATTATCCAAGTTTCCTAAACTGTTTTCAAAAGGCTCAAAATTTACACGAAGTTAGCAAATATAATGTAGAATGAGGATTCAACAGTCACACAGCCAATTATGGGGACACCGGCAGCCAGCGCCACAACATACCCACTTGTCAAAAAAATGAAGTCATTGAAAGTGTTTTCTAAAGGCTGAAAGTTTTCAGAACAATAAATGAAACTATAAAGTACATGTTGGAAATAGTCAGACTCATTTCTACTGGGACCTCGTTAGTCAGCACTCGATGAAAGTGAGAATAGTCATTGCGCGCAGCTTATGGCAATGATTGTGTTTTTGTGCCTTTTCTCAAAAAAAAAAACATTTTTGTTTTTTACAAATCAAAAAATGTGATAGAATGGGAATTCAACAGTCAGACAGCCAAATATGGGGAAACCGGGAGTCAGCGCCGCAACAGGACTTGTCAAGAAAATAACGTCAGTGATAGTGTTTTCCTAGTGCTGAAAATTTTCAAAGCACTGAATAAAACATATTCGGCAACAGTACATGTCTTTTACTCATGAACACGTATCATTCATTTCACCAATTTATTGTTCATTTGAAAACTTCCCACCCCGGTTTTATCAAAAACTACTGATTAAAAAAACAAAACGCCGAGACATGTCAAAAGATTTGTCAAGGGGGACGACTTTTTAACTAAAAATTACTTCGCCTCACTTCACCCCCTACCCCCTAGGGGCACTCCCTTAAGAATCTTAAATGGGAAGGGTATCGAGTTATAGCTTGTTTGAGAGGCCTTATCAAGTGCTTCATTATGACGTTTGAATTTTTGAAATCGGTCGATTCGTTTTCAAGAAATTTGAGAAAAATATTTTAACATTTTTAAAAAGATAATATTCGAAAAAAACCGGAACAAATCATTTTTCAAAAATTAAATTTACGTTTATTGTATCCATCATCAACGCATAATTCCAACCATTTATTAAACCAAACCAAAAAAGTTGGCGTTTTAGGTAATTTTTTTGTATGGTAACGAAATATTTCGTTACCTAGGTACTTGATTCTATTTGCTGTCAGTTATATTTGTGACAATCTCGAAATATTTGACAACTTTGATTGTACTTCCAAAATGGTTTACACGCTAGGTGAAAGAGTGGAACTGATTCTAATTTATGGTGCCAAAAATCAATGTGCTCGGCGAAATGCCGTCACGTTTAACGCAAGACATCCGGAGAAGACAACTTCGCATAGGTATGTTCTTGTTGCTAGATCTACTGAAACTGGATCTATTGCAAACAAAAAACGTAATCAGCGAAGAGTTTTGGATGAAGCCGCTCAGATTGAAGTTTTAGGCCATTTTGGCATAAATCCGAATATTTCCTTACGCAAAGTTGTTGATGCAACCGGTATTTCATTAGGCTCTGTACACAAAGTTACTAAAATCCATAAATACCATCCTTTTGAAATGCAAATACACCAATACTTAAAAGTGAAGACGACTTCGATAAGCGAGTTAAGTTTTGCGAACGAATTACTGCAGCGATCAATGATAACGCCATTCAGATAAAGAATATTTGCTTCAGTGATGAATGCACGTTTTACCTTAACGGATTTATGAATAAGCAAAACTGCAGATATTGGAGCGATGAAAATCCTCATGCTTTTGTAGAAGGGCATACCCAGTATCCCCAAAAAATTAATGTATGGGCAGGCATTCTAGGAAACAAAGTAATTGGGCCGTTGTTTATTGATGGAAATTTGAATGGAGAAATCTATTCCGAAATGTTGCAAACTACCATCAATCCCCTTATTATTGAAGCAATCGAAAACCGAATCGATGAGGATGGAAACCCTGTGCTTGATGAGGCTGAAGTATATTTCCAGCAAGACGGTGCTCCTCCTCACTATGTTCTTCCAGTTCGACAATGGCTAGATGACGAGTTTCCAAACAAATGGATATAGGACGAAGAGGACTTATGGAATGGCCTGCTAGGTCACATGATTTGACGCCATTGGACTTTTTTTTATTTTCATTTGAAATCCATAGTGTTCACTCCCCAATCTCAAACTTTAGAGGAATTTCGTCAACGCATCATCGAAAAGTGCCATCATATTCCACAAGATGTTTTTGAAAATGTGCGTCAGGAATTTGAACATCGCCTATATTATTGTATGGCCAATAACGGACAACATTCTGAACACTTACTAAAAAAGTGATATTTTAGTATATGTTGCTGTTAGATATTTATTGTGACTTTAATAAAAAAAAAATAATATTATTGTTTTTTTGAAATGTTAAAATATTTTTTCAAATTTCTCGAAAACAAATCGAACGATTTCAAAAATTCAAATATGCTCTGTAGTTTTGTGGCGCATCCATGATTTACCTGATTTTTTGGGTATTTCGCCACACCCTATCAAAAAACAATCAAACTAGTGTTAATATACCGGATCTTCTATATTACCTGGAAAATTTTTCATTAGTAAACAATAAAACCTAACAATATCAAACGTTTCAGGATTTTCAGATTCGCTTCTGAAACGTTTGATATTGTGAGGTTTCATTGTTTACTAATAAAAATGTTTTCAGGTAATATACAAGATCCGGTATATTAACACTAGTTTGATTGTTTTTAAAAAAAAAAAAAAAAAAAAAGGGCGTTTATTTAACTTCGGGGCTATATACAAAAACATACAATGTAAAAAAGACAATATTTTAAATATGGGCTAAAACATAATCTCTAATTAAATATTTGAATCTCCTCAAGTTATCACAGTTCTTAATACTCGAAGGCAATGAATTAAATTCATATAATCCTCTACACAGTACTGATTTGACCATTTGAGTGGTGCTACAGCGATAATTCAAAACAAAATCGTGCTTATTTCTGGTATCATGTTCATGTATGTCCAGAAAAAGTTTAGTTCTATCACAGACATACTTAGGTAACAGTTGATGTCTTATTTTAAAAATAAAGACATGTACATTGTAAATTACTTTTTGTTTCACAGAACATAAATTTAAAACCTTTAACATAGTATCTATTGGTGTATATATATCACAGTGTTAAATGGATCTCATAGCTCTATTTTGTATTTTCTGGAATTCCTGTATTTTATAATCAGGAAGATTAAATAGTAATGTCGAACAAAAATCCAGGGTGTGGCGAAATACCCAAAAAATCAGGTAAATCATCGAAGTAAATGTAACATTTTTTTGATCATACTGGTTAAAAAAAATCTAAAATATATTTTTGTCCAACAAGCAAATGATACGTATTGAGAAAAGTCACAAAAGCACAATTATTGTCATAAGCCGCGCGCAATGACTATTCTCACTTCCGTCGAGTGCTGACTAACAAGGTCCCGGTAGAAATGAGTCTGACTATTTCCAACATGGGTAATTGCACAAGTGCATCAAAATTATCGATAATCATGCTTGAAAGCTTATTTCCTAAAAACTGCACGAGTTCATTTTCATATTTTGGAGAAAGAGCCCCACACCGAAGGTGAAGGGGTCTTTTAACAAAATATGAAAATGAACGAATGTAGTTTTTAAAAAGCAATAAGCTTGAATGCAAAATTATCTGATTATTTTGATGCACGAGTTTAATATAGGTAGAAAATTACTCGAATCAGGTAACTAATTGAATCAAAGAATATAATATTTAACATTTTTTCAATTGATTGTATTGTTTCTGTTTCAAAACGTGACATTTTATCAAAATACGAACTGTCACACTTGGAAAATGAAGAAACTGAGGCGTTGTTAGGTGATTTGTGAAGGAGCGTGACCATGGATACGTAAACAATGCAATTTTCGATTCCTACTATGCAATTTTCGGGGGTAATACCACGAGTGCTTAAAAATTACCGATAAATTTTCACGAATGCGTGTTTTCTCAAAATTTCACGAGACCGAAGGTCGAGTGAAATATGTAGAGAAAACATGCATGAGCGAAAATTTTACCGGTTAATTTTAAAGCACGAATGGTATTTAGAAGAAAATTTCCTTGCATTTTGTTATGTTGCTATGGCAACGACCTAATTTTATCGGAAATTTCCCTGCTCATAATCACGTGACTGAAAGATTAATAAGTGGAAATTTCCCTGGCTTTGGCTTTCCGCATCTGGGTGTACTGGATGTAGCTCCCATATGATTACAGTGTTGCCGTCCCCACTCTCCCTAACAATCCCAACCCAACCCAACTTTCACAGACAGATATAAGGCAAACGGCAACACTGTGGTTGGTGCATGGGAGCTACATCCAGCCGCGAGTGCTTGACAGCTGTTAAAGACAAGTATTTTTGATAAATGATTTATTTTCAACTTCCAATACAAAGTTGCAATGTTATCAATTATGGACAAGATTGGTTATAACTTCCAAATGTTTTATAAAATCCTGATTCCCTTCTTTCTTCCTCAATGGCGATTAGAGTAAGGAGCCGTTGGTTTCTTCCACTAAATGCGAGGTGAGTCCAGCCGCTACTATTAAATCTTCTCAAATAGCTTTGGCATTAAATTTTCTTGCTGAATCTCCCTAGAGCTCGAATTAATAATCCGCAAATTTGTTCTCGTTGCGAATTTTTCAAGAAAATTTCCCTCGGCTTGCGCCTCGGGAAAATTTTCAAAAAATTCGCAACTCGACAAAATTTCCGGAAATAATTCGAGCTCCAGGGAGATTATAAGTGAAAATTTCCTACCAGTCAATTCTAACCAATCATAGGCTTGCATTTTGTTATGTTGCTATGGCAACGACCTGATTTTATCGGAAATTTCCCTGCTCATAATCACGTGACTGAAAGATTAATAAGTGGAAATTTCCCTGGCTTTGGCTTTGCGCATCTGGATGTACTGGATGTAGCTCCCATATGATTACAGTGTTGCCGTCCCCACTCTCCCTAACAATCCCAACCCAACCCAACTTTCACAGACAGAGATAAGGCAAACGGCATTACTGTGGTTGGTGCATGGGAGCTACATCCAGCCGCGAGTGCTTGACAGCTGTTAAACACAAATATTTTTGATAAATGATTTATTTTCAACTTCCAATACAAAGTTGCAATGTTATCAATTATGGACAAGATTGGTTATAACTTCCAAATGTTTTATAAAATCCTGATTCCCTTCTTTCTTGCTTGAATGCCGAGTAGAGTAAGGAGCCGTTGGTTTCTTCCACTAAATGCGAGGTGAGTCCAGCCGCTACTATTAAATCTTCTCAAATAGTTTTGGCATGAAATTTTCTTGCCGAATCTCCCTAGAGCTCGAATTAATAATCCGGAAATTTCAACTCGACAAAATTTCCGGAAATAATTCGAGCTCCGGAGAGATTATAAGTGAATATTTCACGAATTCTAGTTTATAACTTCACTAAATTTGCGTTGCCATGTTGATTGCCCTGACAACGTGGTTATTTGTGTCAAAAAATTGTCGTTGTTATAACGACTGCTCTGACAACGTGTTTATTTGTGTTGCCATGACAGAGTGGAATTATCGATTTGGTGTTATCGAAGGTAATACCACGAGTGCTTAAAAATTACCGATAAATTTTCTCGAATGCGTGTTTACTCAAAATTCTACGAAACCGAAGGTCGAGTTAGATTTGTAGAGAAAACAAGCATGAGCGAAAATTTATCCGGTTAATTTTAAAGCACGAACGGTATTTAGAAGAATATTTCACGAATTCTAGAATATAACTTTACTGAATTTGCGTTGCCATGTTGATAGCCCTGACAACGTGGTTATTTGTGTAAAAAAATTGTCGTTGCCATATCGATTGCTCTGACAACGTGTTTATTTGTGTTGCCATGACAGAGTGGTATTATCGATTTGGGGTTATCGCTGTAATCCTCCGAAAAGTCAGCTGCTCTTATGTGATTTTTTGTACATAAGTGGAATATTCGAAGGTAATACCACGAGTGCTTAAAAATTACCGATAAATTTTCACGAATGTGTGTTTTCTCAAAACACGCATGAGCGAAAATTTATCCGGTTAATTTTAAAGCACGAATGGTATTTAGAAGAATATTTCAAGAATTCTAGAATATAACTTCACTAAATTTGCGTTGCCATGTTGATTGCCCTGACAACGTGGTTATCTGTGTCAAAAAATGGTCGTTGCCATATCGATTGCCCTGACAACCTGGTTATTTGTGTTGCCATGACAGAGTGTTATTTTCGATTTGGTGTTATCGCTGTAAGCCTCCGAAAATTCAACTGCTCTTATGGGATTTTTTGTACATGAGTGGAATATTCGCTGTAAGCCTCCGAAAATTCAACTGCTCTTATGGGATTTTTTGTACATGAGTGGAATATTCGCTGTAAGCCTCCGAAAATTCAACTGCTCTTATGGGATTTTTTGTACATGAGTGGAATATTCGCTGTAAGCCTCCGAAAATTCAACTGCTCTTATGGGATTTTTTGTACATGAGTGGAATATTCGCTGTAAGCCTCCAAAAATTCAACTGCTCTTATGGGATTTTTGTACATGAGTGGAATATTCGCTGTAAGCCTCCGGAAAGTCAGCTGCTCTTATGGGATTTTTTGTACATGAGTGGAATATTCGCTGTAAGCCTCCGAAAATTCAACTGCTCTTATGGGATTTTTTGTACATGAGTGGAATATTCGCTGTAAGCCTCCAAAAATTCAACTGCTCTTATGGGATTTTTGTACATGAGTGGAATATTCGCTGTAAGCCTCCGGAAAGTCAGCTGCTCTTATGGGATTTTTTGTACATGAGTGGAATATTCGCTGTAAGCCTCCGAAAAGTCAGCTGCTCTTATGGGATTTTTTGTACATGAGTGGAATATTCGCTGTAAGGCTCCAAAAACTCAACTGCTCTTATGGGATTTTTGTACATGAGTGGAATATTCGCTGTAAGCCTCCGAAAAGTCAGCTGCTCTTATGGGATTTTTTGTACATGAGTGGAATATTCGCTGTAATCCTCCGAAAAGTCAGCTGCTCTTATGGGATTTTTTGTACATGGGTGGAATATTCGCTGTAATCGAACGAAAATTGTCGTAAAGGTATACGTAAGAATGTAATTTTCCTGACAAGTACCTACATTGTGACGCCCGGTTTTCCCATATTTGGCTGTCTAACTATTAGAGTCTCATTCTACATCACATTTCCTGATTTGAAAAAATCAAATATAATTTTTTTTCCATCAAGCTAATGATACGAGTTGAGAAAAGGCACAAAAACACAATCATTGCCATAAGCTGCGCGCAATGACTATTCTCACTTTTATCGAGGGCTGACCAACGAGGTCTCAGTAGAAATGAGTCTGACTATTTTCAACCTGTACTTTATAGTTTTTTTTTATGTTCAGAAAACACTTTCACTGATGTCACTTTTTTGACAAGTATGTTGTGGCGCTGACTGCCGGTGTCCCCATAATAGGCTGTCTGACTGTTGAATTCTCATTCTACATTACATTTGCTAACTTCGTGTGGATCTTGAGCCTTTAGAAAACAGTTTAGGAAACTTGAATAATATTACATCTTTGAGAGCGTCCCAACGCCAGGTGTCCCGGTACGGGAAGTGCTGACTGTGCAGTGAGTTTCGATCACTAAAATGTAACCTTATCTAAAAATATGAGCCTTAAGAAAACTCTTGTACGTTTTTAACGCCAGCTCCTGGACTATTACTGCGTTTTTCATTATGATGACAGGTGAACTGACAGCTTCATAAGTATGAGAACAGTGATTCATCCTTCATAGACAAGGAAACAGTAAGAGGTCATCTTATGCTGTTTTATTGCTTATGATCGTTATAATACTGTGTTTTATCTTATGAAATTCCCACAAAGTGGCATTTACAGTAAAATATTTTGTGCTCAAAAACCCTAAATACATATTATCTACTGTAAATTTCTTCATGAGATGTGTTCAGATTCGCCAGTAGAAGGCGCCGATTCCAATAACCCATTTTGCGTGAAACTGTGGATTACTGTTTTTTTGCTTATGAGGGGACATCTAGTTGATATTTATAAAAGAAATTATTGTCCGCCACTGCTTTTTTGAACATTTTATAGTTTTTTAGATCAACCAATCAATAATGTTGTCTTTTAGTCTTTTTATTTTTTTTGTACCCAGCTTGGCTTTGTTTTCAGGATAAAACTAAAACCCATTTCAGTGGACCTTCTCAAAGCAGGAAAACGGTTTTCAATTTTTGTCATGAAAACGAAGCTTGGTACAAAAAAATAGAGGAGACAAAAAAGGCAACATCTCTAATTGCTTGATCTGAAAAAATCACAAAATCTTCAAAAAAGCAGTAACGTACCATAATTTTATCTATAAATATCAACTACATTACCCTCTGGGACGCCACTGGAATGAATAATGATGTCTTGATAACACAAAAAAATTACCCTCATGACAAGTTATGTAACCATTACCGCTGCATCAACACCCATTGTTTATTGTTCTATACAGGGTTTTTCACTTAAAACTCCCCACGTCAATATCTCGGAAACGAATAGGAATATTTGATTTCTGTAAAAAGGAGTCAATGTATGGGGTCGAGTACTTATTTTTCACAGTCAAAAAAATTCGACGCCTACCAAGAGTAAAGCGTCGCGACGCATCGAAAATATTGATCGATTGCAGGAACTTTGAAATTACGCGCATGCAAAAGTACAAGTTATTTATAAACTTTTTTGTTATTCAGTCGAACTCATTAATTCTACTCAGTTTTGAGATATACAGTGTGTCCAAGATAAGAATGTCTATCATGGGGATCTTGAAAACCGTGAGAGATACAAGGTCGGTTAAATGGAGGCAAAGTTGCGTATTTTGATGCTTAACAAAATGCCGTTTTGAATGCCAAGAAATTCCGACTAAGTCCGAAATTATCCGAAAAAATCCGAAATTTTTCAAAATTGTTTTCATTTTTTTCTGACCACATTTGAAGAGATATTTTGAAATGAATGGAACTTCTTCATTGCCACTTTTTGCTCTTTACAAGATAGCGTTATTAAATTGAAGAACCGACGTTTCGTCTATGAGCAGCCATCATCAACTTTGTTTTTTTAAATAAGGTCCTGGATTTTTTATGACGGATTTTGAGAGCCTCTCATGTTCCTAAGCCAACAATGTATCGCAATTATTCAAAAAAATTATGTTGATGGATTTTTCCATGAGAACTCATGTGTTAGAGAGAGACAAAAAATACATTTTTAATAGGATCAAAAACGCACACCTCTTTTTTAATGAGTGCGATACATTGTTGGCTTAGGAACATAAGAGGCCCTCAAAATCCGTCATAAAAAATCCAGGACCGTATTTAAAAAAACAAAGTTGATGATGGCTGCTCATAGACGAAACGTCGGTTCTTCAATTCAATAACGCTATCTTGTAAAGGGCAAAAAGTGGCAATGAAGAAGTTCCATTCATTTCAAAATATCTCTTCAAATGTGGTCAGAAAAAAATGAAAACAATTTTGAAAAATTTCGGATTTTTTCGGATAATTTCGGACTTAGTCGGAATTTCTTGGCATTCAAAACGGCATTTTGTTAAGCATCAAAATACGCAACTTTGCCTCCATTTAACCGACCTTGTATCTCTCACGGTTTTCAAGATCCCCATGATAGACATTCTTATCTTGGACACACTGTATATCTCAAAACTGAGTAGAATAAATGAGTTCGACTGAATAACAAAAAAGTTTATGAATAACTTGTACTTTTGCATGCGCGTAATTTCAAAGTTCCTGCAATCGATTAATATTTTTGATGCGTCGCGACGCTTTACTCTTGGTAGGCGTCGAATTTTTTTAACTGTGAAAAATAAGTACTCGACCCCATACATTGACTACTTTTTACAGAAATCAAATATTCCTATTCGTTTCCGAGATATTGACGTGGGGAGATTTAAGTGAAAAACCCTGTATACTACGTCTTTATCATTGTAAAGTGTAGAATAAGCATTTCCTAGATTATAAATATGAGTTTCTCTCCATAATCAACACACACTATATTCTGTTTTTCACTGTATTACATGTACTTAACGCTTGTCACCAATAAATATTATTTTTTAAAAGTTACTCCCAAGAATTTCACATTTAACTGGCGCAGTCGTTCGGATTTAGTGCAGTTTCGGTCAATAGTCACGACATCGAGTTCGCTATTGATTTTGTTAGAAACGTGAGTCTTAACTCTTTGGCCTGAAGAAAGAAGAACCAGTGTGGCAAGCATAGAAACCAAGCAGTCCTTGTGTCCAACAGAAGGAGCGGTTTATCGACTTTCCATTGTGAGGGTAAGTGCCCAGTACTCCTGTTGTGAAACCATTTTTTTTTCCTTCCTTTATTGATATTGATTTGGAAGAGACATATTTCATTCACCATAATAGTGCAACAATTTGTGTGTTACATTTGAAACTGGCGCGAAACGGTATTCAAATGTTCACTGACTCATTTTTGAATGGCACAACCAGAATTGATATTGACGAATTGGTCAATCAATTTTTCAGCGTTCTTAATTTTGACGCAAACGCAACAAGTTCAACTAATAGTAATTTGCTTGAATCTAACACAGATAATCCAAATAGCAACATGGCTGAAGTCAATTATACACTTTTGAAAATGTACGTTGATACCATTCCAAAATATGATGGTGATCCTAAAACTTTGAATAGTTTTCTATCAGCTGGTGATTTTCTTTTTGCAACGTACGCTCAAGCCAATGACGTTATATTAAGAGATTTTCTGATAAGATCGATACGTCCAAAATTAAAAGAAAGAGCTCAATTACTTGTAGGGTGCCGAATCGAACTAAATACTTGGCAACTTATAAGAACAGCTTTATACGACTCATTCGGAAACAAACAAAATCTCGATTGTTTGGAACAAGATTTGTTTATTGCTAGTCCATATAAAAATGAATCTCCTTTGAATTACGGTGAAAGACTTCAAATATTAAGAAGCACATTAGCTCAAAAAATTGCTAGTTTTCCTGCTATCCAAATGGATCAAGCTACAAAAGAGATACATTTACGCCAATATGATCAACTCACTTTAAAAACTTTCATGAGAGGTCTAGAAGGTAATTTGCAAACCATTATTAGGTTGAAAAACCCCGATTCTCTAGAAACGGCAATAACAATGGTCACTGAGAAAGAAAACTTCCATTACTCTCAAAAAATATTTAAACCTCAAAAAAGTGAATATTCCAGAAACGAATCTTTTAAAAACAGAAATAATTCTCACAACAATTCCAATTTCAGGAATTACGACAATTCTAATTTTAAAAGGTTTCCGAATCAACAAAACAGAAATCAAAATAATTTTCAAAATTACAATCAATTTGCAAATGGAACACGAAATTCTCAATTTCCAACTGGCTCAGTAAATACTGGTCAACCAAGAAACTTTACAAGACATTTCCCAACTAACCGACAGGTTTTTGAAAATCAAAATCAACCTCAAAATAGAAACGCATCTAGACCAAATCAAAATCAACCTCAAAATAGAAACGTGTTTAGACCAAATCAAACTCAGAATCAGCATCAGGTCTATGCTGAACCAATGTCCACTTCTCATAGATCATCAACTCAACATAATCGGTTTCGTAATCCAGAGCCCATGGATGTAAATCATATTGAACATAACCATGATGACTATTATGATACTTCAAATGCTGATGACTACCAATACAATGAAACGTACGAAAATGATACTTCTCATTTTCAAGAAAGTAACGAATAGGAAAGCTTTGAAAATAAAAAATCTGATGATCAAAATTTTCGAATTGTCAAAAGTCCAAACAATGTAACGTAGAAGTAAATACTGTCTCTAACAATAATAAATTACCTTACGTTACAATAAGTAAACCAAAAATGAAACTCCTAATAGATACAGGATGTTATCATTCTATTTTAAAACCTTCAATTGTTGAAAAATACTTTTCTGATAAAATCTTTAATTCACCTTCAACAATTAGAACAGCTGCTGGACAAAGACAAGCTTCATTTAAAGCAACTATCCCGGCTTTCTCTGAACTAAAATCAAATGAAAATATAACTTTCATTCTTTTCGACTTTCATCATTTTTATGATGGTATTTTGGGACTAAAAGATATTTTACGATTAAGACTCAATATTGATCTGAGGAATAAAAAATTGTTTAATAATACAATCTCTATCCCCTTTGAATTTCGTAATCTCGCAGTAGAAAAGTATTGCATCACCATAAATGCACATGAGATAATTACGACAAACGTACCCGTATCTGAAAATAGTAGTACTATTGTGATCCCTGAGTTCAAGTTCAAGACGTATAAGTTATTTATACCTGAAACGCTTACGATAGCTCAAAACGGATTTGCAAGAGCGGAAATTCATAATTATGGCAACGAACCCATCACGGTCGAATTTACAGAACCCTTGGAAGTTTCAAAAAATGAAAATTTTGAACTTTTCCAAATCGAAGACATTTTACCCAAATACTATGATAAAAAGAAAAACGATCACATTGAAACTCTTTTGCGTATTGATCATCTCAATAAAGAAGAAAAGTACAAACTCTTAGAAATATGTAAAATGTATTCTGATCTTTTCCATAAAGAAACCCAAAAATTAAGTTTTACGAATAAAGTTAAACACGTGATCAGAACAAGTGACGAAATACCCGTTCATACAAAATCGTACAGATATCCCTTTATTCATAAAGAAGAAGTTCAAAGACAAATAAATAAAATGCTTGATGAAGAAATTATACGTCCTAGTCAAAGCCCTTGGAGCAGCCCTATCTGGGTTGTACCTAAAAAGAAAGATGCAGGTGGAAAACAAAAATGGAGAATAGTAGTTGACTATCAAAAATCAATGAAAAAACGGTAGATGATCGATTTCCTTTGCCAAACATAAACGACATTCTCGATAAATTAGGCAGATGTATTTATTTTTCCACAATAGATTTGTCCTCTGGATTCCACCAAATAGAGATGGATCCAAATTCGATAGAAAAGACAGCATTCAACGTAGAAAATGGTCATTTTGAATATCTTAGAATGCCATTCGGTTTAAAAAATGCCCCCGCGACATTTCAACGAGTTATGGATAATGTCTTGAGAGACATCCAAGGCAAACATTGTTTAGTCTACATGGATGATATCATTATATTTTCCAGTAGCCTAGAAGAACATCTAAAACATCTCAAGCAAGTCTTTGATAAACTGCGAAATGCAAAATTAAAAATACAACTCGATAAATCAGAATTTTTAAGAAAAGTTGAATTTTTAGGACATGTCGTCACGAAAGATGGAATCAAACCAAATCAGAAAAAAATAGAAGTAATTAAAAACTTTCCAATTCCAAAAACTGCTAAAGAAATAAAGTCATTTTTAGGACTTCTCGGATATTATCGGAAGTTCATCAAAAACTTCGCAAAACTGACAAAACCTTTTACACAGTGTTTGAAAAAAGGAGCGAAAATTGAACAAACCGAGTTGTGCAGAAATACATTTGAAACTTGTAAAACTCTATTGTGCAATGACCCAATACTTCAATATCCCGATTTTGAAAAACCCTTTATTTTGACTACCGATGCTTCGAATATAGCTATTGGCGCGGTCCTTAGTCAAGGAAAAATAGGTTCTGATTTACCTATCGCGTACGCATCTCGAACACTCAATCCGGCAGAACAAAATTACTCAACCAGTGAAAAAGAGCTTTTAGCCATCGTTTGGTCTACTCATTATTTCCGTCCCTATCTTTTCGGAAGAAAATTCTACATCGTCACGGACCATAAACCTTTACAGTATCTATTTAACATGAAAGAACCAAATTCTCGATTAGTCCGATGGAGACTCAAACTAGAAGAGTACGAATATGAAATCCTCTATAAAAAAGGTGAAGTAAATACCAACGCTGCTGCTCTCTCTAGAATTGAGCTAAACGCCATTGAAAATGATTCCATAATCGGAAATCCTGGTGACATCGATGATGAAATAGAGAAATATATACAGAAAGAACAGAGTCATCAAGTAACTGACGACCAACGAGAGGAAATTAAAAATATAATAGAACCTCCAAAAATTAACATAATTTCGGATATACAACTTAGACCTCCATTTTCGGATACCGATACAGTACATTCCTCGCACGAAAATCCAATTTTAGAAATTCCCATAGCAGATAATTGTCTGAATACTTATTCAAATCAAATTATCCTCCATCAAAAATCAAACAGACATTACCACGTAGTGAAGTCAACGATTTTCGAAACTAAAACGCGATACAATGTATTTTTAACTCAAGATTTTGAACAACAAATAATCAGATTCTTCATTCAATACGCGACCCTAAAAAGTTATACTGCATGTATGTTGAACAAGAAGAAGTTGACCTAGCCCTTCAGCTTAGTATAATACTTCCAAACACCTTCAAAAACCATGCATATAAATTAATTTTAACAACCACGTATCTTACAGACGTAATTGACATGGACAGACAAAAAGAACATATGACACATCATCACGAAACAAAAGTGTCATCGCGGAATAAATGAAAGTCTTTTAGCTCTTAAAAAGCTTTATTACTGGCCCAATATGAAAACTGACCTAACATCGTACATAAACAATTGCACTACTTGTCAAAAGGCTAAATATGAAAGACATCCCCCACAAATCCAATTTTCTTCAACACCAACTCCAAGTAACCCTTTTGAATCTATCCATATGGATACTTTCCAAATCTCCAACGTCAAATTTTTAACAATAATTGATGTATTTTCAAGATATGCACAAGCATACCGCTTAGAACCAACTTGTACGTCCACAATCGTCTTAGACAACTTTTCAACCTTTGTAAGCCACCATGGCCTACCTCAACAAATCACATGTGATAATGGAACAGAGTTTAAAACTTCAAATCTCCTTGATTATTGTAAACTTCATAAAATCAAAGTCCATTTCAGAACTCCCGGAAACTCCAATAGTAACAGTCCTGTGGAAAGACTTCATTCCACCCTGATTGAAATGTGTCGCATTCTCAAAATCAGAAATCCTCATGATAACCCCAAACAACTCATGCAATACGCAATCATTGGATACAATTCATCCATTCATAGTGTGACAAAACAAAGACCCTTTGATATAATAAATGGTCACACTAAATCTCTTGACCCTTTCGATCTTTCTGATGAGATTATCCTTGGCAACTACGTCAGCGATAGACGATTGAAAACAATTTATGAACATATTTTCAATACTTCTCTTAACTCCAAAACTCGTGTCATAGAGGAACAAAATCAACATAGAGAAGAACCTCCAACTTTCAAGAGCAACCAGAAAGTCTACGTAATCGATAAAACGGCCTTAAGATCAAAAGACAAACCTCGAAAAACAGAACAGTATGTTTCGCGAGATTTAGAAGATAAAATTATAACAACTAAACAAAAAGTGATTCATAAATCACAGATTCAAAGACCTAAAGCTTTTCCTTCTTTTCAGGAAAATGACTCTACAGTACATGATCTTCCTTCTTGTAGTTACGACAGTGACAACTGAAGACATACAAATATCCCAGATTAGAAACCTTTACTTCCCTTCCACTTGGGAAATGCGAAAGTAATTCAAACGCAGCATACATTTCTGCATTATATAGAAATAACCCCGCTTGTCGAACTAGAAAATATAAAACGCTTTTATAGTATTCTAGAAAGATGAAAAATATGAACAAGCAATAAATGAGTTACGGAATACGGCAAATTCATATAAAAAAGAAATTGCTCTACGAACATCTTTAACAAAGCAGCTGATCGACAACTACAATCAGTCAATCACAACGCTCAGCAAAAATCAACTTTCCGTAAAAAGTTATGTTGAAAATTTAGAAAAAGATTTGAGAGCAAAAACTTCGAACATCTCAAATTTCTTCAAAGTAACCAATACGATTCACCAACTTATTTTGAACTGTCAGAGTCTCATCACTTTCCTAGACAATCTTGAAGACGCAGTCCTGTTCGCTAAATTGAACACATTACATACCACTGTAATATCTGCGTCAGAATTAGGAAACATAATTTCAAAATTAAAAAGCCTATATGGCGAGGACAACATAATTCATTTCAAAGACTTAAATTATTACTATCAAGTCACAGCACTTCAGGTGAAATTTTCAAAATCAAAACTTGTTTTTGCGATTCACTTTCCAATAGTACAAAACGAAAAATTCGAAATCTTTCGTCTCTATCCAATTCCAATCAATCAATAATTGTTCCTACCCTTTCCTACCTTATACTGGGTACACACCTTTCGCAATATGAAGCAGAACCATGCCCAATGGTAGAAGACACTTATATCTGTCATGATCATCTGAGACCATTCAATGAAGATTGTGCAGTCAGACTCATTCAGCAAGCCGAAAAGTCAAGATGTCAAACTCTCCGAGTACAAATCACAACTCCAATAATTCAAGACATCGACAATCAATACGTACTGGCCATACCTACCAACAAGTCTCTCAAGATGCACCAAACTTGTGGAAGAAGAGAAATCAACTTCATCCAGCATCCAAGTTTAATAAAAATTCCATATAAGTGTGAAATTCAAATTGACGACCTCCACTTCATCAATAATGAAGACCTTCTTCAAGGTAGTCCATTCAAACTACCCCAAATCCAATTCGAAGAAGAAGACCAATCCACATCGCAAAAGTCAATCGTCTTGGAATCCATTGATTTTGACAAGATCAAGTCACTTCAAGATCAAGCCAACAATCTTGAACCAATACCGGAAATTAACCCCATGCGATGGACACTCACATCAACCTTCAGTTCTACAATCATCCTATGTTTTGTACTGCTATTAGCATACATTCTTTGGAGATGCCTGAAGAAACAACCCTTGTGTCCATGCCTACCACTAGCCTAGTTTATACCGACAACTTGGTCCGCGGACCAAGTACCAAATTCGGACTATATCCGAACCAAATATTTGGTTCGTATGGTGTAAACAGTTGCGGACTAAGCTGGTCCGCTCTTGGTTCGGTACTCGCCAGCAAGTGTACCGAACTAAATTGGGTTCGATCTGGATCAAAATTATGAGGTTATGTTGATTGTTATTATTGTGAATTGTGTTGGTTCTGAGTTTCTAAGGCAATCTGAGCGTACTTACCCATGTTTTTTTTGGTTACGAATTGTGTTGACGAATAATTTCGATTTGTTTTTGACATTTGACGAATTGCGGGCGTACACATTTAGTTCACGCGTTGCAAGACGGTGTAAACGGGCAGGAAGCAAGCATTGGTCCTACCGTACTATCCCCACCAGCTTGGTCCTATCGGACAGAACTAAACGAGTTATCGATGTAAACTAGGCTACTGTCTCGAGGTCATACAAGTCAAGAACCACCCAACGTAGAGATGAAGCCCAGATCCAGAAGATTTCCTGAAAACAGCCTGGTGAACCCGTTGTTTTCATCTTCGGTGGGAGGAGTTATTTGACTATTACCGCTGCATCAACACCCATTGTTTATTGTTCTATATACTACGTCTTTATGATTGTAAAGTGTAGAATAAGCATTTCCTAGTTTATAAATATGAGTTCCTCTCCATAATCAACACACACTATATTCTGCTTTTAACTGTATTACATGTACTTAACGCTTGTCACCAATAAATATTATTTTTTAAAAGTCACTCCCAAGAATTTCACATTTAACTGACAGCAAATAATCGTGCGAAATGTCAAAATCAGCTGAAACGTTTTTGAGTAGGTACTTAATTATTAATAAAAAACTGATTTTTTTTTGATTGACACCTTGTATCACGAAAACGAAGCAAGTTAGGACATATGTTTATATGGGAAAAAACTTTATTTTGCGATGGTGAATATGCCCTTGAAAATCTTTGTACTCAGTTTTGAAACACACTGTATTTGGAATCAGGAAAAAAAGATTCTTTCAAGTGCTCAATATACAGGGAGTTTCATTAAAAAAAAATTAAAAGTTGTCAAAATTTCTCCATTTATAAATTTTATAAATGGAACATTTTTTTTTTAAATGCAGAAGGGAAATAGGAAAAAACCTACAACTTTTATAAGAAACTTTTTCTCCATCTTGAAAAATGAACGCTAAATGAGTCACGTTAATATAATCAAAGACCCTGTACGTAGGTAAGTATACAATATTTCAATTAACAAACTATACCATATAACTAGAGTTCTAGAGTTTTAAAGGGCATCTTAATATTTACTTAGATGAGCAATGTCTGCACACAATGTATTTATCGGTTGAAATATTCAACTCTTACCTCTTTGGTATTCGATATCTGTCTTTTCTCCCTTCCATGGTAAATTTTAGGTTTGACCAAGCTATGCCTGTTGAAATCAGCAGTTGGATGTAGATTATCTGGAAAAACAATAGCATCACAACAAACGGAAGTTTTAGCTTGATGCATACACATACAGGATCATCCAAAACCCAAATTAAACATCTGGCAAAACAAATACCGCAGCTATCTTGAAATGTTAATAAATATAGTACTTGCTCTATTTTTAAACAGAGAGTACGAGTTTTCATTCACCTTCAAATTTCATTGAGTTATTGAACTACTGCTTAAAAATATCAACATTGGGATTTTGAGCCAATTTTTGTACTCCGACACAGCCAGAATGTTGCTACACCCACGCTTCAATTATAAAAAGCGAGCAAAATAAGACGAGACAAAGCGAGTTACTTGACAAATCAAAACTAGCCTTCCACTAGATAACTCAATCTATTTTCTCGACTGGGAAACATAATTTGACACCGCAATTTATCAAATGGCAGAATGTCCCGAATTCTGGTGAAATTGGACTCCTAATATGAATAAAACATAACTTCGTATTTAAATAATAATAATTATAATTCAACATTTTCCTCGAACAAAACTGTCGCATGTTCGGCTGGAATAATTATTATTGTGACCGTCAATTCTTCGCCTATCAACATAAATTTTAATGTTTTTATGATAACAAATACCTATCACTCATTAGAACAAAGCAAGTTGAATTTGACAGTATTCAGACTCAAAGAAAAAATTATCATAACGAAATGTCCAATGTTCTCTTTTTAGAATAATTTTTCTTCTTATCCTACTCATAGAAAAGGATACACTGATATACATAATACATATTCCGAAATTGCATTGAGTTTTGTTTGATCAAAAAAGAAACACAGGGCACAGGGTGTCCCAGCGAAGAGCATCCACCTTGAAGATACGAAAATAAAATACTGTAATGTTTTTCCGCTATAGAAAACACTGTTCAATTTTAATCTATTTATTTTAAAGTCACTAAAGAAACAATCACAATACCACAAAATATGTATGTTCACAATCAGAGGTTATTCATATTTTGCGATCAAGATCTGAACTCCACTAACTAAAATGATGGATCTCATTATATCCTCGCCAGGATTAAAAGAACATCCAGAGATTTGTAGAAAAGCGAAGAATATTCGACGCCATCTAGCCTCAGAAGTCAATCGATTCGGCGCCTTCACCATGAACTGAACAATGTTTCGTCACATTGCCCCCTTCTCAAGGCAATTCGTCCCGAATTGCCCTCATGTCGGTATCGGCAACTGTCCCCAAACCGGCAGTGTGATGTTTGGTGGAAATAACAGTCCAGGGTCCTTTGGTTCGTCCTCCGGGAGGGATAGCAGCAGACCAGGATGTCGATGCCACTCCCCTTGAAGATCACCTCCAGCATGCTTCTCACCACTCGCCAGTCCACTCGGTCGTTGGTCATCTTCGGAATTGCCAAATGAGTCAGGTCGTGTGACTGCATCAAGTCTCGAAGATGACTGAGGGCTTTCCAGACATCACTGTAGGTGTTCAGATGTTGTAGGAGCTTCTTCGTCACAAGGTAGAACAGGTGTCGTGTCCCATCAGTGATTTGGAGCGGCTTCCCCACCTCTGGCTTTTGTCGTCGCAGATGGCCCAATCGTCCGAATTTTCGTTTAAATGCTGCAGCAAGTCCACTACTCATACTGAGGTCTTCAGTGACCCAGTGAGCCAACGAGTATTCGGCCGGTGCTTCGAACAAATCCAGCTGCCTCCCCTGAACAATGCCACTCTCGACTTTCCGGCCATTGGGGTATAGGGACATGAAAGTCTCCAGTGACATGTCTTTCTCGGGTGACCTGATCTGCCTCACTTCGGCGTCCTGATCGTCGTGGTTCCCAGCATACCGAGCTAAACGGTTGAAGTAAACAACCCTCGGTTTTCCTCGTGGTGGCTTTCGAATCCTGTAGACGACGTCATTGATTCGCTCCTGAATCTCATACGGGCCCTCCCAAGAACTTTGCAGTTTTGGGGAGAATCCACGTCGCTTCTGTGGGTTGTGCAGTCAAACCAGATCCCCAACCTGGAACCCGCCTTCATCGGCGTTTACGTCATAGGCCTCCTTCGCTGGCACTCTGGATGTTCAAACGGACGCGTTGATGAGTATCGTCCATCCTTTTTCGAAGCTTGCTTGCATAATCTTCCCCAGCGACATCTTCACCAGGTGGACAGCCAAACTTAAAGTCGCAGGGCAGCCGGAGTTCACGGCCCATGATGATCTAGGCAGGTGTTCCGCCCGTCGATTCATGAACTGCTGACCTGTACGCCATGGGGAACAGGTGGAAATGTTGATCCCAGTCTCTTTGATGGTCAGAGACAACTTTGGCCAAGTGTCGATTGATGGTTCGGTCCGATTGTGGATGCAACGCCGTTGTCCACGTCTTCTTGATCTTCAAGATATCACAGATGTTCTGGAATAGCGTCGATTCAATGTTCCTGCCCTGGTCCGAATGCAGCTCCAATGGAAGACCGAAACGGCAGAATCATTCCCTAATCAAGACATCGGCAACGGTAGCCGCGCCGCCTCCTGGTTTGGCAATGCATACGCTTCAGTCCACTTGCTATGGCGACCAAGATGTATTTATTTCCTTTGTCCGATTCAGGGAACGGTCCAGCCACGTCGATTGCGATCCTTTCAAAGGGGCTTCCCACGTTGTATTGACGCATAGGAGCTTTTGACCGTTTCTGGGGTCCGTTACTTGCTGCACATACGGCACATTTTCTGCACCATTCCTCCACATCGGCTTGACAGTTGACCCATTAGAACCGCTCTCGCAGTTTTCCCAGCGTTTTCATCACTCCTAGATGCCCACCCGTGACGCAATCGTGGACTTTCCTCATCACTTCTGTCTGTCGGCTTCGGGGAATCACCATCTGCTTCTGATCTTCTGTGCCATCCAGATTCTTCACCACTCTCTTCGGGATGCCGTCATTAAGAACCATCGAGTCCCATTGAGCGCACTGGCAAGCGCCCTTTTCAACGTGACGAAAGCTTTCTGGCATTCTTCATCCCAGTGGAAACGCCTTTGTGCCTCCGTAAGCCTTTGAAGAGGTCGGGCGATGTTGGCAAACCCTTGGACATAACGCCGGTAGTACTTGCACAAACCCAGGAAACTCCGTAATTCGTGAAGGTTCTTTGGTACTCATCACAGTAAACTGCCACAGCTCAGTTCCAACGCTAAAAGCAGTTTTTTCCCGATCTTCTGGAGACATCTCCACCTGCCAATATCCACTCTTCAGGTCAAGGGTTGAGAAGATCCTTGATCCAGCCAAGGTGTCCAAAGTGTCGTCAATTCGTCGTTGCCGGTAGCTGTCCTTTTTCGTCACGTTGTTAAGCTGACGATAGTCCACACAGAACCGAGTTGAGCCATCCTTCTTCTTGACCAGCATCACTGGCGATGACCACGGACTACTTGAGGGCTCGATGATACCGCCTTTCTCCATGTGCTCAATCATCTTGTCCGCTTCCTCCTTCTACTCTTCTACGTCAGAGGTAGTCTCCTAGCAGTTTGGCGGATGGGTCGTGCCAAGAACTCCTAGATAATAAGGACTAAGTGCTCTCAAAATTTTCGGGTGTGACGTCACCTATGTAGGCCCCGATGTAGGCCCATACCAATTCATCCCTCAAAAATCCTATTTTCTTATCCTTATTGTAGGCCTGACAACGCAAACAATCATGTTTGTTTATGCTCTTGTCAAAGCATTTCAAAAGTCTTTCAGTTAGAATGTTTTTAAAATACGATTATCTTCTACGCAAGATAAGAATTTAAAAAAAAACACTGATGTACTATACCTTCGTATATTTATTTACCAATGCCGAATCACAATTGAAACAGGTGTAGAAGCTTTGATCAGTGAAGAGTTTTTCAAAAGTTTCACGTTCCTATCTACAATTTTATGTTTTACCAATAATAGGAGTTGTTGGTTTTGATGACAGTGTACTCAATTGTATGTGACTTGTGATACCAAGTGGAATTATGCCTTTTAAATGTTGCGTACCTCTGTGTAATGGGAACTATAGCAAAGGACCCAAAGTTCACGTTTTTGGTTTTCCAAAGAATGCAAATCTGCGAAAAAAATGGATTGATGCTGTACCCAGACACAAATTTGAACTCACAAACCACACTAGGATATGTGAAGCTCATTTTGCTGAAGGTACCATAATAAAATATAAAACTGTTCAAGATACAAAAACAGGTAAGTCTTTCAAAGTGGATTTGTTGAAACCGAAGCTAAAAGAAGACTGTGTACCATCAATTTTTCCAAATTGCCCTAGTTATTTGTCAAAATTTTTTAAACAAGGGGAAAGTAAAGATGAAATAATCAAAAATTTCAAAAGACATTCAAATAAGCCAAATTGAGATTGACGAACACAAAAAAAATATGCATTTTGATAGCTATAAAGAATTTATTGACAAAATGTCTTCATTGAAACTACCAAACCACTGGTTTTCAGCCCAAAGTTTGTGTCAGGAAGGATCTAAATTAACTCTGTTTCAAATTGAATATACACCTGGCCCATGCATCAGTTGGGCACTTGTTATTGATCATAATTTGAACGTTGAATCTTTTCTGTATAGCGAGTCAGTTTGTATTTCAACAGCAAAATGTAAAACACCGTTTATTTCAAGTAGCTTGGATGATATACAGTTAATATTTGATGCTTTAGCTGAAAATGTTGTCACACTACCTTTAGGGAGAACAAATGACAACCAGGATTGCGACTATAATAATTAATACGGATAGCACGGCTGATTGTGTCAAACAATCCACTGATATGAATAAAATAAAACGTATACTGACTTAAAAATCTTGATGATGACAGAATTGTACAGAATTTAGATTTTATTTGTGAACAATTGAATTTGTTAACAACAACTGCAAAGGAAAGATATAGATATTCGAGTAATACAATTATTCTATGTTCAATTCTGTACACTATTAGTCCACACTCTTACAAATATTTAAGACATTATGGATCATTAATTTTACCACATCCTCAAACTATAAAAACAATCTGTAATAAGCATATGACCGATCCCCATATCGATGAAAAAAAAATGTTTTTAACGTACGCTTGAAATGTGTTTGGTTTGTTGAAGGAACATGAAAGATTCGTGTCACTGCTTTTTGATGAAATTCACATTGACCCTTTTATGGATTATAAGGGAGGCAATGTAGCTAGTACGGCAGTGAACAGCAACTCTCTAGCTTCTTCAGCATTTACCTTCATGATCACAAGCGTATGTTCTAGCTTTAAAGAGGTAGTTCACATCGCTCCTGTCTCAAAAATTGACTTTCAAATGCTTTACAATTTCATCAAAACAATTATTGAAAACCTAGAAGAAATTGGTTATGTAGTTTTTCAACAATAAGTGATAATAATGATATCAACGGAAAAGCAATGAGTCAATTTTCAACTGCAAACCAACTTAGTACTGTTTATCCACATCCAGTGGATAATGAAAGACCCTTATTCTACTTTTTTGACACAGTCCATCTACTCAAATGTATTTTCAATAATTGGCTCAACTCTAAACCTGATCAGATATTTCATTTTCCCGATTTTGATACCTCATAAAAGAAGTGCACTTCTTTTCATGCATTAAAAAGATTACATGATCTGGAGTATGATAAGCTTTCAAAATTCGGTTATTCACTAAACCTAGAAGCGTTTAATCCTTCATCGATAGAGCGACAAAATGTGAAACTGTCACTAAAAATCTTTAACCCTTTTGAAGTAGAGGCTTTAAGGCATTTCGGTTGCTATATAGAAAACTCTCAAGATACTGCTGATTTTATAAACATCATAATGACATGGTGGAAAATAGTAAATGTTTAAACTCCAAATAAAGGTAGACACAAGCTTGACATATTTCAAGAACCGATTCTGAAGAGTCACACAACTGATATTAATTTGGATCCCAAACTTGAATTTTTACAAAAAATGTTGGAACCTGGAAATTTTAGAGGAACCCTTACACGACAAACCCATACTGCCCTGACTCATACCATTCATGGACTGCTTGAAATAACCAAATACTGCTTTGATGAACTTGGCATGAACTATGTTCTCCTAGGGAAATTTCAAACTGACCCTCTTGAAAATAGATTTGGAAAATACAGACAAATTGCAGGTGGTCATTATCATGTTTCCATGAGACAGATATATGAGTCCGAAAAAAACATAGAATTCAATCAATATTAACACTCAAATCTCGAAATTCTGGTTCTATCAATATCAATAAATTTTATGAATTTCCTGAAAATGAATTGGTTGATGAATGTACTCAAGAAGAGTTCTTCCAAATTAAAACTCTACTTTCCAAAATTTCATTAAACGACAATCACTTCCAAGATATCAGGGATCTTTTGCCAATTATCACATATTTGAGTGGTTATTGTTGCTATATAACACTTAAAAAACTTAAATGTGACGACTGCAAGCAGATCCTAGTATATGACGAGAAGTTTATTGTAGAGGACAATTTTGATCTGATTAATAAATTGAATCGTGGAGGACTTTTATATCCCCAAAAACATGTAACAGATGTTGTAAGTGTCACTTACATCATATTTGATATGCTGATAGACGTATATGAGGATATATTTCTGGAAATATTTAACAAAAGATCCTTCATGCATGAGTTAATTTTAGAATATTGTTTTGAACAAAATCACGTTACATTTTTTGAGGGATGTGCAAATCATAATGGAGAAGTCCTTTTAAAAATAATTCTCAGAAGTGTATCAAATACTTTGTTGAAAAATTATTGCTGTAAAAGTAATAATGATTTGGGTAAAACTGAAAAAAGAAAACTTAATACATTGATGAAGTAAGTCCTTGTAGTTTGTATACCTACTTGTGTAAATATTTTTGATTAACTAAAAATAAACATATTCGATTTGTGATCATATTTTTACCATATTATAATACTTGCGTACTATGTCCCTGCTGTTTTATTAATTGGTATTATTTGTAATGATTTTTTTTACAACATGTAGGTACATGTCCAGAGTCTTGGTGCAGAATATGTAGAACAGTTGAGTGCTTGCATAGCAATTAGATTAACCCAAAAAATGCTTTTCTAAATTTATCAAAAATAAGTAATGCAATATAGCCAAGGTTTTGATGACATTCCTTCTTCTAAATAAGTACAATAAACTCCTACTTATATGTGGTTATTTTCCATCTTTATTGGCCACGCTAGTATGACATCATGTAAATATTATTGTGTTAAAGCATAGCTTTGTGCACATTAATCCTAATTTGTATAAGATTCGTAGGCGATGAAGCCTTTTTGGTTAATTTGTTTTTCGTAATGTCCTGAAATGTTCAATGCGTGCCAAAAGATAGGAAAACGTGTCTCTTCGATTTACTGAAGCTCTCAATTGATGGTTTACCGACAAGCATATATAAACAAAACACAACAGTCGCAACATGACTGCATAGCTCTAATAAACCAGCCATATTCCATTCCAGTACTGGAAATGTTGGAATCTTTCAAAACAATTATCCAGTGTGGTGATAACCGAAGTCAAATAATTATCACTGCAAGTCATTTCAGACGAATAATTGTGCTAATAGCATAATTTCACATGATTTCTTATGACAAAATAAAATAACTAGCAAACTAGCCACACTTTTCGAAGTTTTGAAATGACCATTTGTTTGTCAAAGTCAGCTAGTCTGGAAATGATCATAGTGATCCCCAAAGTTGTATCAGGGCCTACATTGGTGACGTCAAACGGCCAGCACTTTGGCCTTGTTTTCTAGGAGGTATTGGTCGTGCCCCTTCGGTGTTGATTTTGTGCTGTACCACGCTTGTCCGACCTTTTTCTCCCGTTCCGTTGTCAAAGATGTCGCTGAACTTTCTTATTGGGCCTCTTAAGCGTTGTTTTTGTCCTTTATCCAAGTCCTTTGAAGAGGTGTCAACTAACTTCTTCATTTCTCCAGTGAACTCGCCTCAGTCTTACACAGCTGTCGCACCACGGAGGAAATTGACGAGCAGAGTCCCAACGGCGTTCTCTTCGCCAAGCTCACTGAGTGATAGTTGACGTTCATCACTCTGACAGGCACAGTCCCCTTCGCTTGTACCAGGCTCTTTCCAAAAGCGTTCCTCGTCCTATTCCGGAGTCGTGTAGTCTAGTTTCAAACATAACGATGCTGTTTTCTTTGACTCTTCCATCCAGACGACCCCACAGAATTATCTCGCTCCTCTCTGGAATCGAAGCATCCCCAGCTAGCAGTACACGAACCATCTCCTCCTCCTCCTCCTTCCCATGTAGAATCACCTATTCGTTGTTGACTCTCAAGGTGCCATGCCTAAAATCCAATTGGAAGACTTGGGAGTTCATGATGTCCATCCCGATGATGATTTCTTCTTCAATGTCAGCAACCAGCATTGGATGTTTGAAGCTGGTGCTTCCCAGAGTCACTGTCGCTTCCACTTCACCATGCATTCTTGCCAGGTCTCCTAGTGCAGTTCGTAGTCGCCACTTAGTTGGTTTGATCATTGTCGGTGTTGTGACAATATCGGGCCTGATGATCGTCCTCGTCGCACCTGTATCCAGCATTTATGCTCTCCATTTATCAAGCCATCCACAAACACGCTGTTCTGTTTGAGTCCTGAAGAGGCGACTATGGCGGTTTTCCTTGGGGCATACCGGCTACAGGTCGACGATTGCCCCTTAGCATCGACCCTCTCTAGTTTTCCGACGTCGAAGAAGATGCCCGTCTCTCCTTCTTGCATCGGCTACGAATGTGGCCAAGCTCTCCACAGTTCCAGCATAGCAGCTCCCTTCGGTTGGACGCCTCTATCTCCTTGACGACCCCCCTCACAGTTGCTTCGATGGTATCTTCTTCCAGAGGATCCTTCTCCTCCATCCTTCGCACGCGTGCAGGAACCTTTACAGACTGCTTCGCCGCTTCAAATTCCAAGGCTTTGGCCAGTGCTCCAACTAGTCTATCGGGACGATTGAGTATCAGGGACTGCCAAATCTCCTGGTCTCAAAGTCCATCAAAAAAGGCCTGAACTGCAATCTTTTCCATAACGTGTTCTGGTGTGGTTGGATAAGCCAGTCGTGCAGGGCGAGCAACATCCGCTTCAAACTACTGCATGGTCTCGTTGGTCTTCTTAATGCGATTTTTCAACTCAGAGTGGTAGACGTGCTCAAAGTGAGTTTGCCCATATCGCAGTTCCAGATGCTTAACTAGTACATCGTAGTCCTGCTGCTCCTGGGTGTTGAGCGTCTGCAGGATTTCTGTAGCCTTCCCATGAATTGCCAGAGTCAACGCCAGGGCTTTTTCCGGTCCAGTCCATCCATTTGCTCTTGCTGCTGCCTCGAACTGGCGATGGTAATTGTTCCAGGACAGCTTGCCATCAAACTGTGGTGCTTTCATGTGAACTCGTACGGCATCAGACTCCATTCTAGCACTCGCACCTTTGCTCTCGATTGTGACTTCTGGTTGTTTCATGATCACTGCCACTTGCCTTCTCCATTGCTCCATTTCTTCTTCTAGGGTCCTGACTGTATTTTCAAATCTTGCTTTAAATCGTTTCTCAAGGTTCTCGATTTCTTCCGCTAAATGATCCTTCAAACAGTTGCAGTTATTCACCAGTTGCTCATTGATTTCTTCCATAGCTCTGGAAGATTCTACAAACCTCTCTTTCAATTCATCTTCCAATTTTCTAGAGTTCTCTGCCATGGCTCTGCAAGATTCTTCCAGCTTTTTTTCCATAGCTCTCGAAGATTCTTCTCTTCCGAAACGAAAAAAGTATAGAGCCGAGCATTATGTGCCACCTTCTCGGAAACGTCAGCAATTCGTTGAGCCAGATTTTGCTTTTGTGGGTGTTGACCAACATCAAGAGTTTGATTTGGATAGAGTGGACTGGACCCCTTCAACTTCTGGAAATAGATCTCCAAGACCTCAACAACAATCCAGTTTGATTTGTTGGAACTGTAAAAATACTGGTCATCTGAATCGAGAGTGTCCCAATCCAAGAAAAACCCATTGCTATCGATGTGGAAACCCCAATGTCACCGTTAGAAGCTGTCCAAAGTGTAACAGTTCGGGAAACGCTCCCCGTGGGAATCGATAGGTCGAGCGACTTCCACCTCAAGTATCTTGACGACCAACAACAGCAACAACTCTGAAGATGTGAAGAACCAATACCTCCTAGACTACATTGTTTCACATGCACATGGTGACCAACGACCATATCTCGACATAAAAATACTAGGCTACCCTATGTTAGGCTTGTTGGACTCTGGTGCTAGCCGTACTCTTGTTGGATTGCCTGGTTTTGAGATTCTCAAAAGTTTGGGTTTAAAATTTATCAAACAACAGAATAATGGTACTGTGGCGAATGGTCAAAGTTGTACCAGTATAGGGTATATTCAGACACTCATAACCTTGATGGACAAGACCCATCATTGATGTTGTAGTGCTCCCTGAACTTTCACACAAGATCATACTGGGAATAGACTTTTGGAAGACCATGAAAATCATCCCCGACCTTAGGCAGGACGTCTGGCATTTTTCGGAACTGGCTGGTGAAGAATTGGAAATATCTTCTATACAGGACTTTGACAACTTGACTCCCTCAGAGAGAGAAGCTTTGGATGCATTGGTAAAACTTAAAACTACAGAGATGGGTACCGGAATTGGTTGCTGCAAGGTAGCAGAACATGAAATCGTCTTAGAACCTGGAACAAGACCCATCAAACAAAGATACTACCCTGTCTCCCCATTCAAGCAGAAATTTATTGATGATGAGGTTGAGAATATGCTGAAATTAGGAGTGATCGAGCGATCTTCCAGTCCATGGTCCAGTCCAGTTTGCCTCGCTCGTAAGAAGGACGAATCGTTCCGATTTTGTATCGATTTCAGACAACTCAATAAACACACTAAGAAAGATGCATATCCCATTCCATACATCTATAATATTTTGGATCAGCTGAGAAACACATATATCAGTTCCATCGACATCAAGTCCGCGTTCTGGCAGGTGCCTTTGAGCAAAGCATCCAGGGAATACACCGCATTCACCGTCCCTGGTAGAGGCCTCTTTCATTTTTGCCGCATGCCCTTTGGTTTATCCAATGCACCTGGAACTTGGCAGCGAATCGTTGACACCATCCTTGGACCTGAATTGGAGCCCTATGTTATGTGCTATCTGGACGATGTTATACTGATAAGTGAGACGTTCGACGAACATATACGTCTTGTGGAAATTGTTTTTGATCGTTTACGTCAGGCTGGTTTGATAGTCTCTATAGAGAAGTGTCATTTCTGCAAACCGGAACTGAAGTACCTGGGCTACCTGGTCGACAAGAAAGGTCTACGTCCCGATCCCGAAAAGGTCGAGGCTATAGTAAACATGCCACCTCCAAAAAACATCCAGGAAATTCGTAGGTTTTTAGGTACTGCCTCCTGGTATCGCCGTTTTGTCCCAGACTTTTCTTCTGTCCTAGCACCAATTCTTAACCTGACAAAAAAGAACGTAATATTTATTTGGACACCTCAATGTCAGCAGTCTTTTACACTATTAAAGGAATGTCTAGTCACTGCACCAATTCTAACTGCCCCTGACTTTGAAAAGCCGTTTTGCTTGCAAACTGATGCCTCCCATTATGGATTAGGAGCTGTTCTAACTCAGCAGTACGAGGAGGGCAAAAAAGTAATCTGTTATTTGTCTAGATCATCAACCAGACAAGAAATGAAGCTCACTGTCACAGAGAAGGAGTGCCTAGCCGTTATTTGGTCTGTCGAGAAGTTACGTCATTACCTAGATCATGTTCACTTTACTGTTATCACTGATCACGCTTCGTTATTATGGCTTCACCGATTAAAGGACCCCCAAGGACGACTGGCACGCTGGCAACTACGTCTTCAACAATTCAACTTTGAGCTTATACATCGAAAGGGCAAAGACCATATAGTTCCTGATTTCCTGTCTCGAGCCGTACCAGTGGCTATTGACTTGCAATTTGGATCCACCATCAGTTTTTCCTAGAACTTCTGACAAATGGTTTCTAAAAATGGTCCAGAAGATTAAGAAAAACCCTTTGAAATTTCCTCTTTGGCGTGCAAATGAGGGCAACCTGTATAAGTTCATCAAGCCATCAATCCCAGAACTGTCAACCCCATCTGATGACTGGAAACTTGTAGTTCCCAAGGACCAACGAAAAAGTATTCTGCAACGTTGTCATGACATTCCAACTTCAGGACATGTGGGAATTTACAAAACTTTAGGAAAACTCATGCAAAGTTACTACTGGCCAAAGATGAAAGCTGATGTTGTGAGATACGTGAAAGCTTGCAAATCCTGTGCTCAGAACAAAGTCGAGCAGAAAGCCCCAGCTGGTTTGATGGGTGATAGACCGGACATCACAGCACCATTTCAAGCCATCAGTTTGGATTATATTGGACTACTACCTCGTTCTAAGAAGGGCTATTGTTACATCTTAGTTATTTCGGATTACTTCAGTAAAGCAGCCTTTCTATTTCCGTGTAGATCAGCCAAAGCAAAGTCTCTTGTTGAAGTTGTCGAGAACTTTTTCTTTTTATATGGTACACCCATGTACCTGACTTGTGATAATGGAGTTCAAATGAAATCTAAGGAGTTTCAATTTTTGTGCCAACGCTATAATTCCAGAATTTTCTACACATCGAATTACAACTCTCGAGCCAATCCAACCGAGCGCCACAACCGTATAATCAAGACCATGTTAAGGACATAATATGTTAGCCAGGACAATCATCGAACGTGGGATGAAAATCTCAGTCAGATTGGATGTGCCATCAGAACGTCACCTAGTGAGAAAACTAAACATAGTCCATATTTTATCCTGTATGGCAGGGAACATAAACTTTATGGCAGCGATCATCGAGCCAAACTTCCCTCTCAACCAGTTGATATAGACCAGTACGTTAAGAACCGTCAAGATGGCACCAACCTATCTTGGTCCATTCATCATCAGGCGGAAGTGTGGAAATTGGTCATATGAGCTTGAGGATGATTCTGGCAAGTCGAAGGGTATCTGGCATGTTCAGGAGCTGAAACCTCACTGTGATCATTCGTCTTTTGACCCTGGGGTTGATATTGGAGATCCAACTATACCTTGATTTTCTTTTCTTTTTTTACGCTCTACAGAGCGGGCGACTAGTACAGTGTCTGGCTAGTTAAATGGGTACTTGCTGGATAAGAATAGTTCTGTGCAGACACCTGGCTGTGGTAAAAGTCCACAAAGTGGGTAACGAGGTCGAAACCTTCAGTTCTTCTTCGTTGTTGGACCTTCAGTCACCTTTTTCTCATTTTCAGTAACTTTTCCTCCAATTTTCAGTAACTTTTTCTCCAATTTCCAGTAACTTTCTTCTTCCCTTTTGTGATTTTCAGACAGTTAAACAGTTTTCTTGGTTTACCTTGTCCCTTGATTTACCTTGTATCTTACCTTACCTTGATTTTGTAATTTCTTTTTTTTTCCTTTGGATTGTCTGACTGTCTGATATCACATTATTTTCATATTTTCCTCACTTCTCTTTACTTTTTCTACTCGTAAGTTGGATCTTCCTATATCTATTATTTTACCGATTGTGACTTTTTTCCGATTATGATTTTTTGGTTTATGATGGTTATTCCGTCGTGTTTTCTTGCACTTTTTGGTGATATCAAGAGTTTTTTTTGCTTATCAGATGCGGGAGAATGGGTGTTGGGAGGCTATCGCTGGGGTGGTACTCCTAGTGGTGTGGGTTAGGGGTATTGAACCGTTTGAAGCTCCTCCACGACATGGACTCCACGAGGCATAGCTACTGCGTTTCATCTCAGCCCCGTATCTGGTTATTTTCTTGTTTATTCTTGTGTTTGTCTTCCCTCTGCTTCGACGAGGCTATGGACCCTGTTTGGGGGGTTGCGCAGAATACCCTTACTCCGGGTGCTGGATGAGGTAGGAGCCCTCTAAGTGCTGAATTCCAGAGGCCGTCATTTTCTTGCGGTGGATCTCTTTGTTTAAAGTTATTTTGTTTATTCCATGTGGAACTTATACAACCCGTCATTTTCTCGAGGTCATCTGGTGTTTTCTACTTGGAACACTCATGAGCGTCGTACGCTATAGTACAACCCGGTTAATGAGTTCGGTCAAGCTCATTCCCTGTAGTTTGGTGAGTCTAAGGGGTTAAAGGGGTGAGAGTTGGTATAGTCTTCTGTCCTATACTAGACTCCCTCGGTCTACTCACTCTTTGCTGGTTTGGATTGGTCAGACTTTGGTGAATGCGCGTGGTCAACTTTTGTAAGGCCGGTACACGAGGTATCATCAGGCTGATTGAGGTTACGCAATGCCGGTTAGGAATTCCACAAAACACCTACGGAATTTCACTCTGCAAAAGTTGGATCATGTGGTTCTTCGGGTCTGGTGAGTCTGAATTAGTGAGGCTCGTTGTTTTTTTTTTGGTGTTGTCCTTGGACAGTAGGGGGGTTTCTTAGTCTTCATTATTTACTATCTTGAAACTTTTCTTAACCTTCATTTTCATTAACTTCTGGTGGTTCAATAGTTTTAGTCGTATTGCTTTTGTCTTATTCTTCATTCTTCGCACAATATTCATGAAGTGTTCCATGGTGACTCCAGTACCAAAAATACCTAACACAGTCAACTGTAGTGAGTTCAGACCAATAAATTCAGTGCCAGGGTACGAAAAGCTCCTCGAAGTAGCTGTCAAAGAACAACTTCAAGAATATTGTGAAGTGAACGGCATCCTTGTCTCGAACCAATCTGGATTTCGGCAGCATCACTCCTGCGAATCAGTTTTAATTAATATTTGTGACAATTTTCGTAGACACATAGATGACGACAATTATGTTATGGCGGTGTTTCTGGACTTCAGACGGGCTTTCGAAACGATAAATAGGAATTTGCTCTTGAAAAAATTGTATCACATAGGTTTAAGAGATAAGGTGCTGCAGTGGTTTGAGTCTTACTTGACAGATAGATCACAGATTGTTAAATATAATGATTCTTTGTCTGCGCCAATGAAAGTTGTACACGGGGTGCCACAAGGGACAGTTTTGGGACCCTTATTGTTTCTAATTTATATCAATGACATTGTGAATGTAATTAAGGGTACTAGACTAGAGTTATTCGCTGATGATACGATAGTTTATGTGGTAGGAAAGGACTTGAGACAGTTGCAGGACTCTATGAATAGTGATCTTTCTCTTATCTGTGATTGGTTGAACAATAATAGCCTAAGTGTCAATATCCAGAAATGTAAAGTGTGTGTGTTCGGTAAAAAAGTAAGACTGTCAAGTGTTGACGTTAGTAATATCGATGTACATATAAATAATGTCAGATTGCAACATGTGACGCAAATAAAATACTTAGGTGTTATTCTGGATGCTAATTTAGATCTTAAAGCACATGCGGATTACATCATAGGTAAATATGCGAAAAAAGTCGGGTTTATTTCGAGAGTAGGGAAATATTTATCAATGTATACAAAACTTCTATTGTATAATAGTATCGCAGCTCCCCATTTACAATTTTGTAGTACATTATTTTATAATTTGTCACAGTATTTGATGAATGATTTCCAGGTTATACAAAATAGAGCCATGCGCACAATTATTGGATGTAATAGGTACACGCCAATAAAATCCATGTTGAATATTCTTGGCATGTTGTCAATAAGGCAAAAAGTTGTATTTAACGTATTTGTTCTGGTGTTCAAGATAAAACATTGTTTAGTAACATCATACATCTGTGATAAGATCAATACATTTAAAAACGTTCATAACTATGATACTAGAAATAAAACTGATTTCATGTTAAAAACAAAACCCACAGCTAGTCAACTACTGTATAATTCTGTCTTGTGTGAAGGACTGTTTGAGTTTAATTGTTTGCCATCCGACATAAAAAACTGTGATAATCTCCATACGTTCAAGAGACTGCTTCGTGTTCACGTACTGAATACCTTTTAAGATGTCCTTATATTAAATCTATATTATGTTTGTCGACACTATCTGTTATACACATACTTTTATATTATTGTTTACACTATTTTATCACAATTTATTTATTTTTGATTGTGATTTTAAATATGTAATTACTTTTAATCTGTTTTTTGTATAGCATTTATGCTAAATAAACATTATTATTATTATTATTATTATTATATCACTTTCTTCATTCCATTTCCTTTGATCTCATCTTTAGTGCTGACTTAGTTTTGATTATCGTCGATTTCTTTTGTGAAGAATATCTCCTTTCTTAGGAGAGGGGGTGTTGTCACGGGCCGTTTTTGACTCTACGTTTTTTTGTTCAATTATTCTTGAGATTGGGTAATTTTAGTTCTACCGTACCTATCAGGTTGTTGCACTTTTTATAAACTCAGGCAGTATGAAGAGTGACTGCTACTTACTTGGTCGCCACACATCGTAATAGTAACTTTCCTCCTAATAACTTTTCTTGAAACTTCATCTATCCCTGTTATGAGTTTGACTGGCAAGAAATGGCCCTGTATTTACACACACACTTTCAGGACATGCCAACGGTTCTAAATAACTCGTGTGCCATTTTAGTCCCTGTTCTCATGTTGTTTTATGGGGAAAACAGTTCTTTTTAAGGAAAATTACGTTTGTTTATGTTTTTAAACCAAGTCCCTTGAAGTCAGCTGTTGATTTGATGTTATGGAGTTTTGGTCTGCGATGTGACACCGTTGCCAGACGTGTTTTAGATTACGTGATGGGTGTATTTTCACTGTCGATCTCCGTTGAATCTATGGCACGTATGTCGTTCTTTTTTTCGATTGGGGACGTTTAGTGAGAATGAACTCACTTTCCTTGGTTCTGTCCGTATTTTCTTGATTAGTGGAGGATTGTTTGTGCAATCTACCTCCAGCCCTTTACGATGTTGCCGGTGTTCTTGTTGCTATTTTACCTTTGCTGCTTTTCTGGTACTAGTCCTAACCTCACTCTGTCATGAGAATTTGACCATGATTTTCGGTTTACTTTCCAACGAGTCTTTGTGAAGCTTGGATGTTTCCTAAGCATTTTAAACCTTATCTAGGGATTTTTGGGAAATGAATCCACTTTTATATATTGCATCGTGTTGAGTTTTGTGTGCTTTGTGTACCTACCTACCTTGTTGGCGATGCAATAACCGTTTTATACGGATATTTTGGTTTCACGACCGTTGGGTAAGTTGGAAGGCGTGATTGTTGATTTCATCTTCGACTGGGTGTCGTTGGAAAGTACCTGGATGAATCCTATCGTGCTCCTTCTTTTCACGTAGAAAGGCAAAGGTGACCAGCAGCCTATTTTATTCAAGAAATTGCTGATTCTGTTGGAAACGCAAGGGTGGACTGCAACCTACCAGTTCTAATACATTACCACGCAGTTTGAACAGGACCACCAGAGCGAAACACAGGAAAAACACCACCGTGTCTACAAACCCAGAAACCCTGCAGAACTCAGGTATTTTACTGATTTCTTTACATGTTTTTTTATCGAGTGACATTTGAAGTGGCAATTGATTTTCATGATTTATCTGACCATTTGATTTAATTTTTTTTTCTCGCCACCAAGAGTAATGATTTGTCGAGGTTTAAATCAAACATAAATTCTTTTTCTTGTTCAATCAAATTCATTGTTGTCAAAATTTATAATCGTAATTTTCATTCGAGTTTTTTTTATCAAGAAGACAATGTTACAACCGTATTTCTTCTTAGAGTTTTTTTTTCCGGTAATAACCCCTATCAATCACAATTCAGGCGGATAGCTTGTTGGTCTGATTAGCAGCCCTACAAGAGCTGAGACAGTTACATCATTGTTCAGCCACTTTCCACTGAAGAAAGGCTGTGTGACCGTGATTGACTTATTGGTATCGTTATTAGATTTAAGTTTTTTTTATTATCTATTTTTTTTAAAGATCACTTAGGGACTGCTTTAGGGATAAAGAAATAGATTTTTATCCATTGAACTTCTAGTATTTTGATTTGGTTATATGTACCCTCATTGTTGTTTTAAAACTTTTTTTTTTCCTTTTTATAATTTCTGTGAATGGGAAGGTGGCCGGAACATCGGGAGAATTCCGACTTATTCAGTCTTGAGTCGGTGGCGCTTAACCTACTTTCCTCTCCGGCATTGAGCTAGGGCCTAATTTGCTCACGCAGTAAACCACCCTCTCATTCCAGAAATCAAGTAACTTTCTCTATCCTTTGTTACCTCATTCTTTTTTTTTCTTTACTCTTAAGAGTAACAAAGGGCGTGGCAACACAACCTGTTTTCAGGAACGTCGCTATAGGGCTGCTCTGGTAATTCGTTGAAAGCTTCCCCAAAGGATGTCATATTGACTTTTTTTTAGTGAAATTACGTATCATGTGAAAAGAAATAGCAATGAGTAAGCAGTCAACACTAACAACAATTGAATAAGCAACGTATCGATGTCCACTTACCGTTGCCGACGTTTTTTTTCTCTAGGTTCGATGATTGTGACTCAAGCTTTGAGTCAGCTGCTACTCTGTTCTGGATCGCCTGTTACTCTGGATCCCCAGTGTAGGACTCACAGACGGATGACGTATGACTCGTATCGTTATGGATCAGAAAATTGCAATTCTACTCAACTTTATTGGAGACGAAGGCCTTCGAATCTTCAATACACTTGAATTCGATACACCGGAAGACAAGAAAAAGTTCAAGGTAGTAGTAGATAAACTCGCGGTATATTGCAATCCAATTAAAAATTTGGTTTTGTTACATTTAAAATTTTTCACTAGGTCACAAAAGCCATTAGAACCTTTTGATGATTTTTTGACCGATCTTAAAACATTGTTATCAGAGTGCGAATTTTTAGATAGAGATGTTCTGTTGAGAGATAGAATCATTTTGGGTATTTTTGATAAAAGAACGCAAGCAACACTACTTCAAAAACCTGCTTTAACATTGAAGGAAGCTATAGATATTTGCAGAAGTGTTGAATCAAGTTTCAATACACAGAAAATTATAAATAAAAATGAAGGTCCAGTGAATGCGATTTCTAGAAATGTTTCTTATAACCGGGCGCATACAAATGCCCGAAATACAGCTAATTCCGATTCTCAAAGAAGTTTCAATTCACAAAGTCAAAAAATAACTTGTCGCAATTGTGGAAATGAACATGAACCAAACAAGTGCCCCGCCTTCCACCGTTTTTGTAGCAAATGTGGTCAAAAAGGTCATTTCTTTAGATTTTGCAATAAAAAAAAAGTAAATGAGATTTCTGAAGTTGACTATAATGATGATGATTCTACAAAATCACAGTATGTTTGGTCAGTGTTCAACAAAAACATACAAGCACAAATTAATACTATTGAATGGAGTGAGATTATAAGGATTGAGAATATTCCTATCAATTTCAAAATTGATACTGGTAGCGAGGTGAATATTTTGAATATAACTGATTTTCAGAATCTCAAAACCAATTATACTTAAAGAAAGAGCTCTACAATTTTAACCTCTTATTCAGGACATCGGATACCTACTTTGGGAATTGTTGATCTAAAATGTGGATTTCATAGCATTGAAAAAGTATTCACTTTCCATATTCTGAATTCGAATAATGCTCAATCAATTTTAAGTTTATCTGCAGCTATTCAGTTGAAAATCATTGAAAACCATAGATTCAATAATATTGTTGATTCCATTTCGGAAGGGATTTTGATCAAGTTTAAGAATGTTTTCAATGGTATAGGGAAACACAAAAACTTTGAGTGTAACATTGTGTTATCTGAAAATGCTGTCGCACGGATACATGCTGCAAGGAGAATTCCTCTGGCTCTCAGAGATAAAGTTGAAAAAGTTAAATGAAATGGAGCAACAAGATTTAATTGAAAAAATATCAGAACCAACCGAGTGGGTTCATCCTATTGTTGTTGTAACTAAACCTAATGGTGATATTAGGATTTGTATAGATCCCCGTATTTTGAATCAATACATTAAGAGGCAAAATTTTCCTATTCCGAATTTTGATGAAATGTTCTCTAAATTGTGTCAAGCTAAATTTTTCTCGAACTTAGATGCTTCTTCTGCTTTTTTGCAAATACCACTAAATGAAAAGAGCTCTAAGCTATGTACAGTAGCCACTCCGTTTGGAAGGTACAAATTCAAGCGTATGCCTTTTGGAATCTGCAATGCGCCTGAAGTTTTCCAGGAGAAAATTTCTAACATACTTGATGGATTAGATGGCGTACTTGTATATTTTGATGACATAGTCGTTTTTGGAAAAGATATTGAGGAACATGACAAAAACCTTGAGAAAGTATTGTCAAAAATTCATGATTCTTGTCTAACTCTTAATAAATCGAAATCGCAGTTTGGATTGCAAGAAATTAAGTTTGTTGGACATTGCATAAGTTCAAATGGAATCGAGGCAGATAAAGAAAAAATTTCAGCCATTCTGAAAATGTCTGCACCAAAAAATAAAACTGAATTGCAAAGGTTTTTGGCCATGATAAATTATTTGGCTAAATTTCTTCCAAATTTATCATCACTAACGTTTCCACTAAGAAAGCTGTTAAGCGATAAGAATGAATGGATATGGAGTTTTGAGCAAAATGAATGTTTTGCTAATTTGAAGTTATTGGTTACAACTACGCCAATTTTGTCATTCTACTCCCCTGAAAATGATTTGGTTTTATCTGTAGATTCGAGTCAGTATGGCATGGGTGCTGTATTATTACAAAATGACCATCCGTTGGAATTTGCTTCAGTTTCTCTGAATAGTCATCAGCAAAAATAAAGCCAAATTGAGAAAGAGCTTCTTGCCATAGTGTATGGTTGTGAGCGATTTAATTACTACTTATATGGTAGGATTTTTAAGGCTCAAACTGATCATCAACCTCTTATTGGACTTTCTAAAAAACCAATTGAAGATTTATCACCTCGGTTACAAAGGCTTATGATACGTCTATTGAGATATGACATTCATCTTGTATATGTTCCGGGTAAAAAAAATGCAAGTAGCAGATGCTTTGAGTAGATGTCCATTAGTGGAGTCATATTTTACGGAAAATCTAGATGATAATCTACATGTTTATTCAGTAGTCGTGACGTCTGAGGAAAATGTCTCACGATTAATTGCAGAAACAAATAATGATTTAGCTCTTAAGCAAATTAAGGAATTGGTTGTGAAAGGTTGGCCACAGCATAAATCAAGTATCCGAGATATCAATACACTCAAATATTGGTCTATCAGAAATGACATTTTTCTACACGAAAATGTTTTATTTTTTAAGAAAAGAATAATAGTTCCAACTTCCTTGAGAAAAGAATTTCTGTCAAAATTACATCAAGCTCATCAAGGTATTAACTCTTGTCAAAATGTAGCTAGAGACGCATTCTACTGGCCTGGATTGATGAAAGATATTGAAAATCTAATTTCATCATGTCTTATTTGTAAAAAAAATTCAAAGGCCAATCCCCGTCAACCATTACTACCACATGAAGTACCCGAATACCCTTGGAAAAAAATTGGTATAGATTTCGAGTACATACATGGAGTAGACTTTTTGGTTATTGTAGACTACTTTTCAAAATTTTTGATTGTCAACAAAGTAACAAGTAAAACTGTACCGTCAATAATTTCCACTTTGAAAAATATTTTCTGTTCTTTTGGTTTACCTAGTGAAATATTCTCAGATAATCAACCTTTCTCGTCAATTCAATTCAAAAATTTTGCAAATGAATACGACATCAAATTAACTACCTCGAGCCCCAATTACCCGAAGTCTAATGGAATGGTGGAACGACATAATCAGACATACCAGAATCTTTTCAAGAAAATTATGGAGGAACAGAGTAGCATAGATCCTTTATTAGCTGTTCTGTACTACAACAATACCCCGAAAAATGATCTCCCTTCACCGTCTGAACTGATGTTTTGTAGAAAGATTAGAACGTTATTGCCTATACACATGGAATACCTTAAACCAAATGGATATGATGCAGCTGAGATAAAATCAAAGCTTGAGGATAATCAGGCCCAACAAAAAATTTATTATGATAGGGGCACTACTAAACTTTCCGATATAGAAAATGAATCCAGAGTTATTTTCAAGGAATACAAAAACAATTGGGTTCCAGGAGTCATCAAAGAAAAACTAAATTTTAGAGATTATATTATTGAGGATGAGAACCAAAGAAAATTTAGAAGAAACAGACAACTGATTAAACCTCTTCTTTCACAAAATAACGTTGATTATGAAAAAGACAATGAACAATATGATCCATACAACATTTCAAACTTATATGATGAGGACATTATCAATGATGATGAAGAAGTTCCTACACAAGAAGAAGAAAATGGTAGAAGTTATGGTGAAGAAGAAGTTCCTACACAAGAAGAAGAAAATGGTATTACATTGAGGAGAAGTTGCAGACCCAGAAGACCTGTCTGCCGTTTGTCTTTGTGAAAAAAAAGAGGAACGTGTCATATGAATGACATGTGGAATTACCTGAAAATAATCAATGTCACTTAGACTGTATATTTGTTATACAATTTAATAATTTGTAACTCAAATAAAAGCTTTATTAAACAAAGATAATCAACAATATTATAGTGGCGGGTGTCGATCTCGAACTGAAGATTCCTGGCTCGTTTCACCCTATTTATGTGACTTATACAATTCAAGTTTCGAGCTGTGAAAAACCGGGTAATTCCCCGTCGCAGTTCCGAGTAACATAAAACCTATTTTGAGCTAAAAAATGGTAAACAATTGGGGCGTAGTGCGTACAGCTACGAAAACACTATTTAGAAAAAAATGTGAATGTATGAGTTTCAACCAAATTTTTCCACTTCAAGATAAGTTTTCGAGGGGTCCAAGACTTTTTGAACTTTTCAAGAAACACTTTTGGCCAGTGCTTAAGCATTATTAATAAATATATGTATATGTCACAGTAAAACCTGGTAATCAGTGAAAGCTAACTGTTACTAGTAAAAGTGAGCTTTTCCTGATTTGGAAACATTTAGCTAGTGAAAGTTGAATTCGATCGACATCATCATACATTTACTAGATAGTAATTATCAGCATTCACGTAGCTATTCTAGTGAAAGCTGCTACACTGAAAACTATTATCGAATTCACTGGACGTAATTATAAATATCCTTTTTGGTCCGAGCTGGAATTCGCCGACAGATTAGACGCTCGGGAAAATACGAGAGTTATGAATCGCAGGTGTACAATGTGAACATTGTTCAGATACCGTATTATAGAAAATACTTAAGTATTCTCACTAGGGGTAAGTTTGGGTTAGTTTGGGTAAGTTTGGGTTAGTTTGGGTTTGGCAGAAATCATTTAGTGCCCCGTGCACCTTGGGTTAGTTAAAAGGCGGAAATAAGTTGTAAAAAGTACTTTTCCTAACTGCTTTCAATAAAAGTTGATTTGATAAAGTTTCTCCAACATTCACTAGTGTACAATTCTTCAAAATTTAACATTTTCTAACGGATCAAGTAATCGCTAGCATCAACACTAAAAGCTAGCTTTCGCTGAATTTCTAACATTTACTGTAAATATACATGTTATTTAAACATTCCACCAGAAATTACAGTAAGTATTTGAGAACTTACAAAAGTGATCGTATTTGTGGAGAGTATTTCAAGGGGTATTTCATTGAACGTAGAGGTAGGTTTAATACTGGGTTTGATGTTTGATGTTAGTCTGATCTTCACAAAATAATGTATTAAAAAGCTGAAGAGTGTCGGATTACGGAGTCTTTATTCAGTTTTTCAAGTTTGAAAGGTCAGGACAATTTTGATCCAATATAGTCATTGCTATTATCAGAGCCGTCTATATTGTAACACGCTCTTGTATTATTATTATTATTAATCAACACAAAAATGTCCCCTGTGTTGATTATTCGTCACAACTTGAAAGTTTTATGCATACATGGTAAAACACAGATTGAATTCTATCAAAGTATTCGCTATGCGTCGAAAGATTTCTTATGTATGGATCCCTGTGATCCCTGTGGCTACACTGATAAAAAACATGTTTAGGTAAATCAAACTTATTTTAAGTTTAGCTTAGCTGAAATGTCACTTAGGACCGATATTTCAATGTCACCTTTAGTGATATTTTAGCTAAGTCAAGTTGATGTGGATTTTGAAATTAAGCACCGAAAGTCATGTTTTTCAATTGCGCCACTCTTTTCACTGAGTGGACATTGAAATATCGGCCCTAAGTATGTACACCTTAGCTAAAATGTCACCTGAGCTGACATTGAAATATCGGCCCTTAATTTAAGGAAACTACGATTATAATTCGAGGACATCAAATCCTGACTCTAGAAAAAGAACTGTGCCAAAAAAGCTGGACAATAGCAATATTTTTTTGGGCAACGTAAGGATTAGTTCATTGATTCATTCTCCGAAGATTAGCACGAAAGCCTAATTTTTACCGGTTGTTGTTGTTTGGTTATGTTTTCAAAATAGAAACCTTTACTATAACTTTTCCTCTGAAATCAATAGAATAAATATATACACGCCCCAACAATAAATTCCGGACAACAATAATTTGAGTCAATTTGATATCCCTGTAAGTTCTTTAATTTGTGTCCGATTCTGGCAACATTTTTACCAAAGTGTAGCCCTATGTCTCGAGATATCACCCTTCATTTTGGTTTTGGAAAAATACTGATGGCTTGGTCATTATACAGGGAGGAACAGAAGCTACTTTTGTACCTTCAAGTTTTTAACATCCTGTGGAAAAATTGAGCGGAAAAATTCATCTTCATCATGTTTTGTTGTTAACTGCAATCTTTTCTCAACAAAATGTTTTTTTGGCATGTCAATATCTGCTTTTTTAGAGAAGATACAGATGTTTGAATAAAGTGCTGCAGTTTTTCGATATTTTATCAACAATGAATAAAAAGATTCTTATAGCCTTGCATGAAGTTGAGCCCTATGTCTTAAGATATTATCCTTGATTTTGGTTTTCGAAAAATACCGATGGCTTGGTCATTATACAGGGAGGAACAGAAGTTACTTTTTTACCCTCAAGTTTTCAACACCCTGTGGAAAAATTGAGCGGCAAAACTAAGCTCCATGATATTGTGTCGTGAAGTGCGATCTTTTCTCAACAAAATGTTTTTTTAGTCATGTCAAGATCTGCTTTTTTAGAGAAGATACAGATGTTTGAAGAAAATGCTGCAGTTTTCCGATATTTTATCAACAATGCATGAAAACATTCTTCTAGAGTTGCATGAACAAATGTTCTGAAGTTCCATATTGTCCCAATCTACCCAGTTTTCCATATTGGGCAAATCGTTCATCTCGATCACACTTTGGAGGGGGTAGTATCATGGTGTGGACTGGGGTATCACTACATGACCGTACAGATCTTGTTTAAATATAAACTGGGAAATCAAACACATGGGATAGGTATGCTAAGATTGCTAGGTACACTTGTTCGCAATAGACATCTTAAAACCTTGCCTGCTTTGCGAGAAGGACTTCTTTAAAAATAACAAATAATTTTCAAGATGCTCCCAAAGTATGCCATTCGCATGGCAGAAGTCATAGGGATACGATGTGACAATACGCGCTATTAATTTAAAAACATTTTGTTCATGCAAGTCTATAAAAATGTTTTCATTCATTGTTTATAAAATATCGAAAAACTGCAGCATTTTCTTTAAACATCTGTATCTTCTTTGAAAAAGCAGATATTGACATGACGAAAATAGCATTTTGTTGAGAAAAGATCGCACTTCACAACAGATTTTAATGGAGCTGAATTTTGCCGCCCAATTTTTCCACAGGGTGTTGAAAACTTTAGGGTAAAAAGGTAGCTACTGATGTTCCTCCCTGTATAATAACCAAGTCATCGGTATTTTTCCAAAACCAAAATCAAGGGTGATATTTCAAGACATAGGGCTACACTTTGGTACAAATTTCACTAAGATCGGACAACAAATAAAAAAGTTATCTAGGGATATCAATTTGACTCAAGTTATTCTTGTCCGGAATTTATTGTCGGGGAGTGTATAATGCATATACTTATAAATACAATATACCGCGGGCAGCTTGTCGGGACTCCCGCGAGGATGTTGAAACAGACATATACTTTTACACATAAGTCTGTCCTTGGTTAGGAGATTGAATTATGCGCAGAATCGATTTTCGAGAATTGTGATTCGCCGGCTGAAACATGGCGGAAACAGTGCTGCATGCTTAATATCAGGTGTTGTATCGACGTATTTTTAAATTTTTCGCGGGATTCCGAAAAAAAATGACGTGAATTCACATGCGGGGTGGGTGATAAATATTATGAGCACGAGTGGAAAATATGTTCATGAATTCATCCTATCTGATCCAGGATTTTGTGTTTAGGTGTGAGATTGCATAAGATTTAACATTTTTGTGCAACAAAATCCCTACAAAATATTATTTATTATTGATTCAAAAACGATTTGAATTAGTTTCGTGATTTGTTCTCGATTATACATTGAAATATTATAGTTACTACTTAATAGTTTTTGAAGCAATATAGGTATCACCAGAGATTGGTAAGGTTTTACTTTATAAACTTTGAGTACCTAGGTAGGTATAATGTTTTTGTCATTATTATCGCTCATATTTATAACAGTTCGAGGTATTTGCGGTAGATATCTTAAATCAAGTGAGATTAATTCAGAGGTAGGTAGATAGACGATAGAGAGTAGACCGATATCGGCGTTCTTCTAGTTTTATAACAGAAGGAGTAATACACGGAGATTTGGAAAATCAAACAGCTCTTTCTTGGTTTCCACCATATTTGTATTCATAAGTATGTTTTTCACTAATGAAATAAGGGTAAAATCCATCAACCAAGCTTTCAGAATATGCCATAATATACATAAATAAAACAAAAGCTCCCATAAGCGGGCAGTCACGGTTCCAGCTTTTTTGTTCGCTTATGGGAAGTGCCCGCTTAAGAGAAAATTTCATCGAATGTTAATATTATACTTATAAATAAAAGTATATACAAATGTGTTAAAACATAGATTTAAAATTGGTTCCAAGAAATTTGACCGTTTAAGGGAGATAATCGCTTATTAGAGCTGCCCGTCAAGGACTTTATTATAAAATCAAAAGAAAATAGTAATTTTCTGTGCGGTAGTGCAATCACACAGTTCATAGGTCTTACTAAACTTTCTAACTTTATACTTACTTCTCAGAGACACTTCGACAAACTGTTCCAGACCTTTCCAGTTTTCAAGTTTAAATTTAGTGAAATATCCATATAATATGTACCATTTTAAAATATAGTCTTATTATAAAATGTATGTACTTATATGGAAATATCTATAGGTACAATTTTTGATGTATAACTGGTAGTGATCGACCGATATGACTTCTTTAGCCGATACCGATAATGTCCTGGCCGATACCGATATATATCGGCATATCGGCCTCTTGGTCATTATTATAGCACTCATTATTATTATTAATATTTATTGTGGACAAAACATGTTTTATATCTTTAATTTAAATATTTCAAATTTGTAAACTCAAATCATTTGTCGCGCAACGCAAGATGAAAACCTTAAAATAGAACTTTGACACCGTTAGTGTTTAAAAAAAAAAAACGTGTTTTTTATCAAAAAAAAAACGGGTCAATTTGGAAAAAATAATTTTTAATTTCTGTTTGCTGTTTTGTTAGTTATCCATTAACAACTCATTCACGTAATTTGCAATGATTCTTTGTTAAAAAATGGTTGAATATAAGGTCTGAGGACCATAGTGAGTTTTTCAAAATATGAATCTGAACAAAATTAGGTTTATTGATTTAGTTTCTGAAATAATATTTGGGTTTGATTTTTTTCAAGTTCTTTTATGTGTTGTTGTATTTGATGAAGGAAAAAAGTCGTTTTTTTTTTTGGCAGTGGGAAAAAAAACGTATTTTGTCGGAAGGAAAACAACGGAATTTCTTTCACTAGGCAGTAGGCACCGCTGTAATACACGGTAATTTTCAGTATTGTGGGGATTCAATGAAATTATTTTTAATTTAAACTGTTTTTGTCCTAAATGATTCCTCTGTTTGAATAAAAATGTTTTAAAGCTTGCTTAAACATACAAACAAACAGGTGTTATTGGCGTCCCCTAAAAGTAAGAGCAATTCCGTGCTCAGATATGAATTTTGCATGTCAAACAGCCCTCATATACCAAATTTCATCAATATAATTTGATTATTTCGAAAGTTAGTCAAATAAATCAAGAATTAAAATTCAACTTTGACACCCTGTATCTCTGTTGATATCAACTCTCGGGATACACAAGTTCGGGACGATCGCAATAGTTTTGTAAGAGGAATCTGCTGTAACCGGCGTAATGGCGTCTTTTCAACGTTCCCGTTCAATTCAGCCGGCTCTAGCCCCTTGTCCGTCTCCGTCGTGACAATTTGAAACCGAGCCAATAGGAAATGGTATTTCGCGCATGGGTAGTACATCGAAATCCTAACCAAGGATTGCCTTATGGGATTCTTCTGTATTCTCTTTCTCACTTCTTCGCGGGAAATCCCTCTCATTTGCCTTATGGGACGCACGCGGTATATTGTATTTATAAGTATATGGTATAATGATATACTTGATGATAGTCGAATTGTTCGCAATTATTGCGGAACACTAGGAGGATTTTGGAGTTAACCAGGTTACAATGTGGTAACGAGATTTGTAACCCATATTTGTAACCAACCGCGTTTTTGCGTATATTTTTCATTACGGTAATGAGATTTGACATTACTGCATTTGCTTACCTGGTTACGAATTCCGTAACCAGCTCCAGGTTTCAGATCGTAATTCAGCTTCAATTGTTACAACCAGATGGCGAAGAGTCGTAAGTCGTTTCATATCAAACAAAAATACGAATACTATACTACGAATACTTTATCAAAATGCAACAGTTTTTATTAGGTAGGTTGCATCAAAACTCTCACTATTTGATGATAATAATAGGTATCATGAATATAATTTTTGTTATACATTATTTTGAAATTTCTAGAATTTTCAAATGTTTTGGTTTGATTGCATTAATTGATAGAGAAACTGAGTGCTGCGACGATTCAAACTCATTTTTTTTTTATAGAGAATGCATTGCATGTAGAATGTGAAGTGTGGAAATTTGGAAAAAATGAATGAAAATGTGATAAAAGTATCTTGACAAATAATTGACAAGCAATAAACGTTATCATGAAAATGAATAAATAAAAGCGTCACTAGCAACAGCGCCCTCAAATGAACTAACCATAAAGAGGGACAGAATTTCAGGGATATTTGTATGAATAGTTTGTCGATTCGTCTTCTAGTTATAGTCCTCCATAGTCAATGATTTGGTCACGAAGGCGGTTATGACATCATAACCTCGAAATTTCGTTAATTTCTTTATTTTGGCGCCTTTATAAAGAACGCCAGAATAAAGAGATGAACGAAATTTTGAGGTTATGAAGTCATAACCGCCTTCGTGACCAAACCATTGACTATGAAGGACTATAAAACTGGGAGACGAATCGTCAAACAATTCATACGAATATCCCTGAAATTGTGTCTCTCTTTTTGGTACGAAGTCGGAATCTCATAAAGATTTTGTTGGTTGCCCTTCTACGCTGTTCAGCAGCAATCAGATGGATCGGAAGTATTTTTGAACTATGTGTATTTGACTTAGTGAGCTACTGTTTCTCTGACTCCTTTTATCCCCAAAAATGACAAAAGTTCATGATGATATGTTTCCATAGCCATAGTCTTGCTATTTACCAAAGGATTTTGTTCAAATTAGATATTATAGATATGTAGGTACAATTTTGAATTGGATCAAGGAAATTGAAAAAAAATGCATCAGTGAGGTTAAGTTTGCATAGTTTTGTTATTTCCCAAACGATTTTGTTCAAATCAGATATGTAGGTTCTATTTAGGTTTTGATCAAGGAATTGAAAAATATATATATTTAGTGAGGTTATGTCTGCATAGTTTTGTTATTTTCCAAAAGATTTTGTTTCAAATAAGATATGTAGGTTTAATTTGAGGTTTGTTCAAGAAATTTGAAAGGAATTGATAAGTGAGGTTATGTTTGCATAGCTTTTGTTATTTTCCAAATGATGTTCAAATTTGATAATAATATTATATAAGTTCAATTTTTGCGATTTGATGAAAAAAAAAACGGAAAATTACTTAGTGAAGATATGTTTGCATAGTTTTGTTATTTTTCGCGAAGGATTTTGTTCAAATTAGATATGTAGGATCTATTTGAGTTTTGATCAAGAAATTGAAAAAAAATTATCAGTATGAGGTTATGTTTGCATAGTTTTGTTATATCTCAAAGGACTTTTGTTGAAATTAGATAATATCTAGGATCCATTTGGGATTTGATCAAGACATTTAAAAAAAGACTTGGTGAGGTTATGTTTGCATTCTTTCATTATTTTCCATTTTGTTCGTTTTTTTTCCAGGATCTTGTTCAAATTAGTTTTGTAGGATCTATTTTGGGATTTTATCAAGGAATTTGCATAAATTACTAAGTGATGTTATGTTTGCATAGTTTTGTTATTTTCCAGAGAATTTTGTTCAAATATAGTGTGTTGTAGCCCAATCTAAGGCAAACATTAGACACAAATTTACTACATTGTTACTTCGGCGATCACCATGGCAACATTATATGTCAACCAATCTGACCAATCACGGGCGAGGTGCGAGGTCCCAGTTGCATTTTACTGTAGTCTCTACTTCAATGTTCATTAAGTCATCGTAGATAATGTTCCTTCTTGCCCCCCTTTAGCTTTGTCGGTAATATATTTCAACGCGTGGATCGTTGTCAACGCCTTCTTAAACCATATTGGTTTTTAGTGAAGCCTTCCAATGAGTCGAGCTCCTTTGCCAGTCTGATGTTCACTATGTTCTCATATGTCTTAGCAATGGTATCTATCAAAACGATTGTCCTGTGTTTTGTAACATCTCCAGTGCACTTCCTTGACTTCTCTAAAAAGAAAAGTTCCGCTATTTTCCACCTACCCTGGAACACGTTCTCTTGTACTCAGTTTTGATAGATTTAATCCTTGACCATTAGTGTTTTTATGATGCTAATGGTTTATGCCTTTTTGTTTCACCGATAAAATGTACGTAACAATTTTCATGGTGATAAAGTATTATTTGATTTGATTTGATTTCATTTCATTTGTAGATAGCAAACTCTCGAAAGAATTCGGTGTTCTCAGCTATAAGATATTTGATACCAAAGGCTGTGCCTGGCGCCCCTTTTTCAAGATATTTGCCCTTGAAGTAATCTATGCAATGGTGTTTCGAATGAAAAATTTTGAAAATCAACATACCAAGGTGGCATCGAGGGTGCATCGAAAACGCCGTTGCCACGATAATTTTGACAAGTGTCCCGATGTTCAATGTTTCTTATAAAAAAAAACAAACAAAAAATTAGAGAATGTTTCAAAAAAATTTCATAAAAAGTGTAAAATTAGAATAATTTTTTTGAAATCAGGAAACATTGAGCATTCAAGCTAATGTCAAGATTACCATAATAACGCCGTTTTCAAAGCCTTCTATATCGATGGTCAAGCCTCTCTTTCTCAAAAATTATTTTATTTGGATTACTATACAGGGTGATTCAGGAGGAAATGGAAATATTTTAAGGATATGTCCAGGAAGTCAAAATAAGCAAAATAAGCTGAAAAAAAAAAAAAAAAAAAAAAATAAATAAATAAAAAATAAATAAATAAACTCGCTACTAGATCAATTTTTAAACGCACAAATAAGTGTATCGAAGTGGGAGGTAATGTTTTCGAATATTTATTATGAATTAGTGCTATTTGCTTATAATTATTTGTTTTGTTTTACTAGTTTTGTAATAATTTTGATTTAGTTTTTAAATTACAATTAATCAAAATATCTTTGAAACAAATAAAAATCGGACTTGAACATATGAGCTTATTTTGCTTATTTTGACTTCCTGGACATATCCTTAAAATATTTCCATTTCCTCCTGAATCACCCTGTATAGTTTCGGACTGACTCAACGCAGTCCTTCATCAGATCCCTTCAAGAAAATACAAAGTGATGACAAACATTACATATCAGAAAAAATGGGCAAACTTACATAAATTCTTTTCAAGAAAACTCCCTATGATGGTTAGGGTTGATCATGATGTAAGTGGCAAAAAGCTGGTTTTGAGTTATGTGAAGTTCAATGTTTGAAAGTTCGCCATTATTCACACGCTTCTTTTTCAAGATCTAATATGCTTCAATAAATTAGGCTGTACGTAGTATTGCCTTGAGCCTTAAAATGCTCATTTGTGATATTTGATCGATAATGTACCAAGAATTTTGAAAAATAATTAAAATTCCACATTTGCCGCTATACAATTTTTTGTTTGACACGAATAATGGTACCACATTTTGCGATACAATTTTTGTTTGATGAAGAAAAACACAGCATGGATTATTTTGAACTCATTTGACATAGGTAGTTGCACCGGAATTTGAACAAATAATCTTGTTGTGACATCACTTTTCACTAGACACAAATGTGTTAAATACAGTTAACGCAGTTTGATTTGGCACACAATATCTGTTTTGTACGCAATTACCACATGTGGGGTATGGTTATTTACCCTAGGAACAAGGTTTGGAAGTACTTAACAGCTTTAACAAAACTGGAAGATGGCACTGGCACCTACCAATTTGAATATTTCACTAAGCGTGTGCATGAGAAAATATACGTCTCAAATATATGTTAGTGTGATTAACTAAGTTTTGCTGAGAAATGCACTCACAACATGTGTGCGCTAGACCATCGATATGTTCATTTTCAAAATTTTCCATTTAAAACCACATTGGATTATAGTTCAAGTTCAAATATCTTGAAAAAGGTTACTCCTCGAAACTTCTACAAAGTTTATCTTTTTCATAAAAACATGATGGAAAAATCATTTTTTCAATTTTAAAAAAATGTACGAGTGCGTACAAAAAAGCTCTGACTATTTGAATGAGTGGAAAGGTGTGTAAGTAGCGCCCCCTACAAATAATAGCAATTCCTTGCTCAGACTTGAACTTTGCATGTCAAACAATCCCCTTATACTAAATTTCATCGATATTGCTTGATTATTTCCTCGATTATTTCAAAATTTATTTGAAAAATTCAATAATTACAATTCAACTTTGACACCCTGTATCTCTGTTAATATCGACTTTCGGAATAGACAAGTTGAGATCGATCGCAATATTTTTGTGTGAGGAATCCACTGTTACCGTAGGTCCCATTACTTCGGGTCCACCCTGTATAAGTAGGTTGGTTTGATTTTTATTATTAGGTATTTTTATTTAACTCAGAATTTATTTTATTTTCACGATACCATTATCAAAGCACAAGCTAGATTCATATTGTGTTTTTTTCCACAGCCAATCAATAATAAGTTGAATCGTTTATGCGTGAGAATCCTCAAAAGGAAACTTCTACAAATTGCACAACGACCTTCAATGATAATCCAGCCTTAAACTTTCGAAAAAATCGTATGTCATTGGAAACAATAATTGCCGAGATAATTGCTCTATATTTGCAGATGATTACAGACAATTGCAAAGATTATAGAAAATTGCAAAACAAAATCAGACAATTGCAAATAATGTCATACAATTGCAAAAATTTCAGATAATTCCAACAGTTACGAACAATTGCAACTTTGTGTACCTACACCAAAATTGCATGGTGGTCAACCCCTCGATTAAAACTTATATAGACATAAAAGCGGAAAATCGCTTTTTGCGATGAATCTCCAAGTATAGGTAGGTATGTCACTACACTTATGCACTGTTGCACTAAGTATGTAAGTACTTGAATAAAATAGGCTTGAAAATGGGTACCTAGGGGTCTGACGGTTATCAATTGAGAGTTAACCCTTGGGTTAGCAGTTAGCTGACCCTGGGTCACGGTGATTAATCATACACCGTGCCCTGGGTCAACTGTCAAATGGACAAATGTCAAACATTTTGTTTTATCCTAAGGTTATTGCGTTAACCCAGGGGTTATCTCGATTGATAAACAGCGCCTAATTAAGTATCTTATATTTCTGTTTGGATCAAAAACTCGATCAAAAATGAAAATTCAAGGCCTCGTTTAAGGCTAAATATTTTCTGGAATATTTTACCAACAAATAAGTACTTATTTAGCTAGGGGTCAATTTTTGAGCCTTCGCAAATTTGAAACGTATTCGCAAAAATGCAATCACCATGTTTATTTCAAATGCTGATCGCACAATTGCGTACACGTTTTTAAATTGCGCATGCTCAAGAAGTGACCCCTCATCGCACTTTTGCGTACCTATACGTTTTGAATTGGCAAAGGATTTAAAATTGACCCCAGGACCTCGACCAGAACATTTCATCCCGAGTTTCACCCCCAATTCAAATCGAATTACAAGTTTGCCACAAAAAAGTTGAATCTCATTGTGGAGTACTAGGTACTTTATACTTCCTAGGTACAAATGATAATTTGATTTTATCATGCCATATTGTAGCTTCCTTGGTAGCTTCATTTATCATGGATATTTTGATTTTTGAGTTAACATGATAATTTTTTCTTAGAGGCGATATGAAACTTCCGGGAAAACTTACATTAAATCTCATGAAAGAAAAATGAGTTTTCGGGTTTCTATGTGACTGAGAATATTTTGAAAATGCAGAGCAGGCATAAAAATATCAGTATCTGATTCTGAAGATTCTGAACCAACTTCGCTGGACACCCATTATTTCAAATCTAGGTTTTTGAACTCAATAATCAGTTCAAAGTATCACTTTAATCAAAATCAATCAACCAAAGGACCTACTTACACTTACTTCTTTGTTTTGCCAAAGTCAAAGTGTCCTGACAAGCAGCAAAAGAGAACACTAGAAATACCACCAAACAAGCACACTTAACTCGAAAAAAAGCCATATTTTCACAATACGAACATTAGAAAATCAAGGCAAATCGAATGGAAATCACGTTTAACGTTCGTCACCCGCTGTACCCGAGAAAAAAATAACGAGAAGCGACAAAAACTTGTTTACCCCATGATACTACAACAAACAAGATAAGCTCACGCGCATCTTTCCCGGTGACCGCCCATTTAGAATACATGGGGTGTTCGGTGCTCATTGCTAGGTTATGTTTTTAACAGCTTTTTTCTAAATAGGGGAAAAGAGAGGATACCCCACAACATCAGTGACTTTTTGCACCTCTTAAATAACATCAGATATTTCATCCGTTATGGTTAACTTTATAAAAAATGATTTATCCGTTATTAGGAGAGGTTTTGCTCCACTACGATTCCACTTTATACGTTATCTTGTGTCTGACCAACAGGCGAAACTAATGACAGTTTTCGTGATTATTTCTTGCTAATCAATTATTTTGCTAGTATTTATTTCTATATCTATAATGATTTTTTTTAAAACATCGGACATACCTGAACGATACCATACCAATTATAATAAAATTGGGGATTGATAAAATTATTTTTAAAATGGAAAGACTTTGAACTACACACAGCACCGGTACTAAAAAACTAGTTCCACCTCCGACTTTTAGCCCAGTAATGTTGTCGTCGTCTTATAGGGGTTGGCAAAAAAAAAATCTCAACAGAATGATATTTTCAGGGATGTCTGTCGACTGCCTCCTGAGCATCCAACCAAAAAATCTGACTTGAAGTCCTGGTACGTTATGCGCTGAAAAGGTGGTTTCCTGAGCGTTTTTTTCAAAGCAAAATGATCTGGATGCAAGTTATAGAGGACCAAGAATTGAAGAACGGCCCTATAAAACTTTTTGACAGCTCTAACACTCAATGAGTTACAGCGTATCAAATGCAAAATTTCGCTGGCAACAGGGGTGGTTCCAAAAACATTTTTTCAGGGATCAAGAAAAAAGTTATGGAGAGAAGTTGTTCAACCTTTGATTCTCTGAAACTTTCATCAATGTATTTTTTTTGTTGAAAAATATTTTTAAAACCACTCCTCGCCAGCTTTTTTTGTCATTTGATGCGCTGGAACCCGTTTAGTATTACTGCTATCATAAAGTTGTTGAGTTCTTGGTCCTCTACAACTTTTATCCAGGTCATTTTGCTATAAAAAAATGTTTAGGAAACAATCTCTTCAGCGCAAAACGTACCAGGACTTCGAGTCAGATTTTTTGGTTGGATGCTCAGGATGCAGTCCACAAGCACTCCTGAAAATGTCATTCGGTTTGGAATTATTTTTTTGAAAAACTGACATCTTCACTGGGCTATTTCAAGTATTTGCAAACCATCTATAAAGTACAGACCCACATAAATAAGTTGAACATAGTGCCCAATATAAGAACCCCTACTACCTTATCTCGGAAGATATGCAATTCACGAAAAGAAGTTTATCATAAAGTCTTATTGTTTTCAAAAAAACTTTATTACTATATATATTTGACATACACAGGGTGCTCGGTTTTCCCTGGGCTGGACCCAACTTTGAAAAATTGAATAGAACACCCTGTATATTATTTCAGAAATGGAATCTACATAGAAAATAAAGGTTACTTTCTATAGGATGTCCTATACGTATCTTCAATAGTTTGGGATATAATAGCGATTTTAATTTTTTTTTGCAAAAAACGCATTTATTTCAAGTGGTAAAAAAAATCATAGGTTCAAGGTCCTTCGTGACTGCTATTTTTTTTCACAGACGATACTATAATATATGAATCCAGTTGGTTAGAATTGCGGCCAATTATACAGGGTCATGTCAGAGGTTGAACCCAATCGGGACATCTAAAGTCATCAATAAGTCGAAAATGTTAAATAGAACACCCTGTATATTGTTACGGATTTTGATTGTTCACTTGAAATAAAGGTAAGTTTGTGTGAATTAGTCTATCCATAAGAACATCAATGTCTTGAACTCTTCTTTCATAGATCTTTTCCTTCAAGGCTCCCCACAAAAAATAGTCCAGAGGGGTCAAATCAGGATTCCGCGGAGGCAAGAAATATATCCGTTTGGCCCTAAGACCTCTGCAAAATTTTGATGCACATAATTTCTGACTTGCCGTGCTTTGTGGCACGGTGCTCTATCCATCTGGTAGATCATATTATTCATGTCCAATAACTCCACGTATGCCGCACCGTTCATATGGTTATCCATAAATAGAGGACCTATTGTTTGATTCTGGTATACAGCACACCAACAATGAACACTCTGACGACCTTGATGTTGTATGGTTTGATGTTTTTTTTTTATTTTTTTGTGACCAATAGTGAGTATCATCATCAAATTACAATGATCCAAACGCAAATCAAGATCGTTAGGTCCCAAGCATGATACTAAAACACTTAAGATATGATCAATTGCTGGACGAAATTAGAACCAAGCCGCGCATGTCGCCACTGTGAGCCAGAAGTGAGGTTGGATTTAAAACATCCATCATCCATAACTTTACCTAGTTACCATTTGCTGGTCAAAATTTGAACTGGCTCACGCATGACGTCCCCGCGTGACATTGATTGTATAGGTCACGTGATGACTTCTGAAGTGGGATGTGCGAGAGTGTATCTTGTTTGTTTCAGTATCATGGTAACCTAGTTATCTAGGAAACCTATGAATTTTGAGAATCGGACACGCAATGACGTCTGCGAAATCTGCGCGAGATCATATCTTGTTTGTTTTTGTATCATGGGTCCCAAGTGTTGCAACTTAGCGAGCTTGAACGTTTTGTAGTTATTCGTTCTATGTATGTCAGTTCTAGGAATATCTCTTGCTACAGCTCTTATGGAATTTTCTGTATATTCTTCGAAATACAAACATAATAAATTGAGTTGCGTTTGATCATTCATTATATTTCCAGGTCTATTCCTTTTACCATATTTCAAAACACGATGCTGTTCAAGATCTCTTTCAATTCGCCTAGATATGGTTCTCTCTGGTATTCTTCATTCCGGGTACTTCTGACGATATGCTCTAATGGTGAGAGCGATGCCTTTGTTATTTTGAAGATAACACTTATATAAATCTAGCCTTTCATCAGCACTATATAAGTCATTTTTGAAAAAAGAAGGCAATATTATCTGACAATTTTATTGTTCTTTTTTGTTTATGTTGGTTTTCAGGGCACAGTATCAATGTTTCCATGGAAGGTATAGTTTTTCAAGCGGTATTTGGATTCCATCAATCATCACACATGCAACATTTTTTATTTGGTTGAATTTCTCATTTGTGTGGAGTAAAATTCACTTCCAACGATTGTCAGGATTTATTTGCAACAATAACAAATAAATTATTGACTGGTTCACCGAGCTCAGCTTCACTATTGGCCAGAACAAACGCACCTGGAATTAAAAATTAGGCTGAGTCACCTTCCTTATTTTACAAGTCTAAGTTCTTGATGTGTTCAAATCGAAAACGGGTATAAAGAGAAACTCTGTAATTGTTTGATCGATTCTACCGGGTACGAAAGCTCGTACCCTAAAACACGTGTAAATATGATAATCAACCTCGAATACAATGCAAGTGTATGGTCAATGATTTACCACCACAGGGCACTAGTGTAGCATTCTACACTTTAATAGTACATTTTGTATCAAGGTCGGAGAGTAGATGATTTTGACGAGGGTACAAGTAGCAGCACGAGCGAAGCGAGGGCAGATTTTAGCTGAGTCAAAATCATCTTTCGTCCGTGGTGCAACCAGTTCTTTTTGTACAACCAGTTTGTAATCATTTAAAAAAGAATAATTATGAAAATCAAAAATAAATAATCGATACACTCCACTATACTGCTGACAAGTCAAACACCTGACAAACTGACAAGTGACAACTATCAAGCATGGTTACAATAGGTGTTTTCCCGTATTTTTTTGTGGTGCGGATTCATTGTCACTGAGATTGTCACGTGATTAGTTCCTTTTAGTATGCTAGACTGTCTCGTGGTTATTAGATTCAGAGGCGTTGGGATGCAAGGAACCGTTGCTAAGCGACCTACTTTTGCGCCCTTGGACGCGAAAGTACTTTTAGGCCCGGCTGCCAAAATTAGCGACATTCCGCCTGCTTTGCATGCATTGAAAAGTGGACTTTACGTGTAGGTTGTACAAAAACAAAATAACAAAGATTGGGCGTCCCCCACGTAGGCTGGTCATATAATCCCGACACAAATAGCTTTTCTCTTTAATTTAGTTTCAATCAACTCACCGCTAAATGTATCAAGCCATATGCCTAAAACCCACCGTTATAGTCATTCTATAACTTTCAGCCGTGGCAAGTCGATATAGTCTTAAGGATGATATTTAACTACTCATAACTCGAGATCACTTCATTCATAAGAATCAAATTCCCATACCACAAGTATGATAACATTTCATTCCTCAACGCTAGGAAGCAAGGAGCGCTGGCAGAACATTTGACAAGCGTCAAACTCTTTACACCAAAACCATAATCGCTGGAAAAAGGAGCCGTGGCAAGATTTCAACCCAACTCTTGATAGCTCAAGAATCAAACTCTCAAACCACCGGTATGATTTCTCACACCTTAATTGCTGGAAGTTCCGCAAAATAGAAATTACAATTACATTTCTCTTAAATAACTTGAAACGCGCAATATTGAATCAAGTAAGGTAACTCTGTGACATCACTCACCATATCAGTAAAATAGGTATCTAACCCATCATTACAAAATACATTGGCAGCATAAGAGCCCATCTTCTGCACTCAAAATACCATCAAAAGAAATTTATAGTGTTTTCGATTGGGAAAACAAGGGTTGCACTGGGTTTGACCTCGGGCAAAACCTGTTATGATGAAAATTTGCTCTAGGGCAATCCCAATCGAACATACATTTTTCATCGAGTGCTATAATATTGCACGGTAAAATTCCGATTGAATTGAAATTGGAATCATTGAACTTCTTGAAAATCTAATATTATGTTGTCTCTGCGTAGCGGCTGAAGTGACTCTGAACTAAACTAATTGAAACTCCATTTCTCATTGCCAAATGACAAAATCTTGAGACCAATCAATAGTTTTGAATTATATAGATCATAGATAGGTACTAGGAACAACTTTTTTGAGAAATTAGGTATATGCACCAGATCTTAAATGAAATGAATTCCGTTTTGAGTAGGTACTCGTTTTCCATAACTCGTCAACGCCAGTATTTTCTTTTTTCGGCACTACTAGATTCCAACATAATAACTCTAACTCGAAATCTGTTGTCCACTCACAGAATCACCTCACGCGACGTTTATATCCACCATTTTTCATGGTTTTTCTCAATTTTGCTAATGCACCAAAATTGCACTATACAAGCACGAGCTCAAAGACCTCGTGCCGAAAAATCTGCACTTAGTGCAAAACTCATTGACCCGGTTCCCCAATCGAACATAAAAATCCACTCGATTTCTACCAATCGAACATAAATATTGCCCGAGTGTTGCACCAGTGCTGCCCGATTTTACCAATCAAAAACGCTATTGTTTTCAAATATCACTTTGACCACTGTCAAAAATGATTATCAAGGTAGAGAAGGATGATCAGAAAGCACATAAAATTGTCACCAGAAAAATGGGTTGCCACATTTGTAATAATAGTAATAAATGATTTTTTGGTAAAATTATATAACTAATACAGAATATTGATGGTAAAAATCGTCGGCCCATTTGAAAATATTTATATTTTTCCTCATTGAATTCGCACAAAAAATATTTTTTTCCATAAAACGGATTGAATAGCGAATATTTTCCAAACGGCTGGAGATAGGTATCTAATAACTACGTTTATTTCGACAGCTCGATCCGGATCGAAACTCAAGTGCCTATTTTGAGGATACTCAACGCTAAGGGACCCTTAACTTGTCAATTTTGCATGTAAAACTGTCAAGTTAAGGGTTCCTTAGCGTTAAGTATCCTCAAAATTGGTTGGTGCAATAGGTCATTATTCTCAACTGTTTATTTCGAGGATCGAGATTGAGATTGACAGTAAATTTGACACGATCAAGAAGTTGTCCGGGTAGACGAAGCGGTGTACCATACACCAGCTCGGGGGCAGTGCATGAAATGTCTCGCTTGAAGGTGTTTCGCAGACTCAGCATTACCAAGGGAAGGGCTTCGACCCATGATACCACAGGCCACCTTGAAAATCGATCAATGATCGTGAGCAGGTAGCGGAAGTCGTGGCTGGGTGGAAGCGGTCCGACGATGTCGATGTGTATATGCTCAAATCGGCTATTAGGCACTCCCAGAGGTGCGATTGGTGTAGCCGTGTGACGACCGCTTGGTCACGTTGACATTGGAGATACTCCCGGGACCACTTCTTGACTTCACGGTTCATGTTACGCCATACGAATCGGTCTGCAATCAATCGAAGAGTGGCAGCATGTCCTGGATGGAACTGGTTGTGCCTTTTTGGCCAGTTCCTACAAATCATCGACCAGGATAGATATTACTCCTCGTACTTGAGGTGGCAAGCGAGAGGTTTTTGAGTAATGATGGACTTACAGTACTTGCTGCTAAGGCCTGCATACGGTGGAGGAGCTGTTTCGGTTTGAGGTCGCCAAGAGTCATTTTCATCAATCGCTGGATTTTTTCGTCTGAACACAAGCCATATCTGACGAGTAATTGGGCTTTTAAATCCTCGTAAGAACCCAGAACTCAGGCACTTTAATTCCTATACGGGCAATCACCGATTGATCGTCCGTTTGTTGAGATGTGGTGGCAGAGGCACCGACGGCGGCGTTAGTCGGGTCGGGGATTGACATCTTCCGTTTTTTTTTGGGGGGCACAATACCGAAAGGAAGGAAGAGGGATCGTTGACTGGCGATAGCACGATGCACACACACTTGGGTCACCAATGTGGGTCTTCTGCGGGTGAGCAAAGTAGACGCACTCGTAATATAGGATTTTATTCACATTATTCACAATATGTATAACTAAATAGCGAATTTGGGTCGAATAATTAAAAATCGCGTGTCGATCGATTCGAAGCGGGAATCAGCTGGCCTCCTGTCGTCTGTCACTTCACGTCAGTCTTGTCGCATCATCCGGCGGTTTGCCAACCGATCTGGGGCGTGTTGCTACACGGGAATGCGCCACACACTTAACACATAAAAAGTGAGGTTACAATTTGGTGTTTTGGTCCAACGATTATTGGCGACTCAAAGAGTCAGCGGAGCGGCCTCTGGCGTTTTGTGCTCGAACTTTCGAGAGCGTGATAGACATCAGCTGTCTCCATGCTGTTTCTATTGGGATCGTGATAACTTGAAGATATATTCCCGATTTTGTTATTATTTATGAAAAGATTTTGATAAACCACGTTGTTAAATGATTATAGTGTGCTAATTGAATGGTATTTTTCGGGTTTTGTTGTTATTGTTGGATAAGATTATCGGCATCAGTCTGAAGGGTGTCGATATCAAAAAGCCTCAAATAGACGATTATAGTGCATAGATCAAAGGTATCTAATTTTATTAAATGTATATATTTCATTGATTGAAAGATCCCACCGATATTGGTGATAAAAATCACCATTAACAATGGAAGATCATACGAATGCTCGCCGATATCCAAAGAAAGTTCGTAATAGGCATAATTGTCGCGTACCTCACTGCAATGAGAAGACAATCATCTGCATAATTTTCCAAAGGACCCACGTCGTAAAAAAACTTGATCGAATCCCGATGCACACTAAATTTTCCACAGCTAATCGTCCTTCACGAAGAGGCCGGTCAAATCCATTCAGAGCGTCCACTAAATGTTCCAGTTCATTAAAGGCACCATTTCTCAATTGACAACACTCTGCCGATACGAAACACTCGACTGATACGAACAACAAATATAAAATCAGGCGCGAAAACCTTATACGGGCTATGAGTAAAATCGTTGATTGAATAAGTACAGGAAGATACCTAATGTCTGTGTAAATTTTCGTGGCTCGCGACAAAAACTGTTCCTATCTTTCTTTAATAAATGCGATTACCATCCTCCGTCTTTGTCAACAACAGCTGATGCCCACGAATATATGGACTGATTAGTGCTGCCATCAAGAATTTGACGGCATTTTTAGTAAGCCGTCACATGTCGGGTAGAAGTGGGGGCTTGCGGGGAGCATGGATTAAATACTGAAATGCGAAATTCGGTTTCGGCGACAAGCAGTGTTGTCAAATTGAGTGAATCTTCAATCTTCAATTGATATAGGGAAGAGATAGAGATGATCTATCATTTGCAAGATCATTTGATAAATAACATCCGTATGATGGTTGAATACCTAAGTTAATTTAGATTTAATTTATCTATGTACAGGGTGTAACAGAGTAAGTGTTACAACGTGAAACTGTAGATTCGTTATCAAAAAGAAAAAGATTTTTCCTCAACGAAAATTTTCCGCGGGCTTCCGTTTTCAATATATAGGGTGTCAAAGTTATGAAAAAAAAAGATTTTTCTTTAATTACTTCTAAACCACTTGGAATATTTTTATTAGATTTGGTACAGTGTCATAACTCACTGGTTGGGATTATTTTAGTAAAAAATCGATTAAAAAAATTAACCAGTGGCGTAGTTATAATACACCCTGTATATCGAAATCGAAAGTCCGCGGAAAATGTTTTCTAAGGAAAAATATTTTTCTTTTTTGATAAAGAATCTACAGTCTCACGTTGTAACACTTACTCTGTTACACCCTGTATAACACGTGTACCCATCAGGTACATATCTCTAGTAAATGAATTTGTACTTAAGTCTGAGCGGATATGCACTGACTACTATAAGAGGTAATATTTATGATTTTTGTAGGGTCTCAAAACGAGTGTAATTTTTTTCAAGATAGATGAGAAGAATGAAGGCTCAATACTTACTTGGTTCCGGAATTGTTTGATTTCCCGGATAAAACGCGTGAATTTTTTTAATCGATTATACAGGGTGTCCACTCTGAAGTGTCCCACCCCTGTAACATTTTTGTTTATCAACCGATTTTCATTTTGTTTTTTTGTTTGTTAGGTCTCGTCAAACACTTTTTGAACATTATACCAAATCAGTTCCTGGGACGTACTTTTCGGTGATTATGAGGTGATTCAAAGTGATTCAAATTTCAAAAAAATCGTATTAGGGGATTTTTTAGGAAAAAACTGACAACGGAATTTCGATCAGAATGACCAAAAACCTCCCTGTTCACATTTTCAAAAAACAAAAATTACTGTTTTGGTTATTTTTTTTGTTGATTTGTTAATTTGATACTTATACTGCTCATTGAGTCTTCCTGTACGCTCTAATTAATAAGATTTTAATAAAATCCCAGAATGTGTGTTTTAAACAAAAAATCATCGATAACCAATACAGGGTGAGCGACTTCAGAGTGGACACATCGTAGGTATAAAAGTGAAATTTAGGATAGATTACATTCCTATACCTAACTAGACAAAGCAGAATATTCTTCTATAAAAAAAGGATAATTTTTGGCTTGAGGCTTTTCTCGTAGGCCATCAAAGTGTTAAAATACAATCAACGGTAAAATTCAATAGAGACCAACTTTCGTTTAATTCAATTGTCCGAAATGATTTTTTTTCCAAAAATATAACGAGTATCTTCTACATAAACCTACTAGAAATATTCAAAATGTAAGATAGTTTTGTATTGAAGAGACAATTAAATAATCATCACAACTTGTTTAAAAAAAAACTACATACAGGGTGTCCCAAAAATATCCCCACTTTAAGGGGTCCTAGGGGACATCAAAACAAAAATTTTGTCCAGTAAACATAATATGTTCGCAAATGATGATTGGGAAAATGAAAAAAAAAATGTTGATCATAAAAAAATGTGTTCGCATCGTTAAAATAAACAAAATCGCGGCCAAAAATGTTTGGAATCAACAAACAACTGGTGGCAAAAAGACTGCACAGTAAACAGCGATTTAATTAATGCGCAAAATAAAGTACCAAAAAAGCGTTTTTTCTTGCTCTAGAACTCAAACGAGTTATTTGCGGAAATATATATGTACTGGACAAAAAATATTTGTTTTGATGTCCCCTACCATCTCTTTTAGTTTGTCGGTATATTTTTGGGATACCCTGTATAGAGAGGTATTCTTAAATAATTGTTTTGGATGACGATGACACAATTATGAGAAACCATATCACCAATCTTCATAAAAATATTTTTGAAAAAGAAAAACTCAAACATATTGTACATGTTTCGAAAACAATAAAAAATGTGGATCTGAGAATCCGCAAAATTATAGGTTTTATCGTGATGAAGACATCATTTCTATGCACAGTAATAAACGTTTTTATTTTTGATAAAAGCAACCGTTCGCAAACAAATGCAGAGAACAGAGAACCTATTTTTTTAGACAAGTTCTGTTGTTTTTCTAAAACCACTTTTTGAGAATATATATATTTTTTTAAATTTCGCAAATAGTTTCAGAATCGACTGAAATTTGGGTAATTCGAGTAAGGTGAGTTCTGAATACAAAATATAAGATTATCACTTTTTGTAAGTAATCATGATGTCCACAAACGTCTCGTTAAAAATAATAATGATAATAGTAGAATTCGATTTTGTGTGTGTAGATTTGAAACGTCTCATGCTATCAAGATTTCCATAGTTTTGTTCCTTCTTAAGCAAAAAAGTGAACTCGTTTCATAACAACTATGAAAAAGATTGACTTCTCATTATTCTTATAGTGTTTAATCGTTGATTGAATAAGTATTCAATCAACGGTTTGATACTTGTGAATTCTTCTGAAATTAGTAACATCACAATGATTTTTATTTTTTACTTCAAAAACGATGCACCGAAAAAAAAAACCTTTTTTGCAAAATTGAACGGAAAATTAAAAAAAAAAAATTCACTTCGTGAATTCTCAGTGGCGTAAAACTTTTTTCTTCAAAATTAAGAATTAGTGTTGCTTTAGGTTTGCTCCTGGAAAAGTTAGACTCAAACGAAAAGATACTTGAAAACCTCGGAAAAACTTTCTGAAAATTTCAACAAAATCGAATGAAATTCAATGTGAACCTTACAATAATAATTGTTGTCCAGATACGAAATCGAACGGACGTGTTTTCAATCTGCTCCCGAATAATAGTTGAATTATTTAGTTCAGGATTCAATATTTCGTGTATAAAGTATCTATTTGTATATAATAAGTGTAATGTGAGAATTTGATTGAATTCCATCGTGTTCAACAATCAATATTGGTAAGGCGGCATCAAAAAAGTGCATCTGTTTAGTGTCGGACAATGGAAGCAGGCGAAAAGGAATGCAATGTTGATAAAAACTGCGCTATTTCTAATTTGGCATTCGATGATTTAAAAACAATTATTCAATGTACAACATGCAAACTATCTTACCATGGCAAATGTGAGAATGTGGATCTGCGTGGTTTTCACATGAAAAGAATGGTGTGGAAATGTAAAAAATGTGAAACAAACAGCTGTGAAAAACTCAATGGAAAGGGAGATAAATCGAGAAAACGGATCAGAATGGATGAAAATAGTGATCAAAGTGAATTCGATCTAATCCATCAAACATTAGACATAATTGTCAATAATTCGTTGGAAATGAATAGGAAAATTGATTTTTTGGTGAATGAAAATTCCCAGTTGAATAAAAAAATTGATTTATTGATCAATGAAAATTCCCAGTTGAAAGAGGAGATGCTCGAGTTGAAAAAACAGATGAATCAGGGAATCAGCAAGTCATTTGAAATGGAAAAAACTTATGCAGCGGCTACATCGAGTTCAAAGCATCAATCGAAAATCTTGGTAATTGAACAAAAAGGGGAACAAAGTGATGGTGTCCAAATTAGAAATGACCTAAGAAATAAGATCAATCCCATGGAAATTGGAGCAGGAGTGGCAATGGGACGTCCAACGAAGAGTGGTGGTCTAGTTTTGAGCTGTGGCATAGAAAAAGATATCACCAACATCCAGGCTCAAATCCAAAGTAAACTTGGGGAAAACTATGAAGTTAAGAGACCGAAAATTCGTAAACACCGTGTGAAAGCAGTAGGAATCAGCGGATACGAATATACCAGCAGTGACAACGAACTGATAGAAAAAATAAAAAAACAAAATGATCTGGAAGTGGATAATAAAGATGTTACTATCAAAATACTGCGAAAAACAAATGTTGTGAATAATAAATTTAATCTAATATGTGAACTTGATGACTCTTCATACAATGTTTTCATGCAGAAAGAAACAATGAATATCGGCTGGAGTAGATGCAGGGTCTTCAACGATTATGGCATAATTCGTTGCTTCAACTGTTGCAAATATGGACATGTCAAGAATGACTGTAAGGATACCAAAGCTTGTGCCAAATGTGGTGGAAACCACGATCTTAAAGACTGTGTGAGTACTGTGTCAAAATGTGTAAATTGTGTATTTTCGAATGGGAGGCACGGACTGAACTTGAATACTGATCATGTGGTGTGGGACGTTTATAAATGTGCGACTTACAAGAAAATGGAGGAGGCGCGAAGGGATAGATGGTTACGGTAGCAATTAGACTGTGAGAGTGAACTCAAATTGGATGATGGACACAAGCCAAATGAAGGTAACATAATATATTCAAATTGCCAAGGACTCATTAATAATATGGATCATGTTAAATATGTTATCAATCAATTAAAGCCACTGATTCTTTGTCTGACGGAAACTCACATTACCGGAAATATCCATGACAGCGAATATTCTGTGAGGGGCTATGAAACAGTCAACTGTGCCAGCGACAATCCAAGAACTGGAGGAGTGATTTTTTATATAAATCAGAAGCTTAAACATAAAATGAAAATTTGTGAAAGCATTCCTGGTATCTGCTGGATATTAACAATATCATTGAAAATAGGAAAGAGGGATATAATATTGACGGGAATTTATCGCTCTCCTTCGGGTTCTGACAGACTTTTTATGGAACACTTCGACTCGCTGCTTGAGGAATTGATGGGTGTCTCGGGAACACAGCTGATTTTGGGAGACTTCAACTACGATTTTAACAGAGATGAGTACTATACCAATAAACTCAAGCAAACTATAAACGTCAACGGCCTTAGACAGATGGTTAATGAATTCACCAGAATAACTGACAGAAGTCGTACACTTATTGATTATGCAATCACCAACGATGCATCCCAGGAATGTAGAGTACTCTTGAGACCCAAAATTGGTGATCATCTCATGTTGGAAATTAAAATCGATACACATAAAACAGCCTATGAGACTATAGAATATAAAACATTCAAATACGATAAGCAAAAAATGTTGAATGATATTCGCAGGAGTGAATGGAACAACAATATCACCAATACTGACTTGTTATCGAGCAGTTTGATTTCCAGCATCTCGAATTCAATTAGGGAAATGACAGAAATAAAGGTTAAAAAAGTTTACACCAGACATGAAAATAACAAATGGATTACGACGGACATCATTCGAAGAATTAAGCAGAGGGACGAGACATATAGATCAGCAGTTTTTTTAAACGACCAGAATTTATGGAACGAGTATAAAATTATCAGAAATGAAGTCGCCTCACTCATCAGAAAAACCAAAAATGAATATCTTATGCAGGTCCTGGACGAAAATAGGAAGAATTCTCAAAAGTTGTGGAAAAATTTGAAAGCACTACTGCCATCAAACGAGTCTAGTCAAGTTAGTGAGATAAGGGTCAACAACACTGTGATAACTGATAACTATGATATATCGAATAGCTTTAACAACTACTTTATTGATAGTGCAAATGACATCAAATCAGGGATTAAACCTATTCATAGCCACCAATATATTTTGAGTTTTATTCCTACCGTGGGCAAAATGGACAAATTCGAACTAGTTTCAATGAAATACCTCAATACGACCTTGAGAAAAATGAAAAATAAAGCGGGTTGTGATGATCAAATATCAGTGAGTGTTCTGAAGGATGTCTTCGATGTATTCGGTGATCGTTTTATTGATGTTATCAATAATTCACTCTATTATGGACAGTTTCCTCAGGAGTGGAAATGCTCCGAAATAATACCCATTCAGAAAATCCCCAAAACCACGAAGATAGAAGAGTTTCGCCCTATCAACAAATTGCCACCATACGAAAAGTTCCTGGAGCTTATCGCCAAAGACCAACTATTGAGATTCTGTGATAAACATGCTGTGATAAATGAAGGACAGTCAGGGTTTAGGGGCAACCATTCCTGTGAAACAACATTGGTTCAGGTCTGTGATGACTGGTTGAGGAGTATCGATGACGGAAATTTTGTGCTATCGGTATTCTTGGACTTCAGGAGGGCGTTCGAGACAATTGATAGACGGTTACTCTTGGATAAACTGAAGAGGATGGGCATCGGGGGAACAGCTCTCAAATGGATAGCCTCGTATCTAGACAAGCGAATGCAAAGGGTCAAATTTAACAACGTTTTATCAGAAAAGAGGGAAATCACCATTGGAGTACCACAGGGAACAGTGTTGGGACCGCTTTTGTTCTTACTCTACATCAATGATATTTTCCAACATGTGCAGTTATGCAAAATGAAACTCTTCGCAGATGACACCATGTTATATATATGTGGATCGAATGTACAAACAATGTTGGAAGATTTGAACAAAGATTTGACAACTCTGGAGGAATGGCTAGGTGATAATAGCATGCAACTGAACATTAAAAAATGCAAATTCATCATCTTTGGGACACCCACACAAATTAAAAAACTTGAAGAAGACCAGATTTCAGTATCATTAAATGGGGAAGCTATTGAACGAGTGAAAGTGATCAAGTATTTGGGCGTCATGCTTGACCAGTACCTCTCTTTCAACCAACACGTTGATTACATATGCGGGAAAATGTCTAAAAAGATATTTTTTTTACAAGGAATTGGAAAACACCTGACGTTTTACATGAAGCTGCTCCTTTACAAAGCAATAATTGCCCCGCACCTCGAGTATTGTTCAACCATGCTGCTGAATCAACCTCAAAAGAAGATTTTCCAAATTCAGAAAGTTCAAAATCGCGCTTTACGAGTGATTTTAAGTACTAGTCGTTATACACCTGTGATATATATGTTAAACAGTCTTAGTCTTCTGAATGTCCAACAATTGATACTGTATAAAAGTGTCATCTTTGTGTACAAAATGAAATATGGACTTTTACCGGAATATTTGTGTAGAGAGTTGGTTTATGTAAATGATATCCACAGCTATGGAACTCGAAATAGAGGTGATTTTTATGTTCAAGGATTCAGATTATCAAAGACAAAATCAAGTCTATTCTATCAGGGTCTCATCGAATTTAATAAATTGACACCAGAATTAAAAAACACAGAAAATTTTCAATATTTTAAAAGAGCTCTGAGGGAATATGTATCGAAAACATTTTAAATATTTTTATTGATGTACTTTTTAGTACATACAACTTAATTGTATTTATTGCATATTTTACCAATTTGTTGTTTTATTTGTTTTTTTTTTTTTTTTTTACAGGTATTTGACATGAGTGTTTATTTTTAGTGATAGCACACATGTGTACGTACCTATGTCATATTTGCATTTTTTTTTTATAAGTTAATTTTATTAATTAGTGTTCAACTATAGCGTTAACTTTTTATTATTGTATTTTGATAGCTATTTTGCTAATAAACGATATTTATTATTATTATAATCGTTGGACTGCTCGTGCCATCCCAGGACGCCCCGAACTCCCGATAGTGACTTGGCAACCGTGCTGGTATGCCACCAAATTGATGGATCAAAAGTTTACAGAAATCTTTCGCGTTGAGGTTAAGATAATTAATGTTTTGGAAGACAGATGGCCAAGACTAGCGGCTCCTAACGGGGAATACTTTCAACGGTCTCTTTATTTCCCATATGGTTAGGCATCTTCCTGTAACTTATTCAATCAACGGTAAAATGCAGTTGTCACGCTCTCGAAAGTTCTCGCGCGTTCCGCTGTGGCACTGCTTGAGCTGTTTGAATCGCCAATAAACTACACAGGATTGCTTAGTTCCATTTAACGTACGTTTGGCAGTTTTTGTGACGTCACCATTGGTTTGTTTATTTTCATTTAGCCGTTGATCGTGTGTCGAGTCGTGTGTGTCTTGTGTTGTGAATTTGTCCAAAAGTTTCTGTTTTTCCAAGTACTTTAAATGTAGTTTGAGTTGGCGAAGATGTTTCGTTGTGTTAACGGTTAACGATGTGTAACAATAATTCGATTTAGCACAAGAAGGAGCATTTTGTTCACACGAAGGTATATTAAATGGTCACTACTCTCTGAGGAAATAGGCTTCTAGTTTAATAATAAATAACTCCAGTGGTAAACATTATCTTAGTTCATTATGCCTGGGAGAATATGTGCCGTTGCTGTGTGCAAAAACAATCAATTAGCTCTTGAAAAGCAAGGCTCAAGCATAGTATTCCATCATTTTCCAAAAGGCAAGGATTTAGTGTCTTCTACAATACAAAGAGAGTGGGTGCCTCGCTGCAGAAAAACTATCAAACTAATATATATAGATTTTTCGACAGTTTGCTCCGACCATTTTACAGTTAATGACTATGAAAGAGATTTACAGCATGAGTTATTGGGTAAAAGTGGGTAACTATATTACAACTAGGCTTTGAAATTACAAATCTTCAAAATTAAATTTTTGTTTTATGGAAATTAGGTAAGGAGCTTTCTAAAATTGCAATTCCCATACAGGTACAAAAATATTTTGGTCGACGTGCACTTTGTATGTATACATGCACATACAAATTTAAATTGTGAATTTTATAAATCAATACTTTCAAATGACATATTATTCTATATTGGAATATTACATCCTTATTAATTGACTGTTTGTTGAGATATTTTTTTTTAACCTAGACTTGCAAAAAGAAGGTTTGTAACGTACCAGGGTCATTCGCGTATTCAGGGTTTTTCACCTAAAACTCCGCACTACAATATCTCGGAAACGAATAGAAATACATAATAGGTATTCAATTTCTGTACAAAGTAGTCAATATGTGGGGTCAAGTAGATATTTTTGGGGGTTTAAAAAATTCGACGCCTAAGTGTTGGGTACGGGACGCGTCGAAAATATAAATCGATTGCAGGGATTTTGAAATCACGCGCATGCGAAAGAACATGTTATCAAAAAACTTTTTTGAAATTTACTCAAACTCATTCATCCTACTCATTTCTGAGTAAGCGGTGTTATCTAAGGAGATATGAACATTTTGTGAATATGAAAGTCTTGGATATTAATCTGAACTTTTCAAAAATCTTATAAAAAAAAAACAAAAGACTACCTAGGTATCAGAATGTCAATATTTTTTCACAAGTAAGTAGCATTTTTTCAATGGAACCCCCTGTATATTATCATATATTTTGAAAGAGCTTATTTTCCTTATTTCAAAAATATATACTTTGATACCTTTCTGATGAGTCATTCAGGAGATATTCAAGTTTAAATATGTTTAAAAATTGAAATTCACATCCCAGTTGCTATGGTAAAAATGATAAAATTGTGATATCAATGGAATGGATTATATAGATTGGATCAATAAAAATGGAGGTCAAATATCTTCTACTTCTAGATGTTATTCCAAATATTCGCGAGTTACCTAAGAAATTTGTGCAACTTCATCCATTGCAACCGGGATCTAAATACTAATTTTTACACATATTTAAACTTAAATATCCTCGATAATATCTCTTGAACGACTCATCAGAAAGTTATCAAACTATATATTTTTGAAGTCAAGAAAATAAGCTCTTTCATAATATATGATAAAATACAGTGGGTTTAATTGAAAAAAATGCTTTTTGTGGAAAAATATCGACATTTCGAATAGTATTTGGTTTTTTTTTTGATAAGATTTTTAAACAGTTCAGATAAATACCTTAAACTTTCATATTAACAGAATTTCCATATCTCCACAGATAACGCCGCTAGCATATGGGTCAATATATACGGAATGACCCTGTACATACAGTGGCGGACGTAAGTATGGAAAGGCCCTTGAATTTGATAAAACTCTGATCCTGCATCAGTTATCAAAGAAGTGATGGTGCATTTGAAAACTTCAATCCATTTGTCAGTTTGAGGGTCCTGGCGATTTTTTTTTAACAAATTGTTTAGTGCCCTTTTTTACGTTCAAAAAAAGGCTATTTTTCTTTTCTCTGTCTCTGTCTAACTTTTGATAAAAATGGCTAGCACCATTCAAAAGAGGGGCAAAAGTTATGTACTTCCTGAAAATTTCATAATAATAATTGAACAAAGGATAGTCTAGCTATAAAATTTTGAACTGAAAATGAGCCATTTTTGTAGAAATCATGCAAAATGGGTAATTTTTGCCAAGTTTAACATTTTATCACTACGATATCCTTTGTTCAATTATTATGAAATTTTCAGCAAGTACATATCTTTTGCCTCTCCTTTGAATGGTGCTATAGCCATTTTTATCGAAGGTTACACAGAAAACAGTTAGAAAAGTAGCTTTTTTTGAACTGAAAAAATGGCACTAAATAACTGTTTGAAAAAAATCGCCAGGACAAGTAAACTGACAAATGGATTGAAGTTTTTGAATGCACCATCACTTCTTTGATAACTGAGGCAGGATCAGAGTTTTATGCTATCAATCTAGTCAGGTATGTCGCCGGCGAGCTGCCTGTGGAGTTCCCAAGCGGTCACCCATCCAAGTACTACCCACGCCCGACGTTGCTTCACTTCCGTGATCGAACGGGAACCGGTGTTACAACGTGGCTGGCAGTCGCCCCAGCATCAGTGGTGACGTCACAGCGAGTCTGACCTTGCCAGACAGATTCGGCAAACTGAGCAATCCTGTGTAGTTTATAATCGTTGGTTTTGGTCGTGTTAGATACTAGCCTAGTTTACACCGACAACTTGGTCCGCGGAGCAAGTACCAAATTCGAACTATATCAGAGCCAAATATTTGGTTCGGATGGTGTAAACAGTTGCGAACTAAGCTGGTCCGCTCTTGGTTCGGTACTTGCCAGCAGGTGTTCCGAACTAGATTTGGTTCGATCTGGATCTAAATTATGGGGTTATGTTGATTGTTATTATTGTGAATTGTGTTGGTTCTGAGTTTCTCAAGGCAATCTGAGCATACTCACTTATGTTTTTTTTTTATTACGAATTGTGTTGATAAATAATTTCGACTTGTTTTTGACGTTCGACGAATTGCGCGCATAGTTCACGCGTTGCAAGACGGTGTAAACGGACGAGAAGCAAGCATTGGTCCTACCGTACTATCCCCACCCACTTGGTCCTATCGGACCGAACTAAACGAGTTATCGGTGTAAACTAGGCTACTGTCAATATCAATCTCAATCCTCGAAATAAACAGTTGAGATCAAGGATTCAATTCTCAAGCCGAGTTTCGATCCGGATCGAGCTGTCGAAATAAACGTAGTAAACATAAAGAAACCCCTATAAAGCGCCGTCTGACAATAGTGACGTGACGTTGGATTATTGTTAGCGCCACCAGAGTTGAGTAGATGGACTGGGAACTAATTGCGCCAAATTTAAATGGGGGATTTTACAAATATGAACTCTATATAGGTGATGAAACGATTTTGTGCTGTAAAGATCTTTTTAATGGATATAAGGTAATAATAATTTTTATCTTACGTATGAAAAAAAAACAATTTATTCCAAATAAACATCAAAAAGATATTTGTAGGCGCAAAATAATTCACAAAACTATTCATGAGAATACGAACACCCCAGAAATAATTTGCAAATACATACATAGGTATATTTATTCATTTTTACAATCATCCATTCAAATTTTAGAAAAAAAAACTTTGTATTGTTTTTTCCTATAGACAAGTTTTGAGTTGTTTAGGTTCTCATGCACCCTCTGCCTAAGTAATCCAGGTTCTGATTCAGGTAATCAATGCCTTCTGAATGTGCTCACTGCTCACTTCTAGTGCTTTCAGGTACGTTTCAATACTTTTCACAGACACAATGTCGTATAGTGTTTTTTCAAAAATTATGAAATATGGCTAACTGACACTGCCAAACTCGAAACCTCAACTTGACATTCACGTGACAATCTTGTCATGAACGGCGACATTCCTTTTGTCCAACACAACTCAGCGGTGACAGTAGCTGGATAAACATTGGCTGCTGTGACCGCTGAGCTGTGTTGGACATCAGAGAGAAAATTTTCTCTCTGTTGGACATAAGCATTCTTTATGACGTTGACTTGAGCGCTGTATGGTGGATGGACTGATCCCCAACATAATATCGCCATTGCTCATTTACGAAAAACCTCTAAGTATAGGGAATTCTTTATGGTAGTAAATTTGAGTTTCAAATCAGTAGGAGAAGCTTGGTCTGAGAAGAGGGGATGCTGAAATAACAGAAGATGACGAGAACATGGTCTCCATATCAGATGATATATCCTGTTGTAGATCATCTAAAGGGTAAAGGTATATCATATTTGCATATATACAGTGTAGTCACTCAAGTGTGCAACATATGGGATTTTCTTTTATTAACTGCACAACCAAAATACAAATATTGCCAAAAGTTGGTGCATGTTCGATAATCATATTAGGTGCACTTAGAATGGTTGCAAGTCAAACAGCATACAAGGTAGGCCAAAAAATATATAAGTTGTACAAGAGTAAAGTACCCTTATTTCACAAAATTTGGCAAGAAGTTATGAGGAAAAGTTGTTCAGAATCAAAAGTTTTGCCTAAATACCAAATCATGCCCTCCTAAAAACAAAAAATATATTTTTTTTAGACATCTATTTATCTCCCAAAAAAAAAAATTTTTTTTTAATATTTACCCTAAACAGTTTCATGAATTATTCAAAAACAAATCAATTTCGCATAACTTATTAGTCCAAATTTAAGCATATTTAGAAAATTTACCAAAATTTTAAATTTTTTAGAGAATATCAAGCTTCATGTTTGTTGCAACGATATCAAACACAACTTTAAAATATCGCAAACATTCTTTTTCACAAGGTTAAACATTATTAATGATAATATGCATATTAAAAACTCGCATATAAAGTGATTTTTTTTTAAAGTGAATTTTGTGATTCCCTAAAAAAATTAAAATTTAGGTAAATTTTCTAAATATGCTTAAATTTGAAGTAAGTTATGCGAAATTGATTTGTTTTTGAATAATTCATGGAACTGTTTAGGGTGAATATAAAAGAAACATTTTTTTTGGGAAATAGTTAGATGTTTAAACAAAATTATATTTTTTTTTTCCAAGGAGGCCATGATTTGGTATTTGGGGGCATAACTTTTAACTCTAAACAACTTTTTTTTAAAAAAATTTCAGGAATTTTCTGAAATAAGGGTACTTTATACTCTTTCACAATTCTCATATTTTTTGGTCTACCCTGTATGCTGTTTGAATTGCAACCATTTTAAGTGCACCTAATATGAATATCGAACATGCACCAACTTTCAGCAATATTTGTATTTTGGTTCTGCAGTTAATAAAAAAAAAATCCCATAAGTTGCACACTTAATTGACCACACTGTATATACTGCTCAAAAAAATTAGAGGAACATTCGCATTTGTAGTAAGATTTAGTAGGATGATTAGCTGCAGGAATTTAAAATAATATGTCAGGTATATAATTTACATAATAAAAGTTACAAAAATACAAATAAGAGTGTTCCGTTCATTTTTTGAGGAGTGTATACTAAATTAAACAAACAACTAAGAGCTGGAATCTCATAATATTTTTTCGAGAATCCAGTAACCTATGAAAACCCAGGCCGACGTTGATTTTTGGGAAAAAAATCTAAATTCAGTCGATGAGCGAAATAAAATGGTAAAGAAATAATTTTGTACTTCTGATTTTGTACTAATTGCACCAAAGTCCAAAGCAGGCAAAGAATCTTCATGAAAACTAGATGTTTTCAGGATCTAGAATTGGAAGCCTTTTTTTGTCTGGTTTGATGCCTGCTCAATCATTGATAATGAAAATTGTTCTCTTTCTTGATAATGAATTTAGAGAGACTATTTTGGCCCCATTTTGTATTTTACTTTTCAGGTGAGGTATTTGGCTAAAATAGGTGGACACGACATCAATACCATCGTAAAAAACATTGAAAGCCCTATTTACGGATCTAGTCGCATCTATGTACAACTGGGACGGAAAAAGAATAAAAAAATGTTTTCATCACTTCACATTACCGGATGTATCAAAGGTGAACTTCACTAGCACTCACATACATTCAATCGAGCATTCAATGTAGCTTTAGAATCAATTGGGTTTTATTTATTGCAGAAGCTTCAATGCAGTGTCCAACAAAATCAAGGCATGTCACAAATCAGGAGAACATTGACTGCATCAAGAATTGGCTACGACATTCATCTGCCAGACACAGTATAACAGCCAGTAAGTTCATAATTGTTTACTTATTATTCAGACGGGACTAATCTGATATTTATTATTTTGTTAAGTGGTATATTTTGATTTGCTTTACTAATGCATTTCCGACTAGTCTTCCCAAAGATGTATTCTTAATGAAAATGTTCCCTTATCTCAAATGTTATTCATTTGAAAACCATCTTATTCACCTATTCTTTTTTTTTCAGAAAGAAAATTCGAGTTGAAGCCACTGTTTGAGATTCATTTATTTTATCTATAGAACCTATCATTAATCAATATACATATTAAAGACAAATCAGTCTTTTTTGTCCGTTTGTTTTGGTAGCAACAATCATCATCCTTTTATCTGCTGTAAAGTTTTGATAACGTGTATAATGTTGAGTATTTCCAAAGTATACAGCGCACCAAAATCAATGCATAATTTCAAAAATCGTGATTTATGATTGATAGTTTTTATTTTTCAAGACTGGTTGCTGGTATATATTTTGATATTCCTGGTATGATGCAAAGTATTTCTCAGCTGAATGACTGCAACAAACCATGAATATTGATATATTATATTGCCAATGAATCTTGAAAACTCAAAGCTATGATTGTTCACGATTTATGAAATGGCGCAATAATTTTGGTGAGCGGATATAATCCTGGATATAAACGGACATTTGGAATTACATACTGGATCCACTGGCACGACATCCAATGGATATCATAGAAATCCATAGAAGATATCCTGTAGATATCTCCGAGATCTGTTGTGTTGTCTGGGAATCGTTATGGGAAACCATGAGAAACCAAGGTAAACAAAATATTTGGTGACAGAAAAGTACTTGATACGAATGGTATGAGTGACAATTGTCATTTTCCTTGATGATCCAGTGGCGATAAAATATCTTATTAATCCCCGCATTGCAAGTTAAAGTTTGTACCGGGTGTCCCACTAAAAATGGCTGTCGGCTGTATCTCGGAAAGTATTGGCCGTATGTCATGCGGAAAAAAAATGATGAGTAAAAAGGCCATGAAAAATTGCTGGAAATATTTTTCAAGTTTCTAGAACGGTCGCTAGAGGGACTTACTGCTAAGGCGAATCAAAAAATGGAATTTTTACAAAACTTTGCCCTGTTAAGGGGTATTTTAAATTATGGCATCATAATCTTCAGCAAATTTGAAATCTTTTTTGTTTGAACCATTATGCCCTGACTGCCAAAATAAAGTGATCGTGGGAGGTTAGACCTGTTTTTATTCAAATGTCAATAACTCCGAACTGAATGATCGGAATCAAACGAACAAGCAGGTCTCATTTAAAAGAGCGTTCCTTTCTCGATATTCTACCTCATGAACAATAATAATATGCATTTAACAGTACTCTAGAGGGCACTATACAGGGTTTTTCACTTAAAACTCCGCACGTCAATATCTCGGAAACGAATAGGAATATTTGATTTCTGTAAAAAGTAGTCAATGTATGAGGTCGAGTAGTTATTTTTCACAGTTAAAAAAATTCGACGCCTACCAGGAGTAAAGCGTCGCGACGCATCGAAAATATTAATCGATTGCAGGGACTTTGAAATTACGCGCATGCTAAAGTACATGTTATTTATAAACTTTTTTGTTATTCAGTCGAACTCATTTATTCAACTCAGTTTTGAGATATACAGTGTGTCCAAGATAAGGATGTCTATCATGGGGATCTTGAAAACCGTGAGAGATACAAGGTCGGTTAAATGGAGGCAAAGTTGCGTATTTTGATGCTTAACAAAATGTCGTTTTATGGAGCCAAGAAATTCCGACTAAGTCCGAAATTATCCGAAAAAAACCGAAATTTTTCAAAATTGTTTTCATTTTTTTCTGACCACATTTGAAGAGATATTTTGAAATGAATGGAACTTCTTCATTGCCACTTTTTGCCCTTTACAAGATAGCGGTATTAAATTGAAGAACCGACATTTCGTCTATGAGCAGTCATCACCAACTTTGTTTTTTTAAATACGGTCCTGGATTTTTATGACGGATTTTGAGGGCCTCTTATGTTCCCAAACCAACAATGTATCGCAATTATTCAAAAAAATTATGTTGATGGATTTTTTCCATAAGAACTCATGTGTTAGAGAGAGACAAAAAATACATTTTTAATAGGATTGAAAACAACCACCTCTTTTTTAATTAGTGCGATACCTTGTTGGTTTTGGAACATAAGAGGCTCTTGAAATCCGTAATAAAAAATCCAGGACCGTATTTAAAAAAACAAAGTTGATGATGGCTGCTCATAGACAAAACGTCGGTTCTTCAATTTAATAACGCTATCTTGTAAAGGACAAAAAGTGGCAATGAAGAAGTTCCATTCATTTCAAAATGTCTCTTCAAATGTGGTCAGAAAAAAATGAAAACAATTTTGAAAAAATTCGGTTTTTTTCGGATAATTTCGGACTTAGTCGGAATTTCTTGGCTTTTGAAACGGCATTTTGTTAAGCATCAAAATACGCAACTTTGCTTCCAAGATCCCCATGAAAGACATATCTTTATCTTGGACACAATGTATATCTCAAAACTGAGTAGAATAAATGAGTTCGACTGAATAACAAAAAAGTTTATAAATAACATGTACTTGAGCATGCGCGTAATTTCAAAGTCCCTGCAATCGATTAATATTTTCGATGCGTCGCGACGCTTTACTCTTGGTAGGCGTCGAATTTTTTTAACTGTGAAAAATAACTACTCGACCCCATACATTGACTACTTTTTACAGAAATCAAATATTCATATTCGTTTCCGAGATATTGACGTGCGGAGTTTTGAGTGAAAAGCCCTGTATATCTTACAACTTCTCAAACATCACGCGATTTTCAAAAAAATTCAAATGCAACAGTAGGTATGTGTTGTTTTAGAGAAATAAAATCTTCACAAATCTACCAAACCGCTACTTGATATCTTTTTCCAAACCGGAGATATTGGCAAAAATAAAAATAAATTCGAAAAAATGTGCTCTTCACATTGAGTTTTATAAGGCTTTAGAGAAGGAAACCTTCAAAAATAATGGCACCATCATCCAATTTTGGACGTATGTCTTGAGAAATTCACTGTATCGCTATCCATGTCGAGTTATATCTATCTGCGTCGTCCAAAACCATTGACTTTAAATACTATAGACTGGGCATCCCATTCATAAAATGGTATTAGTCTTGACGCCAACATCACAATAAGTGCGAAAGAGACAACACTATGAGTGGAAAGAGATAAAACGAGGAATCCGAACCCATCGGGCAACACCGCATGAGAACATGTGATTCTTATAATACGTACGTCCGAACTCGATTTTCATCTGGAACAGCGGCGGCACATTTCGAGTTTCTACCGTTTTGTATGAAAAATATAAATGAATATTAATTTGGGTAGGTACAGGGTTATTCATTATATTTTGACACCCATCTACAGCTCTTATTGCGAGTGATAGAAAAAAACTTTAAATACAAAAGTTTTGGTTTTTTTCACGTAGTATCTTCTGGTGATAGCGGAATCAACAAATCGAAATCATAACATAGAAAAAATTCATTAAGTCATATTTTTTTAAATGGAACACCCTGTATATTATTGACTAAAATGAAAGATCTCTTCAATCTGATTTCAAATATATATGGTTTGTAGGCATTTGGTTCAGTCACTTTGAAACTATTTGAATTTAAAAAATATATTTTTTTAAACTACAACAAATATTCACAACACTAACTTAATCATATAAACTATCAACATTCCATTAAAAACGAAGCTACATGTTTTCTACATAACCCCCATAACCAAAACTTTTGTATTTAAAGTTTTTTTCTATCACTCGCAATAAGAGCTGTAGATGGGTGTCAAAATATAATGAATAACCCTGTACATACCTATGTCGTTATTGTTATATGACAGTATATCACATTTTTGACTTTCTGAATCAATAAAAATTGAAATTTTCATAACATTAAAAATTAAATCTCCTGCTGTTCTTCCGACAATAATGAATTACGGTTCCGAATAAAATGACAATCAAAATACAAAATATATTTCGCCTTTCTTACATATCTCTAAGGCCATTTTACTCAATTTGCCATATGATTTTTGTTTTTGGAGACGGAAAACTGTATGGTCTGCCGGTGAGTCATGATTGGCAAGCTTCCCGGTTTTAAATATTTGATTCCATCAATGTCACGTAAATAGTCTTGTGGGTTAAAATGGGCCGAACACAAAAAGGGAGGTTTGATTCGAAGTCGGTCCTCGTCAATCCTCATCAAAGAACACCAAATATTTCGCAGCTCTTCATTTTTTGGAAATCTAAAATTGGATAACAAGAAAAAAATATAAAAAATAGGAAACAGCAACGTTTTACGTTTCTTGTTTCTAATACATAAGTATATGTACAGGCGAAAAGTATTATAAATAAATGGCCGAAAAACTTTTTTTAACTATACCAAAATGATTATCAGTGCTGGAAAGTGAGTGGAGATAAATTCAAAGAAATATGGTGCACGAGTCATACTAAACAAAGACCGCAAATATTGGTATACCTGCAAATTGAAGCAGGTAAGCAATATTGTTTATTGGTCTATTCTTCTTCAAATTAATGTCTAGACATAAATTTAATTTTGTATGTTTAGACATAAATTTGGCCCAAAAACATTTATGTCTAGATATACATTCAAAGAAGTATGGGCAAATAAACAATACATAATGCGTAGGTATACCCTGCTTCAATTTGCAAGTACCAATATTTGCAGTTTCTATTCACTTTTCGCATTCTCCAGAAAATTAAACATTTTTTATATATCCTATACCTACCTTAAAAATAAAATTGCCATTTTTTCTGGCACGTTTTAAAATGTAAAGGTTTATTCGGAAGCCTTGGGAACAGGGTAAATATCTATTTTCAACCATTGAACTTTAATTTAAAACTTTTTTCCAAACGTCAAAATTAAAAAGTGAATTGCGGGGTCCATTTAGCTGTGCCTGTACAAGGTTTTTTCATATATTAATTTAGACCCCCTTTATCTTTTTTATTTGACGTTTCTGACAAAAATGTCCCTTCATAAAAGTCTATTGATTGGTTTCGAGCAAATTGTTGGAAAAACTATATTTCGCTTTTACAGGAAGAAGGACTCGGGCGTCGTCAACATTTTTAATTCCAATTGAAAGGTACAGGCAAAGAGGGCGATATGTCAAAAAGTTAATTTCGAGATAAACGCGAGGTTTTAAGAGCTCTAAAAAGTGATTATGATAATAATTATTGTAAAAGTAAGCATTCTTACTGAAGACTTCAACCTTATTGTAATAAAAAAAACGAAAATAAGACAGTTGAGGAAAGTATCCAATAAATAATTCATCTAGACTGTGTATGAAATAATCGAGGAAATAATGGAATAGGTATTCAAGTAATATGAATATCCTTTCTTATTTGAGGAACAATCGGTTCCTATTGCATAAAACACTACCATTCAGGCTTTTTTCCAAATCAGTTTCATTTTTTCGTTGTTACCTATTCAGGAATAAAAACAAACATTTAAACTTCCTGAAGATTGAAAATCCTCATTTTCATGAATGAAATATGATGATGCCTACACTCTACACCACTGGATCCCTCTCCAGTCAATGCTCAATGCAAATTTGACACTTACCTGTGAATGGTGATTTCTGGATCCGAATGGTCCAGTTTTTGACACAGCAAGCACAATCTTACCATTTTTCACAAATAAAGT
>OY293307.1:24724506-25015997 GCA_958502075.1 Orchestes rusci
TACCTCCGAAGGCTGATGATGACAAGTGCTGAAACACGAAAGCTGGCAACACGTTACTTCGTTACGCTGGGGAACTCGTTTCCATGAGAGGAACCGGAAACTGTTTGTCAATTATGACAGGAAAGCCACTGCTGGATTTGAATATTGAATTCTGCTTATCCCCTTCTTGTTCACTGACCAAAAGACAATTCAGATACCCTGTACTGTTAGTGGGTCCTTTGGAATGACACACCGATCTGGGTTAGATACTTTTACTGGGTGAAAAGGGTACAAAATCACAAGCCTACAAAAATACGTCTAGTTCAGACGTCAGTCGTTTGTTAGTCCCCGTTGCCCGGATTTTTCCCTTAATGCTAACACAACACTTATCTTATCTCGAAAATATACAACATGTAGGCTTTTCTTCCGGCCATTTTCAAAATATTTGAGTTTTGAAGTTGGTTTTTCGGTATTGCCAAATTGTAGTATCTATGACCAAAATAATTGTTTGAACATCATTCATTAATTTTTATCTTTCCAATAATCTAAAACAACGAATAAAACAAGTGAATACATCATAAATTGATAACATAAAATGCAATTATTGAATATGCCCGCAATTATTCACAACACATTTTCTGTAGTCTCTTGCCGATTTTGCCAAAGCACTCAAAATATATTCAGGTTGGTCATTGAGAGAATCAAAAGCTTCTTGATTTTTTTCGTTCAAATCTCCCAAATTTTGACTCCTTTCTTGATAGACTTTATTCTTCAAATAGCCCCATAGAAAACTGTCCAATGGGGTCAGGTCAGCACTGTTTGGTAGCCAATTGATAGTGCCATGGGCTCCTTTACACTCCGAAAAATTGTTATTTTAATAATTGGTTACATCAACTATGTTGTGGGCCGGTGCGCCATCCTGGTGCCATATAATATTGGCATATACTGTAAGGGGAAGTTTTTCAAGAAAATTTTCAATTCTATGATTTAGAAACCGTATCTATTTCCTGTCAAGGAACCGATAAATATAATAGGGCCAATAATTCTATTTCTCAGAATACCACACCAAGCATTCAATGTCTCACGACCTTGGGCTTTAATTTTCACTTGAGTCTGGGGATTCTCTATCGCCCACACATGTGCATTGTGTCGATTGAACATCCCTGTTGTGCTGAAAGGAGCTTCATCGCTCCATAAAATCTTACAAAAAAAAATTATTGTCTCCAGTTTATCTACGTAACATTTAATTGCAGTATGCCAGTCTTCTAATTCTATGAGCATCTGTTGATTTCAGGTAGCATTTCATAAGGATCATGATGATATTTGTGTAAAACAAGGAACATTTTTTAAGATGTTCCAAAGTGTTTACCTGCATCTGCAATGGATAAACTTGAATTTTCTGAAAAAATAATACTAATCTTATGAATCCATCAGTATGATGATAGTTTTTACGCCCTCTCATGCTTCTTCTCATATGATGAAAAGTGCTTTTACTGGGAAGTGGCCTATCAGCATAAAGTCTCCGATATTCACCTTGCGCCTGAGCAGCATTATTATTATGTTTGTGAAATAAACGAACCATTACTAATTTTTCCTCTTCAGTATAACCCATTTTACTGAGGAATTCAAAGACATCTGACAGCTAAACGCAATATTATTAACATCCAAACGATTATTGTAGTCATAGATACTACAATTCGGTAACCCCAAAAAACCAACTTTGAAACTCAAATATTTTGAAAACGGCTGGAAGAAAGCCTCTATGTTGTATATTTTTAAGATCAGCAAAATGATGTCTATTTGATAATACAATAATATGCGGGTTGTTCCATTTAAAAAAATGCAAGTTGTGTCTGCTACACTTTTCCCGTGCACCCGGTATACAAAAAAATATTTTTTTTTCTGGCGGTTCATGTTAATACCTACCAACTTTGTACCCAAAGTCTCTATCTATCTTGCATAATAAGCGAGTTCGTCTGCAGACGAAATTCACGGAAGCAGTGTGTCTCCAGATCGACGGATGAATAGGTGGAAAAGACAAAATATTTTTGAAATGAAAGATGATGAATTACGCAATTCTGCAAAATATAAAAGTATTTAAAAACCAAGAAAACAAAAATATACAACCTTCCAGAATATCAAGACCAGGTGTGTTTCCATGCTATTCTGAGAACGGAAAAATACATAATATAAAGTGAAATCTTGAATTTTCACTCGGTTTTTTATTCTGAACAACATTTTGTCGTATCTTCAATAGAAGAAGCTTTTTGCTGATGAGAGAAATAGCTATTGGGTTAGTTTGGGTTAGTTTGGGTTAGTTAGAAACTATAATAACAACACAAATACGTTTCTATCCAAGCAGGCTGAACCTCAGAAGATGATCCGGGGACACACTGTATATGAAATTATGGAGGCATAGAACTCGAATATTGTTGATCGGTAATTCGACAAACATAAATTGGCTTGGATGAAATCATATTGATTCACGCCAATTTTATCGAGCATTATAATGTTTGGTTACGACTTCAAGACGTACTACCACTTTGTGTTATTATAGTCATTGGATGTTCAACGCTTGATATTTTGGAAACATATTATTGTTTTTTTTCTCATCCGTAGTCAGTACCAATTATTGATAAATCACTATACATAGTAGTGATTGCGAAATGTTCGTCTGCCACTCACTATACATGGTAGGTAAAGCATTCTTTTTTTGCGTTCCGTTGACTCCCAGAGTAGATTACATGTTTCCATGGATGGGGAATCTTACTCAATAATTGTCTCGTCAGGATAGACACCATCAAACCTCGTGGAAATCTAATCCCACCAAATTCCAAAGGAATTTAGCCATCTGCTTTCTATAAAAGAAATATTCTTCTTTCAAGATCAACAGCATTTGCACTAACTTTTAACTATTATTTACTTCTTATTATACACATTTCAAGCTACTATGAGATCTTGCCAATGTATACTCACTTAAACTCCCCCTCAAGGCTCCCCGAAGGCTTGCTCTGCGGTTTGCTTACGCAATCCTATAGTACCCTCATTTACTTCCACCTCCACAGTTACAGCTCCCGTCGCTCGTAAGAAGCTTCGAAACTGAAACTGTAACAGTGATTTCACTTGCTTTGATCGCAGTTCACACTCTCTGATCCTCTTTCATACATCCTCTGCATAATATCAATGGGTCATCTGCCACTCCCATCACGGTATGGTGTTTTTTGAAGAGAGCATGGCCTGTGAGGAGGGCAGTTGCTCTCCTTACGTGGGCCCTGGTGGAAGTCTTTCATGCTATCTGCTCTTCTGCATATGGATCAAGAAAAGCCCTTGAATGCTTGATGCCTGGAGGACGTACTTCTTTTCTTTTCATGGTAACGAAAGCCGCTTCCCCTTTGGATTTACCCGGTCTCCGTTCCAGGATCTTTCTGATCTTAACCCAGCCCTGATTGCAGTTATAGGGTTTCTCACCCCTACTTTATCAAAAGACCGTTCATCCAACAGAAAGTTTATAAGATTGCCTTTGCCTTCTTCGACCCTTCAGGACTTTCCAGGTTTTGGTTTCCAGCTGGTTCTGGATGCCCAGCGTTCACAGAAACCTATCCTTGTTCTTCATGACCTCGGTTTTATACCCCAAACCTTTATTAATCTGGGGAGTTTGCTCGCCTCCACAGTTTGGAGTACTTCCCTCAGCGTGTTTTCGAGCCAAAATTTGGACCACTCGTTGGCACATGTAAGGCACTCCTCCACTATACGCAGATCCTTCAAAGTTGGGACCTGATCCTTCTTCGGGGATTCTGGATATAATCCGCTGCTTGAAGAGTAAGTATTGCTCCTCAGATATGGCGCCAGTGGGAACGTCAAATGCTGCTCTGGCTTTTCTGATCCCCCTTGCTATGACAATGCAGTTCGCCCTTGACTTCACTTCTCCGTGACCCCTGGGTTTTTTTCGTTACCTGAGTTGGCGTGCGGTTTGGCTTTGCGTCCCAGTGTTTTGCCGAGCATCACCGAGAGTCTGGGTGGTCCGTGAGGGACCTGCTTCTTTTGAATGGGCTTCACAGTCTTCTTCCCTTATTTCTCGACTTCGCGTCTGGGGCCTTTCGCTTTTGGGCCCCAGAAAGTCTCTTTTTCAAGCTCCCTGGTGGTGTTGATATCCACTGCCAGTATTGGTGGTTCTGGTTCTTTGGTTTGCATAGTTGGTCCAACGAATTTAAAGACCGTGAAGGTTCGTCTGAGACCTCATCTCAAAAGAGGCCACTTCACAAAAACTAAAATGCGTACAAACCTTGCAAATCATGTGAGACATTTCTGCATGAATTAATGCAAAAATGAGGTAACCAATTAGACAAAACAAAAAAATGCTCTAGCCACATTTTTTGACAAAGAAGGAGCATTTGAGCATAGCTCCTTCATCTCAATTTTTAACACAATTAACCGCCTTAAAATCAACAACACAGTCTACAGGTGGACCCAAGCAACCATGCTTCACAAAACTGTATAGAACTATTATAGAGGCACCATACTCTATGGTCCTCCTTCCCTCCAGAAAAAAGTATTATTTTCTTTTCTGTGGAGCCTAGTTGCTAATGAAATACTGATGAAATTAAACAGCAGGAGATTCTATGCACAAGGCTATGCCGATGATGTAGCAACACTGGTCAATGGTAAGCACACCATAACGTTATCAGAACTGATGCAGAGAGCTCTGACTATCCTGTCATGTATTATTGTATCCAGTCTAATTGTTTATTTGTACCATATTATAATTTCAGAAAGCCCCTCGTACTCGTGTCTTGAATTGAGTTTATGTCGGGATGTCATGGGAGTCACGAGTCAGGATTCGGTCGAATAAAGAACTACCACTGATGTTAACCAGAATGATCTTGAGTTTTAATTATAATCTGAAAAGTACTAAACATTACATGGTGGCAGTCGGTAATGAGCTCAGTGGTTGAAAAAAAAAAAAAAAAAGGGAATACGAGTCTTTCGCGAACCGCGGGTAAATCGGACAGTTTGTTTTCATCGAATATCGTAACCTAACTTTCGACGTTGCTGTACTTTGACTAATCTTGGGGACTGTGGACTAATCTTGTGGACAAGAAATGGCTGAATGCAAAAGCCCAGATGATATGAAATGGTCAGGTGATCTTTCTTCGCATTGGACATTGTGGAAGCAGAAGTTCAACAACTATCTTCTAGCCAGTGGGAAAAGTTCAAAGAGCGATGATGTTAAGATTGCAATTCTTCTTAACTTGATGGGAGATCAAGGCCTTATGATATATAATACATTCGAATATGCTCCTGGTGAGGATAAAACCAAATTGATTACTGTCTTGGAGAAGTTTGAAGCCTATTGCAATCCAGTGAAAAATAAAGTGTTTGAACATTTTAAATTTTTCAAAAGGGATCAACAGCAATCTGAAACTGTTGATCAGTTCGTAACAGCCCTACGACAGCTTTCATCAACATGTGAGTTTGCTGAAACAGATACAATGATCCTGGACAGACTGGTTCTTGGTATAAGAGATATGAGGACTCAAGAAAGACTTTTACAAGAGACTGAATTGACCCTGGGTACTGCTATAAAAATTTGCAGATCCATGGAAGCCAGCGTTGCTACCCAAAAGGTGATAACTATGGAGCAGCAGAATATAAGTGCGATACAATCGAGAAACAAGTTTGCTCGTGGATCAGGACATTCTCAACCTCGAGGAAACTGCTCATACTGCGGTTCTTCGCATGAAAAAGGAAAGTGTCCAGCCTTCAATCGGATTTGTAGTGGTTGTCAGAAAAAAGGTCATTACCGTAAAATGTGTAGAAGCAGCAAGTCAGTGCATTTGGTGAAACAAGACAGTGATTTAGAAGACTCAAGTTGTGCGAATGAAAATAGAAGTGTTATCTGGACAATTACAACATCTAATATCAACTCAGTTGAATGGTTTGAAAACATCGAGATTGAAGATATCCACATCTCCCTCAAAATAGATACTGGAAGTCAGGTGAATATACTCAATTCTGCAGATTTTGCGAAGTTGAAAATAGGTCATAAAAATTTGCAAACTTCATACTCCGCTCTATCCTCCTATTCAGGGCATAAAATAGAAATTCTGGGCCAAATCAATTTAGACTGCAAATCTAATGGCAATAATACACATATTCTATTCCATGTATTAAAAAATCATTAGTCTTGCTCGATATTGGGTCTACAGGCAGCTCAAGACCTTGGTATTCTCTGTTGCAAGCAAACCAGCCCAAAAATGTCAGCATGCTTTGATATCAGTGAAAAAGATTTACGGGAAAATAACGCTCGAGACTTAAATTCTATTTTGAATAAATTCAAAAAAGTTTTCTCTGGAATGGGAAAAGTGAACCATTCCTACTCAATTACATTGTCAGATGATGCTGTTCCTCAAATTTGTGCTGCCCGAAAAATACCAATAGCTCTTAAAGAGCGAGTGAAAACTAAAATTGACAAAATGGTGAAGGACAAAATTTGATCCCAGTCACTGAACCTACTGACTGGGTTCACCCTATTGTAATCGCACCCAAATCAAATGGTGATATCCGTGTGTGCATGGACCCTCGAAATTTAAACCAATTTCTGAAGAGAGAAAACTTCAACATTCCTACATGCGATGCTCTATTTAGTGAACTAAATGGTGCTAAGTTTTTCACATTGCTGGATGCATCTCAGGCATTTTTGCAAATCCCATTGGACTACAAGAGCTCAAAGATTTGTACCATTGCAACATCCTGGGGAAGATATATATACGCAAGGTTGCCATATGGAATTAGTTCTGCCCCTGAGATTTTCCAACGCTTCATGTATGAGACCCTGGAGGGAGTTAACGGAGTGATTTGTTACTTTGACGACATTCTAGTGTTTGGCAAGACTATTGAGGAACATCATAGAAACCTAAACAATGTACTCGACAAAATTCTGAAAAGTGGACTTACTTTGAACAAAGAAAATTCCAAGTTTTGTCAGCAAAGTATCAGGTTCTTGGGCCATTTAATAAGTGAATCGGGCATAGCTCCTGATGAAATGAAGATTGAAGCTATTAAGAAAATGAGACCTCCACAAAATCGAAAGGAATTACAAAGATTTCTTGGAATGATTGTGTATATTGCTAAATTTCTCCCAAATCTGTCTCACAAAACAGCCCCCTTGAGAAAACTTTTGAGTGAAAAGTATGAATGGCAGTGGACTGAAAATGAAAATATTTGCTTCAATGACCTCGAGACATTGGTAACTTCCGCCCCAGTTCTCACATTCTTTGATGGAAAGAAGGAAACCGTTCTTGCCGTTGATGCTAGTCCTTTTGGTAAAGGAGCCGTCATTATTCAAGAAAACCATCCTGTGGAATACGCTTCAATCTCCCTCACACCTACACAACAAAGGTATAATCATATCGAGAAGGAACTCATGGCATTGGTCTTAGGATGTGAAAAGTTTCATTTCTATCTATATGCGACACAGTTCAGAATCCAAACTGACCATAGACCTCTTTTGGGACTGTTGAAAAAACCTTTGGATGACCTATCACCAAGACTACAGAGATTAGCTATTCGTTTATTGAGGTACCAATTTATTTTAGAATATGTTCCAGGCAAAAAAATGCAAGTAGCTGATGCACTAAGCAGGGACCCCACATCTGAATACATCGATACTACCGATTTGGAAACCAATTTGAGAGTCTTCTCTGTACTAGCAACAACACCAGAAAATGAAGCACGCTTGATAAAAGCTATCTGTGGTGACGCAGTACTTAAGCAAGTTAAAAACTATGTACTTGCTGGTTGGCCTGAGTATAAAAACTCTGTACTTCCTGAGGTACGAAAATATTGGAACATCAAAAGTGACATCTACGTACACAAAGAAGTCTTATTTTATAAGAAAAGAATGTTAATTCCATTCAGTTTACGTCAGGAATTTCTAAATTTAATTCATGAAAGCCATCAAGGAGTTGTATCATGCAAAAAGAGAGCACAAGAAGTTATGTACTGGCCTGGAATAAATGCAGATGTCGAAAACTTGGTCCTGAGTTGTCAAGTATGTCAAGAATACTCTAGAAACAACCAAAAAGAACCATAACATCCTCATGAGGTGCCTCAACTGCCATGGGAGAAGCTAGGAATTGATTTTAAAACTCTTGAAGGCATAAACTTTCTGGTAACAGTTGATTATTTCAGCAAGTTTGTTGTAGTCAACCGAATTTCCAACAAAACTGCAGAAACTGTGATTTCCTCATTGAAAAATGTTTTTGTCATCAATGGTATTCCGCTAGTGATATTTTCAGATAATGGCCCCCATTCAACTCAGTGGAGTTTGCCAAATTTGCAAGAAGATATGGGATTACTTTGAACACATCCAGCCCAACCTACCCCAAAAGTAACGGCATGGTTGAAAAGGCCATTCAAACAGTTAAATCATTGTTAACTGAATCTGTCAAAGATCGGGAGGATCCATTGATAGCTATTCTGAACTACAATATTACCCCCAAACAGGACCTACCAGCACCATGTGAATTACTAATGGGAAGAAAGCTTCGAACAACAGTACCAGTTCCTCGAGAGTATCTATCCCCATAATTTTCCATCAAAGATGTAAGGAAAAAATTAGAAAAAAAACAAAAAACACAAGCAGCCTACTATGATCGATCATCGAAAAAACTTCCCCAACTTGATCCAGAACAAAAAGTACTCATCCAAAAAGGACCTAGGAACTGGAAACCTGCAGTTGTGATTGACAAATCTGGACCCAATGACTACCTGGTTCGTACCGATGATGGTGGTGAATTTAGGAAAAACCGAGTTCATCTGAGACCTTTGAGGGAAAAATGTGTTTTGGCCCAAAAGGAGGAAGAAACAATAACGAGCGACAACCAAGAAGTAGAGACTGAAAAATGTGAAATAAGTGCTACCCCAATTGTGACCAACAGTGACTTATCCATTGACTCCTATAAGACTCGCAGTGATAATAATTAATTTTGATAATAATTAATTAATAATTAATAATAATAATAAATAGAGACAAAGTGGGCCAATTCAAATTCGTATTCTGCGGACAAGAACTGCAGGTGGCAAAAGAAGTCAAATACCTAGGCATCATCTCAGACGACAATTTCTCATGAGACTCACAAATACAGAAGTTTGTTAATGAAGGAAGAGCCACAATAAAGGTAACAAAGAAAGCAGTGTATACATTCTGTAAATTTCGCTATAGTGACGGATCGAAGCGAATCTATAACGAGAGTGATTCGTGATTTAATTCCTCAACCTATTCGCTTCACCTTGTTTCGTTTTCCACTTCGCTCACATTCAAATTATTTCGCCATCGCTGCAAGGCCTCGTTTGTGTCGTGAGTCCAAGAGCAATTACATAATCTCAGAACGACAAAAATTGACCGTTTCCATCGTTATCGTTTAGCTTCACGTCACAGAATGCACTCACGGTAGTCAAAATCTGGGGCATAGATCCGCGTATGGTTCACTGGATCCACTGTACTATGGCAAGACCAACACTTGTCTACGTCTGTGTTGTCTGGTAGCCAAAAATCGACTGGCAGTAACAGAATTGAGAAAGGTTCAGAGATTAGCGGGGGTTAAACCCAGCTCAACGGTTGCTATTGATGCAATGCTCAACCTTCCTTCCCTAGATATCACTGTAATGAAATAATTACAATGGAAGCGGAGTCATGTAATCAAAACAAAATATTCCAGGAAATGAGGTGATTCAAGCACTTCATTGATGTAAGGCAAAGTGTGTGCAGTGATCAAGTATCGTTAATATGTGCTAGAGATTGCAAATTGGTCTATGTGTGAGTGGTTGGGGTAGATACCCGATATGACTGAAGATGCCACCCGTTTTATCCTCATTAGCCTGAGTTCCACTGGATGTGCTCACTGAAAACGTGAAATCAAGAATCCTACTAGACCAAATTGAATTGAACACTACAATGCTTATTCACAACTTGTTAAATTCAAATGCAACTCAATCAGTTTAAATAAATTAAATCAACTATACAAGTTGATGAATAGCGAAAAAGGATAGGTATGTGGTTCTTATGGTACAATTCGTGATTCAAAATCTCGAAATATTTCACGTATCTTTGTGAAATTAAGATATAATCTCACAAAATATTCAAATTTCATTCGAATCAAATAAAACGAAAATACACAGTAACACTTTCAAATGACCATTTCAATGATTTCAATCTAAGTAAGTAGGTAATTTATTTGTGTACGGATAAGGTTAATATAATATGTATGATTATACAGTTATCTCGTGCAGTGGCGTTTCAAATATTAGGTGTTAAAGAAAATCATGTTTGAGTTGAAACCAAAGGCTATTTGGCAATGCTGCCGGAAAACCAAAGACTGAGTGATACTGCTGCCGGAAAACAATAGGGAACTTGCTCATTTTTTCTTTATCTTATTTATTCATTTTAAAGTGTGCGTTAATGTCTAAAAACACCGTATACTAAATATCAGCTTTTCAATCGCACCAGTTATTTTACAATAAATAATCAAAAATGACTATAACGCTGAGAAAATTCAAACGAAGCAAAAAGCGCGGGGAAGTTTTGACATCATAACGCGTATCTTTGGCAAGCATTTGAATGTTTGAATTCTGATGTGACATTGAGTTTGTTTATTTCGTAGTTTTTGAAAAAATTAAATATTCATCATAAATATTGAATACTGGTTTAATAAAATAACAAGGCTCATTTTTTTAATGTGTAATATATAAGGTATGTTCGTAAAACAATCACAAACCAGTCAGCGTTTCATCGATTGGTCAACTATTGTTTGCAAACTGAAAATGCTGAATGCTGATTGGCTCTGACTGGTTTGTGATTGTTCTACGAACAAATCTATGTAATATGCGAGGTAATGCGTACCTAAGAATAAAATCTGTCAAAATGTGAAAAAACAATGATTTATATTTGTGTCATAATACTTACACTAAAACGTCTCCACAAAGTTAAATAGCACTGCTTTTCAATGAGATATTCTCCAAATTTCTTGTGCATACTCTTGGCAATTTTGTCCGCCGATTTTCGTCATCAGGCACGTGAATAAAAATGTGTTTGGAAATTTAAACGTTCAATTAGTACATACTAACTAGAGGTAAACCGCTAAGTGAAGAGGCCGGCTGTAGAATGTGTGCAGCAACCCAATTTTCAACTCGAGACTGCCCCCTGAACGTGATTGGTTGCAGATATCGCGCCATATCCGTAGATACAATCCAAAGATATAATAACTATAGATGAAGTATCTCGTTCATAAACTGTGAAAAATTATGTGGCCAAAATCGAACATAAAAGAGACGTGAGGAGGAGTTGAGCGGAGCACTGAGTGGAGATACGTCTGCACCTCACTAGAATTTGCTTCGGTTACTACACGCGAGGCTGCCAGTTGCGTAACTATTTTCAGAATTCTAAAATTCTTATTTACTGCAAGCTTGTCACTTGCGAGTCATTTCAATATACCATATATGTAAATAATGAAGCACTACAAACTAAACCAGAATAAAAACACAATAAACATTCACAAAATCAACACCAAACCCCACCCAAAATAAACGAGACGCCAATGAGACGAAATGTGAATGAAACGTGTAGATAAAATCCGATCGATAGGGGCGGAACCAATTTTGGTGTGTTGCCGTACTTCAGCTTTTTTAATTTTCAGAAGAGAATACTGGTTTTTCTAAATCCTAAGTTCCTAAACAAATCTTGAAGAGATGTTCCAATTCTAACAAAAAGGTTACCATCAACTTATATTTGATCACACTCATTCTTAAAATGGTTTCAAAAATGATTCCAAACATTGTTTTGATTTTTTGCTGCGTAGTAATACTTTCAATAGAGTAAATTTGGCAAACAACGTGGTGGGAGAAACTCTGCACCCAAGTGCACAGTTCGATGTTGTCATCATGTTTATCTCGCTATGTTTCATCCATGGTTATTAGATCATTGGTACAATCTAAGGTTATGATACGCCCCTGCCTGAATGTTCAAATGCCCAGGAGACAGACACAGCAAGAAAAAGCCGCGCAACAGCGGTCCCTGTCCCGGCTTCTTTACTTAGCGGTTCACCTCTAACTAGTGCGATTTGAGGGCTGATATTTGGTATACGGTGTTTTTAGACATGAACGCACACTTTAATACAATAAAAAAAATGGGCAAGTTTTCATTGTTATCTTACTTGGTAACGATAAAAAAAATGACATTGATCAATCAAAAACTCAGCTCGCGATAACACATAATCTCTGAAATATTACAATAATCGACTGATCTATTTTTGCTTGTGAAAGGTATTTGAATGATTCATATTAATGTACAGTCCACAGAAGAAGAGAGTATTTTGAATAATTCAAATATACAGTCCAAAGAAGAAAAATATCGAAAATTATCAACATATTTTATGGTCCTTCGAGCCGGATCAAACATGATTTTCTTCAACAGAAGGGACAGTGTCCCTTCCCAAATCAATGTTAGGTGGAGTCAAACTGGGAAGGAGCACTATATTCCGTCTTTTATATAAGGGTTAGCTTCTCCAGCTCGACATCGACAGGGGCTATGTCTAACGGCATCGAAGACCAGTTATTTTCGGTAGGTTTGCGAATTCTGCCTATTGTATTATCGCTGTGGTTCTTTGTGTGTACTCAGACTAGGGCAGTAAAAATGTCTCCAGTCAGACTTCATGAGTCACTGCAAACCATTTCAGATCAATCATTATCATAAAAGCACCATCTCACAAGATTTATATGCAAAAAGAGCTAATCACACGTTCAATAGTTTTGAATACTGAAAAATCAAAATTTGTTTGTCAATCAGCTGTTGAAAATTTCGGCGGGTTTCTTGGGGTTATATGATAGTTACATGAGATAATGGATATGGCTCACATCGATCACATCATACAGCGAGCACTTTGGTTTTTCCAGGTGGTTTGAGTAGTTGATTGCTGTAGTTTTTTTGTTTATTCGAATAACAGTGACTGATCGAAATTGTAGGTTGTAGGTTGGTTGAAATTTTCCAATAAAGGTCCATTTCCACAAAAAAATCACAACAGTTTGCTGATAGTTTTCGAAGTAACCTAAATACGCATGTTAATTTTTGACCTGTTAGTGTGTGAACACAGATAAATCACTTATTGACAGGGTGTTAAATCGACAATCGACATGACATATAACCTCAAACCTCAAATTTTATTGTTTTCGCTTTCTCATTGAAAATTTGTTTTAGCAACAGAACAATATAAATGGTTGAGTATGTTGAAAATTTGTCATTTTCACCTCACTAAAGTCCGTTTTTTTTTAAAAATGCCTGACATGTGCCAAAATTGTAGGTTAAAGGTTGGCAATCTTGTATAAAGTCCGTTTTTTTTTTAAATGCCTGACATACATCAATTTTAGTTTTGAAGTATTGGCACTATTAATACTAATAACGTACTCGAAAAATGAAATGATCTGCATCGTATGTGTACCAGGTGAACCAAAATGCTTTATTTAGGGTGTTCCAACAATTTCAACAATAAACTTTTATTATTTTTTCGCTTGAAATATAATATAATACTAAGTAAAAAACATGCATTTAGTGATATTATGTAATAGTTAGAATAATTTGATGTATGATTGTTGCAATTAAACATTCTGCCACCTCTCCACAATTGATGGGCGAACGTAGAGATATCATGTCTTCGTTTTGGCCTTGTTTGTCCGCTTTCTGGTTTCGTCTCTTCTGTCTTTTCCTGATGATCAGTTTCACTGCACGACATCCTGCTAGGATCACCATTAGGCTTTTGTCGTAATACTGCTGATAAACGCTACGCCATACGCCATACCGTGTCATGGAGACGATCTTTGAGGTCCCTTTCTTTTTTTATCAACTCTCCAAAGCTATCTGTTTGCTTGAGTATGGGCTCGGAGGCTTGGTATGGAGGTTTTTGGTTGATCAGGCCACCGAAGATGATGGGAACTATTTTTGAGTAACTGCCTATAACAGGAACGCTTCCGCTTCTAGTGTGTGTCAAGATGTTTGGCTTTGTCTGGATGATGCATTCTTGGGGTATTTGGATTTTTCCGGTTGTATTCAATACCGAATCTTTCCGGATGCCGGCGCGCCGTTGAAAATCACTGCGACTGTTGAAGAATTTGCCATGAACATCCAAGTATTCGTTGCGCATAATTTCAAAGTATGCCGTTTGTTCTGTGCTGTTGGATGTTGGATGTGACAATGTCTGAGAAGTGGTCGTTCGTATACTTCATCGATGACGCAAGACGGGTTTGATTCAATGCTTCGTATGGAGACAGGAGAGCAGACGAGCTTTTGCGGATGGAGTGGATACACTGTTGGAGTTCACTTTCTTGAAGCTGAAAATATAATTGAGTGTCATGATCGACTGCTGTGCACTTGTCTGATAGGTACCAGGTCCATCCGTCTTTAGGTAATTCATTTTGTCTGTTCTAGTCGATGCAGATTTTTCATGGATGATATTTTTGAAAATGTCACAAATCATATTTGACATAGAACATTGGAATCTGTAGATGCTGTTGGGGTCGATTAAGTTGTACATGTTGAATCGGTGCTATGACGTTTTGCTAGAATTTGATGGTCAGATCGTCAACCACTTGTTCGAATTGTCTGCGGATCTCTTCTAATACGTTTTGAGTGCAATATTCGTTTTCATGTTCTTTTTCGTTGACTAAGATTGCTTCATGGAGGTACTGGATCACATCCCATTGTTGGTTAACTTTTTCTATGAGATGCTTGTGGTGATACTCTGCTTTGTTTTGTTCAGACTCTGATTGTATTTGCATAAGTGAGTCTTTCAGTTGTTCCATTTTGAACTCTTTTATTTTTATCCGTTTTTGTTGGCTGCTGGAGAAAGTGGGATCAGATTGGGTGGTGGATGTAGCTGCGGTCTCTGGGCATGTTAGTAAAAAGTAGGTCCAGAATTTATCATATTTGGCAAACACTTGTTGAAAATATGATTTGGTTTTTAAGGGATGTTTTTCTGATTGACTTGTCGTTCTTCCCATAATTTTTCCAGTTGTTTTCATAGATGTTTTTGGATGTAGGATTCTGTTTTTCTGGTTTGTGAGTCTTTTTTGCTGTTGTTCATCGTCACATTTTCTTGTTCTAGTGCAAGGCGGTCGAGCTCGTTCTTGTCTGCCATTGTGTTTGACTGGTAGCTTTATTGAGAGTTGATCAGGATGAATGACCAGCGAGCCTCTATGGACTGTCCTTGTATGGATTGTTGAACAGCGAGCCTCTGTGGACTGGCTGGTGACGGCAGGCGGCTTGTTGCGGTCTGGAAGACGAGTCTCTGTGGACTGGGGCCCTTGGTGGGAAGGGGGACGTATTCATGTGATATTACCACAGAGTGTCTGCTTTCTCGAATATGATTCGCCATGTTAGGATATCAAACGATATTTAAACAATAATTATACAGGTAATTTTAGTTAGCCGAACTACTCCCAGGAAAAATATGATTCATTATGATAAGACGTACAGCTATGCGGTATAACGTGTTAACCACTCAACTAACAATTATCTGTAAATGCCCTAAGAACATTAACGCAGAACTATTTTTATGAAACAACAGTGTCGCTAAAAACGTTTATACAAAGCTTATAAACACAAAAAGGGCGCACTTTTGTGCAGCAATTTGCTCAATTTGTTTTATTATGGCTTCCAAAGCTTTCATCGGACAGTTTTATAAAAATGTACGGAATAATTATTATAAAACATGTACTGTGAAACAATTTTATAATAAAGAGGTTTTATAAAAGTTGTGTTATTATAATATCATGGGTATAGCTTTTTTGTTTTAACAAACACCATAAAAGTGAAGTTTTATTGTGTAATTGTACCCACTGAGATTAATGTATTTTTTGATGGTCCTTAACATAACTGAAAAGCTAAATATCGCATGTTTTTTGACAAATGAAATTTTTTCATTTGGGCTGTATTGTGATAGAATGATTCAGATGATCCATCTTAAATCATTATAAAATACTAAATAGTTATCCACAGCATTCTATCATTGGTTAAATGATTTTTTTGTAACAATTTTGAAAATGGCCGACTCACTGATGGGCAGTCAAAATGACAAAAAATATGGCTTCCATGTTATACAATAATTTCATTCGTTCGCAAAAGAATGACCTTGTATCAGATGATACCGGTATCATCGATAAGCAAAAGTATCGTATAGAATCTGTTGTGTAAACGTTTATAAAACATTTTCAAAATTTGTCGTAAAACCATGTAAAACTGTTTTGTATTTTTGCCCCAATAATGTTCTTACGAGTACACATTATAAAGCAAAATCTTTCTCAAGAGCTAAATATTTTACTCGCAATGTTTATATAAAACAAAATGGTGTTGGAAGAGCAGTTATAAAACAAAATAGCACCAATAGTTGAAAATTATTGTTGTGCTAGTTGGGCAGAAATAAAAAATTTATTGAGGATACGACTTCAAATGACATCTTCGATAATATCATTCGAAAATCAGTCCTCATCTTCAGAAGATAAATAGACATTATCAGAATCAGATGATGAATCCTCTCCTAATGATATTATTAAAGGAGGTACTTCGTTAATACTAGTTACACCCATGTCTTTTGTCCAGTCGTCTCTAATTAATTTTTCTGTATGGTCAACACAATTATTCCACATATCAATACTGAATTTTGATAATGACTCGGATCACACTTGTAAAACTTTATCACTACCGACTAATTTAAAACTTGTAATGTTCTTGTTGTAATAAGTTTTACAAAATGCCCATACCATTTCAATAGGGTTATACTGACAATGATATGGGGGCAGTCGAAGAACTTCATAGCCTTGCGACTGAAGAAACTCGTCGACTACGTACTTTATACCACAAGAATTTTTAGCCAAAGATTCTGCCAAATTCCACAATTGCATTCTGGTACAATCGGGACTGCATTCAATTTTATGTTTTTCCAAAAATGCCGAAAGGTTCGATTTGTTTGAAAATTTTGTAACCGGTTTTTTCGAAAGTACTGAGTGATATGGCGCATTATCCATCACAACGACACATTTCTCTTTAATTTTGCCCAGATTTGGAACCAATTTATTTTTAACCCAATCCATAAAGATATCTCCATTCATTGTTTTATGATAATCCCTGTCATTATTTTTACTTAAAAAAAGTAACCCACAATTTGGAAGAAACCCGCCCTTGTACCCGGAATGTAAAATTGTGAACCTCTCGCCCTCGCTGCAAATTTTGATATAAGTCATCCTGCGATCATCTTCTTTCACCCACTTTCTAATCTGACTTCCACTCCGATAGATCCACGTCTTGTCCAAAAAAATAAAAACTACGTTTTCACTAGAATTTTCATATTCCAAATATTTTCGCAAAAAAGTTATTTTTAAACGTTTTACATGACTTTTTTCGCATAAAATTTTCCGTTCAACAATTTTTTTAAATTTAAAACCCATATCCCTAATAATTTTGTGCAGAATCAGACTTCTCGATCCATCAAACTCAACCACTTCCCGGACGTGACCTAATATTTCTGTCAAACAAAAATTTAGCCCCTCTTCCAAACTTTTAAAAATATATCTCCCAATTTTCTCCCTTAAAAAAATGTGGTTAAACCATGGCCCTTTCTTTTTTCTTTCCCTTTTCATGCTTCTTTTCTCTGCGGTTGTTTCCTTTTCTTCAAGAACTTTTAAAATAGTCTTCTGATGAATCTAGAAAATAATATATATTATGATCTACAATATTAACATATGTTTTTCTATAGTGCCTAGACATTATTCGAACTAATGAGATTTAGTAATGACTCACGGCTCTATAATGGATGAAAACGAAATCAATGACAAAAAACATTAAAAAGTAGTATTAAAACAATATTACTCGTTTTCCAATAAATATTACCTTGAATGTTCTTGATAATCTATCTATGTAGTCATTCCGGTCCTTGCATATGTCTCCAAACGCCCGATACGCATTTTTAATCGCAGCTTTTATCTCTGCAGATGAATGTTTACCATACGGCATGATGAAATTTTATAAAATTTTGACATATTATTATTATCATAGTCAAGGTGAAGTTCGATATTCCGTAAATTCTTACCCAGTCTACCATTTCCATTTCAAATTGCGAGTAATCTATACAAGATTGCCAACCTTTAACCTACAATTTTGGCACATGTCAGGCATTTAAAAAAAAAAACGGACTTTAGATTGCTCGCAATTTGTAATGGAAATGGTAGACTGGGTAAGAATTTACGGAACATATTATTATTATCATAGTCAAGGTGAAGTTCGGCACCTTGACTATGATAATAATAATATGTCAAAATTTTATAAAATTTCATCATGCCGTATGATAAACATTTATCTGCAGAGATAAAAGCTGCGATTAACAATGCGTATCAGGCGTTTGGAGACATATGCAAGGACCGGAATGACTGCATAGATAGATTATCAAGAACATTCAAGGTAATATTTATTGGAAAACGAGTAATATTGTTTTAATACTACTTTTTGATGTTTTTTGTCATTGATTTCGCTTTCATCCATTATAGAGCCGTGAGCCATTACTAAATCTCACTAGTTCGAATAATGTCTAGGCACTATAGAAATACATATGGTAATATTGTAGATCATAATATATATATATTATTTTCTAGATTCATCAGAAGACTATTTTAAAAGTTCTTGAAGAAAAGGAAACCACCGCAGAGAAAAGAAGCGTGAAAAGGGGAAGAAAAAAGAAAGGGCCATGGTTTAACAACATTTTTTTAAGGGAGGAAATTGGGAGATATATTTTTAAAAGTTTGGAAGAGGAGCTAAATTTTTGTTTGACAGAAATATTAGGTCACGTGCGGGAAGTGGTTGATTTTGATGGATCGAGAAGTCTTCTGCACAAAATTATTAGGGATATGGGTTTTAATTTAAAAAAAATAGATGGACGGAAAATTTTATGCGAAAAAAGTCATGTAAAACGTTTAAAAATAACTTTTTTGCGAAAATATTTGGAATATGAAAATTCTAGTGAAAACGTGGTTTTTATTTTTTTGGACGAGACGTGGATCTATCGGAATGGAAGTCAGATTAGAAAGTAGGTAAAAAAAGATGATCGCAGGATGACTAATATCAAAATTTGCAGCCAGGGCGAAAGGTTCACAATTTCACATGCTGGGTACAGGGGCGGGTTTCTTCCAAATTGTGGGTTACTTTTTTCTAGTAAAAATAATGACAGGGATTATCATATAACAATGAATGGAGATATCTTTATGGATTGGGTTAAAAATAAATTGGTTCCGGATCTGGGCAAAATTAAAGAGAAATGTGTCGTTGTGATGGATAATGCGCCATACCACTCAGTACTTTCGGAAAAACCGGTTACAAAATTTTCAAACAAATCGACCCTTTCGGCATTTTTGGAAAAACATAAAATTGAATGCAGTCCCGATTGTACCAGAATGCAATTGTGGAATTTGGCAGAACCTTTGGTTAAAAATTCTTGTGGTAAAAAGTACGTAGTCGACGAGTTTCTTCAGTCGCAAGGCTATGAAGTTCTTCGACTGCCCCCATATCATTGTCAGTATTACCCTATTGAAATGGTATGGGCATTTTGTAAAACTTATTACAACAAGAACATTACAAGTTCTAAATTAGTCGGTAGTTTTACAAGTGTGGTCCGAGTCATTATCCAAATTCAGTATAGATATGTGGAATAATTGTGTTGACCATACAGAAAAATTAATTAGAGACGACTGGACAAAAGACATGGGTGTAGCTAGTATTAACGAAGTACCTCCTTTAATAATATCATTTGAAAAGGGTTCATCATCTGATTTTCAACTATTGGTGCTATTTTGTTTTATAACTGCTTTATTACTGCTCTTCCAACACCATTTTGTTTTATATAAACATTGCAAGTGAAATATTTAGCTCTTGAGAACGATTTTGCTTTATAATTTGTACTCGTAAGAACATTATTGGGGCAAAAATACAAAACAGTTTTACATGGTTTCACGACAAATTTTGATATTGTTTTATAAACGTTTACACAACAGATTCTATACGATATTTTTGCTTATCGAACATAATATTTGTTTTATTATATATTTATACCGGTATCATCTGATACAAGGTCATTCTTTTGCGAACGAATGAAATTATTGTATAACATGGAAGCCATATTTTTTGTTATTTTGACTGCCCATCAGTGAGTCGGCCATTTTCAAAATTGTTACAAAAAAATCATTTAACCAATGATAGAATGCTGTGGATAACTATTTAGTATTTTATAATGATTTAAGATGGATCATCTGAATCATTTTATCACAATACAGTCCAAAAGAAAAAAATTCATTTGTCAAAAAACATGCGATATTTAGCTTCTTAGTTATGTTGAGGACCATCAAAAAATACATTATTCTCAGTGGGTACAATTCCACAACAAAACTTCACTTTTATGGTGTTGGTTAAAACAAAAAGCTACACATGATATTATAATAACACAACCTTTATAAAACCTTTTTATTATAAAATTGTTTCACAGTACATGTTTTATAATAATTATTCCGTACATTTTTATAAAACTGTCCGATGAAAGCTTTGGAAGCCATAATAAAACAAATTGAGCAAAGTGCTGCACAAAAGTGCCCCCTTTTTGTGTTTATAAGCTTTGTATAAACGTTTTTAGCGACACTGTTGTTTCATAAAAATAGTTCTGCGTTAATGTTCTTAGGGCATTTATAAAACAGATAATTGTTAGTTGAGTGGTTAACACGTTATACCTCATAGCTGTACGTCTTATCATAATGAATCATATTTTTCCTGGGAGTAGTTCGGCTAACTAAAATTACCTATATAATTATTGTTTAAATATCGTTTAATATCATAACATGGCGAATCATATTCGAGAAAGCAGACACTCTGTGGTAATATCACATGAATACGTCCCCCTCCCCACCAAGGGCCCCTGTCCACAGAGACTCGTCTTCCAGACCGCAACAAGCCGCTTGACGTCACCAGCCAGTCCACAGAGGCTCGCTGTTCAACCATCCATACAAGGACAATCCATAGAGGCTCGCTGGTCATTCATCCTGATCAACTCTCAATAAAGCTACCAGTCAAACACAATGGCAGACAAGAACGAGCTCGACTGCCTTGCACTAGAACAAGAGAATATGACGAACAACAGCAAGAAAGACTCACAAACCAGAAAAACAGAATCCTACATCCAAAAACATCTATGAAAACAACTGGAAAAATTATGGGAAGAACGACGATTCAATCATAAAACTAAAGGACTTCGAGCATCCCTAAAAAATCAAATCATATTTTCAACAAGTGTTTGCCAAATATGACGAATTCTGGACCTACTTTTCACTAACATGCTCAGAGACCGCAGCTACATCCACCACCCAATCTGATCCCACTTTCTCCAGCAGCCAACAAAAACGGATAAAAATAAAAGAGTTCAAAATGGAACAACTGAAAGACTCACTTATACAATCAGAGTTGGAACAAAACAAAGCAGAGTATCACCACAAGCATCTCATAGAAAAAGTTAACCAACAATGGGATGTGATCCAGTACCTCCATGAAGCAATCTTAGTCAACGGAAAAGAACATGAAAACGAATATTGCACTCAAAACGTATTAGAAGAGATCCGCAGACAATTCGAACAAGTGGTTGACGATCTGACCATTAAACTCTAGCAAAACGTCATAGCACCGATTCAACAAGTACAACTTTATCAACCCCAACAGCATCTACAGATTCCAATGTTCTATGTCAAATATGATTTGTGACATTTTCAAAAACATCATCCATGAAAAATCTGCATTGACTAGAACAGACAAAATGAATTACTTGAAGACGGATGGACCTGGTACCTATCAGACGAGTGCACAGCAGTCGATCATGACACTCAATTATATTTTCAGCTTCAAGAAAGTGAACTTCAACAGTGTATCCACTCCATCCGCAAAAGCTCGTCTGCTCTCCTGTCTCCATACGAAGCATTGAATCAAACCCGTCTTGCGTCATCGATGAAGTATACGAACGACCACTTCCCAGACATTGTCACATCCAACAGCCAACAGCACAGAACAAACGGCATACTTTGAAATTATGCGCAACGAACACTTGGATGTTCATGGCAAATTCTTCAACAGTCGCAGTGATTTTCAACGGCGCGCCGGCATCCGGAAAGATTTGGTATTGAATACAACCGGAAAATTCCAAATCCGGCAGAATGTTTAATTTCAACAATCATACATCAAATTATTCTGACTATCACATAATATCACTAAATGCTTGTTTTTTACTTAGTTGTATATTATATTTCAAGCGAAAAAAATAATAAAAGTTCATTGTTGAAATTGTTGGAAAACCCTTAATAAACCATTTTGGTTCACCTGGTACACATACGATACAGATCATTTCATTTTTCGAGTACGTTATCACTGTTATCAGTATCAATAGTGCCAATACTTCAAAACTAAAATTGATGTATGTCAGACATTTAAAAAAAAAACGGACTTTACAACAGTCATGAGTCGAGTATTTCTACAATTCAGTCAGACAAGATACTGAGCATCCATGGACAATTCACCTGTAGAATATTCGCAAATAACTGGTTTGACAGTTTGAAAACCATAAGCAAAAAATGTGTGTGAACACCACCCAAATGTTTTCAAACCATTAGAAAGCTTCGTGTGAACGCGGACAATTAGATTGCGCAGAATCCTGACTATTTCTGACTGTTTCTGATTGCTGTGTAAACAAACCTACAATGTTTATTATTGAGCTGTTATTCTATTTCTCTATGTTCAAAATGTATTTGCTTCGATGAAAAAAAGTTTGGGTGATACACTTTGATGATAAATTTGAAATTCTTTGATCCAGCAAATGAAGTTGCCATTAATGAATTTTTCATCTTTTTATTACAGTTATGGCATTTAATTGTTATCCACCAACCTTTAACCTCCAAGTTTGATCTTTCACTGTGATTATGAAAAAAAAACTACACACTAAGATACTCTGGTGCAATAAACAGAAAACATAAACATTGGGTCATACAGAATTGCTTCTTTTCTTGGTGGTTTATGGAAAATTGAAAATACATAGGTGTGGGGACTTGCAACTGAAATATTTTCACTATGTTTATTTGTTATTTTTTCAGAATTATGGAATAGGTATTTGGTATTAATAACAAAACCATCAGATTAATTTTTTATTCTAGGAACAAATCTGCAACGTAGTGGCTGCTTTGTTTTCATGGATATCACTGATTCTAGATCAAACTCGTTTATCGATTCATGCTCTGAAAATATATGGTAATCTCTGACGATTGATGGGATCGTCACTTTCATAAGGATTTCAGCGAAGTTTTTTCCTGCGAAAATATTGCTTTAGTGCTACAGTGAGTTGTGCCTTCTATGAATCGTACCTATACAGTTTCTAGGTCCAAGTGAAAACGGCAAAAATGAACCAGGTACAATTTTCTTTATATTCTCCGGTGAAAATCTCTCTGGATCAAACTTATATGGATCTTTCCAATATCTGGGATCACGATGTATACGGAATATGTTCACAGCAGCGGATGAACCTTTGGGCAGAGTTCTGTTACCTAAAAGTTCACGACATATAGAAATGATCTAATCTTCAATTTCTATCTGACAACATCATTTTCAATTCACAAATATAATGAAAAATCAATACAAAGCCATAAGCCAACATGTATAATCAAGTCATACTAGAGCGTGTATTGTTTACAATATTTGAAGAATATTCTAGGGCAGAGACAGAACTAATACGTAACATGCAGTATAATAATGACAGGAACTTGAATATAATTATTCTCATGATCCAGGACCCGTTTTCCGTGTACTGTGGAATTCCATAGCAACACGTCGCTCTGCTTATATTGTATTCTGTGCACTTCTGTCAACACGACTAGACATACTTGTCCCCTTGTCTTCCCTCAATACGTAAGGACGTGTTGTTTCGTTTTTTCCATACGACTTCTACCAGCTGAATTTGTCATTATTTGTGAAAATTTGTCATTATTTGTTTACGTTTTGTGAGTTTCAGTTCCATTGTGGAGGTGTTTTTCGGTATTGCCAGGAAGCAACCATCTAGTATTACAAAGTAGATTCGATGGAGCCTTGGGAAAGCAAGATAGAATGATAGAAATGCATCATGAGCAAAACAAATCTGAAGAACATCAACTTGAACGGATCGGTTTAATATAAACATGTGGCTCACAGATCTCATATTCACGTTTTGTCAAAAATACGATATGTTATAATTTAACTTGAATTTTACAAAGAGTGATACAAAATAAGGACTAAATTAACAAAATGTCATTGAAATGCCAACCCAAAATCAGTAATTCGCGGCAAAACTCACAACATCGGCAGGTAAATCGCTTATTGGTAAATGCATAGGTATGTGTCGGCAGTTCTTTAAAATCGGAACTCACATTCTCCCGTTATAAAATATGTTATTAAAACGTAGATTTCGATGGATGAGTCACATACCTATTCATTCGATTAAAAAAATTATGGATTAGCGGAATCAGCGACTTACTTTTATTTGTTCTGATTCATTTCAGTCTGAAAGGTTGGTTTCACAAGAATATCCGCTAAAAACAGTTTATCAAAAGCATCCCGATAATTTATTAATATTATATACTACCTATTGTTCTTTAAACAATAATGAAGATTCCAATTCCAAAGGCCGCAGGTAATGGCAGTTTTGTGAGACTCAAAACGTACCCATATTTTTATAACAACGTATTTTAAATTAGGTATTGATTTTCTATTTCTTCACGTCCATGTGCCAACGTGTACTTATTTCGCGACCAAAATAATATTATCCAAATTTGTTAGCTGCAAAACTATCTTTTTTTCTAAGTAGAAATACACAGAAAGACTTACATATTGTCCCAAAGAAATCTCTTTGAACCGAATTTGGTATCAAACATCAAAAAGTTAGTTTTTTCCGCGATTTTTACCGTATTATGAGTTTTTTCCACTGGTTTTTCCAAATAATCGAAACATTTCAAGCTTCTGCTAATTTCCGTCTAATTTATTGTGAGTTTTGCAGGTACCCCAGAATTACCCCCTCGAATAACATCGGTCAGTCAGATTCAATACAAAAGAATACCACTCTCACGTCAACATACACCAACACCAGAGAATAAAATTGAAAGTCCCTACGAAATGTCAAAAATGTTTAGGGAAAAATGAAAAAGTCACTAAGATTTTGAAACACGTCTTGACAAAACACGAACATTGCCGAACTGATATCAAGACGTGCACGGAATAACGTTTTTGTCACGCCTTGCTTCCACATGTTGAAATCAACAGTGGTATTCAACATGTTGAATTCCACAGTACACGGAATCCGGCTCCTGGGTCCATTGTTGTAAGCTGTAAGTAGTACAACTTAGTTCATGACAGAAAATAGGTTATTACCGTGATCAACAACCAAGGTGATGACATATGTGAGTCCATAGTAAAATGATAGGTGAAAAAAGTCAGATCCTACAATTCCATAAACTGTTTAATAAAGGAGTACTAGTTTCGGAGTCTTAACTTTACACCCCATCTTCAGGTCCGGTTCAAAGGGCTAAATTAAAGAAACAATGTGTTGAACCTTTCCTCAAAAATACACTAAAAAATACTCACAAGGCAAAGACATAGTTTGATCGATCAAATTTTAACAAATAATACATTAATACATAAAATGTTTGTCATACATGTGAAAGGTGGGGACAAAAGACAAGACAAGAATGAACCTCCATGTGTGAGGTGCCCCCCCCTAATGTCAAACTCCAAGAACGAGCATGAGTTGGTGAAAATATAAATTAATGACAAATGACAAGACAAACCAACACAACCAAAGTTTTGGGCCTAGTTACCAAACCTGAATTAATAATACAGCTCACCAGTTGAACCAGTCATGGTAGAGTGCTATGATGTACTAGGAAAATAAATTGTTACAAAAAAAAAAAAAACAACGATGAAAGTGAAAATTGGTGAATAATCAAAATGATTAATGATTAAGAGTTAATGTTGTTGTATTTTTGAAAGATTTATGTATTTCCAAGAATTCCAAATTGTTAAGATTCAAACCTTTACTGGCACCATGTAAAATCCTGAAATCTTCAAAGTCAAAGTCATGGTTATTCTCCAACAAGTGGGACGCGAAGTGTGAAAAACCTGTAGAACTAGCATTTAAGCATCTTAAATGTTCTTTCAATCGTACGCCAAAACTCCTGTTAGTTCTACCAATGTATTCTGCTTCGCAGTCCTTACATTTGAGTTGATTAACACCACTGATATCCATGAGGTTTACTTTATCTTTATTATTCAAGAAAAAGCCCTTATTGATAAGCTGAAGGGAGTAAAATTGGCAGCTGAGGACATTTTGATATCCCTAGATGTCTCCAACTTATTCACGAATATCCCCAAAAGGCGAAGTTTTTAGTCTTATAGAAAAAGATTTATTGATTGGATCTGATCTTTCAAGTTCTGAATGTTTGGATTAACTTAACTTGTTAAAATTTGTTTGGATCAGAATTCCTTTGTTTTCAAAAATAATCTAAATTGCCAAAAGGAGGGCTTGGCTTTGAGTTCTCCATTGTCTCCTATCTAAGCAGACTTTTTCATGTTTAATTTTGAATCCACTAAATTGTTCAATAATATCTTTTCTAACTTTATCAAATTTTATGCTAGATATGTGGACGATATACTCATTTTTTGGAATAACAAGGACAACAATTTGGACCAATTTCTTTCTTCTATCAATGAATTCCACACCAATCAAGTTTACTTTGGAAAAACAGAATGAAAATAAACAACTTAATTTTCTTGATTTTACTTTGTCTATTGTAAACAACAACTTTGAGTTCGGTATTTTTAGAAAATCAACCCACACAGGTATAGTTATTGATAATGACTCAGAACATCCCATTCAACATAAATTAGCTGCGTTTCATAGTTATATAGACAGACTTCTTTAAGTACCCTCGAACGACATTGAATTTCACAAAGAACTTGACATAATCTATCAGATTGCAGAACTCAATGTTTACCCTCACAGTCTTGTTTCGAGACTTTTGAACAAAAAACAAAATCTTATTTTACAGAACCAAACTTATACACATAATTTATTAGATGATAATTCTCAGAAACCTTATTAGGCCAGGAAACGAAGACATTAATTCGGAAATTAATAGTGCTAATCGAATCATTGTTTTAAGTAGTAGGGTTGATCCTTAGGAGTAGCATACCAAAATTCCCCAGCCGTGGACCTCGTGCGTTAGGCGTGGTGGAGGGGAGAAGGGCCGGTTTATAAGTTTTTGCCTTTTATCTAGAAAACCAAACGTCCCAGCGCAATGATCGCCCTTTACAAAATGAAAGTAAATGAAATTGTCTACAAAAAAAGTTTCATTGTTTTTTTTGCTAGGAGCACTAGTTAGTGGTGTTTGATACTTTGGAAATGCGAATGGGTGCAAAAAACTGTGTATTACGACAGATTAAGACAAACAGGAATATTTTATTTCACAAGGCACTCACAATTACTATCTTTGGAATTCATCGTCGAAACTTTCATCATCGTCGTCGCCTTTGATGTCAACGATTGAAGGGCCGTTGGCACATCAAGCGCCGCAAGTGCTGCACACAAGCGAACATGAAATTCCTGCTTTGCGGCATCCGCAACGGCTTCCGCCACCAGTTTTTCAGCCGCAAAATATGATATTTGGGACGGATTCTGGCGCAACTGGGTCAGCGCTTGTTGCAGGGGTGAGAAAGCCATCTGAACCCCTCATCCATCCCCAAGCAGTTGAATCCTGCTGCTTATCTCCATATAGCCATAATATATTGATACAAACCTGCAAATGAATTCTAAGGGAGTGTTGGCGAGTATAGCATCTGGTAGGTGGAAGGGCCACAAGATCAGGCTTTGGTTTTGTAGAGGCTTTAATAAAGGCGTGGTGTCGTACCCGTTTCAGGTCTGCTCCTTCTGGGGCTTGGTACATTGCCAAAAAAAAAGGAACTCTCCTTCATCAGCTACCATATCCTGTGATGATGAGGGATCATAAAAGACCTTGTAGATGTCTGTTATCGTCTCCCCGGCATAAATACTTCTACCACACCTCTTCTACTCTTGTTATGGATAGCGGAGGTAGTATCACAACCGCTGAATGAATGGAGTAAAAAAATAAACTTCGCAAATGGCAGCTTTTGTAGGTTGGCCACATTATACCAACGTGACTCCACCTTTCCTCTGCTTGGCTTAAAGAAGAGCATTTGTCTCTCAGGGGGGGTTTGTGCAACAAGCAACACCAATAGGTCTATATCCTCCCCTATTATTGTAACAGTTTGATGCTGGTCAGCTGCCTGCTGACCACAGCTGACGATTCTGGTATCAGCGTCTCCATTCGCTACTACTGCTATGAGTCCTTGGGCTTAATTTTTTTGATTAATATGTTTATGAGCCTGGTTTTGTTGGACTCGTTATATAAAAAAAAATCTCCTGCTGAACAGTGCAGGATACGGTCTCGTCAATGTGGATATTGACTAAAGTTTTTAATAGCCCTTTCCGTTTTTGCTCAGACCTTCTGGTACTGTTCACACCACCGTAGCCATCAAATACCACAGTGCACAGTTCACCATAGTGGTTGATGATATATGTTACGAACAGATCGCATATTTTACCAAACGTTGAGCCAACATTAGACATGACACGATGGAGCAGAAAACCATCATCAACTATTGTGTGAGTTGATTTCGGATCATGAGTAGTGTTATATCCAGTGGCAACGCTACATACAGAGTCGACTTCTTCCCTTTTCGGAGACCCCCTTTATTGAAAAGAGCCAAAGGATAAGGGGACAACTCGAAATTTGGAAGTTCAGTAACATCTTCTTCAGTCTTTTTTGATATTAGGGTTCTTTGGAGAATAGTCAAAGGATCAAAGGTCACTGATTTGCCATTGACTTTGATTGAATTGTTACATCTCTCTTGAATTGTTTGATTTTACTGAATTTACATCCAAGAATGGTTTTCATTTTATTGTTACCCACTTCTAGAGCTATAGGGACAGTTGATTGTAGTATTTCCCATTACACCAGTGGACAGTGACATGAGGGACTCCCTTTCTAGAAAAGGGGGATGATATTTGAATCAGAGGTATATCTTTGCCCTATCTTTCGAATTCCTTTGTTGCTGAAATGTACGGAAATCCGAGTGCATCGTACCCGAGTTGATTGAAACTGCTGCAAAGTTTTCCAGTGAACTGCAAACGGCCGCAGATGTGGGAGGAGCTCAAACCCACTTTGCCAGTACTGAATCAGTGAATCCTCTTCCAATCAGGTCACCCCAGGTAATTCATTGATCAATCAATTAATTAAGCAAAGCAAAAATGTTTATACTCTCATACTCATAATACTATCTTTGTCTGTTATTTATAGTGTGTTTATTTCAAGAAACTTCAGTATACATGGTGCCTTTCGAATACCTCTCATCCTCTCAGTCTAGCTTCTCAGCCGCAAAATGTCACTTGCGGGGTGTTATTATGTTCATTTATGATTGACATTAGAACGACAAAAACATCGTTCTCCATAGGGTTTTCATTTTCAAAGTATCATACACCTTTAACTATTGCTCCTAGTGAAAAATCGATAAAAGCTTTTTTGTTGACAATTTAATTTCCTTTCATTTTGTAGAATACGATTTTTTTGCTAAAACGCTTAGTTTTTGATATAATAACGAAAAACCGACAAACCGGCCTTTTTCCCTCCCTTCCCCCTCCCCCGCGTCTAACGCACATGTTCCACGGCTGGGGACTTTTGGTGTGTTACTTCTAAGGGTCAACTCTACAGCTTGAAACAATAATCCGTATGGCACTATCTATTTCCGACTTGGGTGATTTTTTTGGTATTTGTTCCCTGGCCTATATGGATCGTTGACTCACATTAATAATTTATCAAATAAAATCTCAAATATCTCTTAACCTTTTACAAATATCTCTTTCAAAGCCTGTAATTCTCTTGGGATTTCAGTGGTGTTTATCAACTCGAATGTAAGCAGAGTACATTGGTAGAACTTACAGAAGTTTTGGCGTACGATTGAAAAAACATTCAAGATGCTTAATAATGCTTATTCTACAGGTTTTTCACACTTGGCGTCCCACTTGTTGGAGAATAACCATAACTTGGTCTTTGAAGATTTCGGGAATTTACATCGTGCCAATAAAGGTCTGAATCTTTACAATTTGGAATTATTGGAAATACATAAATCTTTCAAAAATACAACAACATCAACTCTTAATCACCAAATAAACCTTGATTATTCACCAATTTTCACTTCCATCATTTAATTTTATTTTTTTATTTTTTTCTGTAACAATTTATTTCCCTACTTCATCATAGAACTCTACCTCTGTTTAGAGGTTTGGTTTCATAAAAGTCCATGATTGGATCAACTGGTAAGCTGTATTATTAATTTAGGTTAGGTTACTAGGCCCAAAACTTCGGTTATGTCGGTTTGTCTTGTCATTTGTCATTCATTTATATTTTCACCAACTCATGCTCGTTCTTGGAGTTTGACATTTGGGGTGGGCACCTCACACATCAAGGTTCATTCTTGAGTTGTCTTTTGCCCCCTCTTTGACATGTATGACAAACATTTTATGTATTGATGTATTATTTGTTGAAATTTGATCGATCAAACTATGTCTTTGCCTTGTGATTGTATTGTGAGTATTTCTTAGTGTATTTTTGAGGTTAGGTTGAACACGTTGTTTCTTCAATTTAGCCCTTTAAACCGGACCTGAAGATGGGGTGTAAAGTTTAGACTCCGAAACTGGTAGCCCTTTATTAAAGAGTTTATGGAATTGTGCGATCTGACTTTTTTTACCTATTTTACTACCGTAATATCTACCGAACACATGGCTGCCAATTTTTATCCAGATGTCTATCATTTGATAACTCATGGATCCGATAAGGTGACATAATATCGTTGAGAAATCGAAATGGTTATCTATCCAATCAATAGACTTATCGAATAGATATCTTGTTGTTCAGAAACTGGGGGTTGGAGAACTGTCGAGCTTCGGAACAAAACATATCTTGAACTCTTGAACTGTTTAAATAACACCATAATAAATCTACATTACACCTAATTTTTTACAGTGACAGATCAAAATAGAAAAAAATGGTATACGAAATAATATCTTCAGCTTCACCACAATTTTGACTTAAAAAATAAGGAATTACCCAATTTCTCAGGCACTCTCAATAAAACAGGTTAATAATATGTTTTTGAAATAACAAGCGTTGAACAACTAATAACTATAACACAATGTTGCTTTTGAAGCCGTAACAAATCATGATCATGCTCGATCACTCTGTTGTTCACTATACCTAATTATTTATATTATGATCTAATTCACGTGTTAGTGCAGGCTAATTGTCTCAAAACACAGCCAAATTACGGAAAAATCCTAAGAGGGTGAACGCAGTCAGAGGGGGTAGGTAAGAACCAAGGTTAATTGATAGTAGTGAGGTTGCGTCGTTATACGTTCGGGTTTCGGACGAATCAGAATTCAGACAAAAATGAGGTCCGTCGGCTCTGATCCGGTTCTGAAATTCAAATCTATTCCACTGTATACCAAAAGCAGTGTGATAACTTACCCTCAAACACGTTTAAAAACGGCCGACACTCGGTAAAAAAAGTGTTAAGACCCTGAAATACGGACATGTTATGACATCAAGATGACAAACCGATGACAGGAATGTCAATGATGGAGCTCGGTGACGGGATCCATTCGGTTTATCGTTCGTGGATTTCCGAATACCAAGTTACGGCGCAACCTCTACATATCAATTAACCTTGGGTAAGAACTAACTCCGCGTCGTCGTGGTGACTCTTCAAAAAGGGAAGTGCTCTTTGCTAAAAACAAAGATTTTTTCTCAGTTTTTTATTATACAATATTCAGTCGATTGAGAATAAATGTTATGAGAAAGGGAGAGAGAGAAATAGAGTATCGCATTTCCTAGTTTAGTTTGGCGACCATAAAAAAACTTGGATAGCGAATAATAATATAATCTCCTGATTTTTTGGAGAATTATTCCCATCAAATCAATGTTCTTTTCAGTTTGACTCAAAGTCACAACATTTTTGTTCAAATATGCCTGCGCTTACTCTTGAAGATAAGACCATAATTTACACGCGGTCAAGTGATTTTGTCAATTTGAAGAGTATCGCGAATGAATTGTCATCGCTGCTTGATCGAGAGTAGCGAGGCTTGTCCATCCAGTGTGGGAATCGCCACCTCTGTGAAATATCGATTCTATTCGGAAAGTTTTGGGCAAAGCCAGTAGGTAAACAAGTTTTCTGAACTGTACGAGATTATTCAGCACAGGAGGATATAAGGACGAATCAATTCAATCGGCAGTTAGTCGTGATTTATGGATGGTAGAGGGAAATATACGAATTGGTGCAAAAACCTAAATTATTGTAAAGATGAATTAGTGTAACTCGGACAAGTGAGTTCTATAGAAAAATCACGTAACATGAGACATGATCGCTGTTATGGCTGCGGAGCAAGTTTTGCCGACACAATTGTAGGTCGCCTAGTTGAATAGGGAGTTGGGAGGGAGTGATTTGAGTACGATCGGAGGAAGGAAGCTAACCTTCAACTCCATCACCCAATAAACATAGAAGGTCAAATTAACCGTTTCTCAACCTATGAATAGGTCCAGAGATAATAATGTCCAATTATTAAAAGGGTAAAATTATCGACATTTGTCCACATATTTCCCTATGCGGGGATATAAATTGAAGTGATATGAAAGAAATAAATAGGTCGATAGTTCCTTGCCAACCACTAGGTTGAAGGTGAATAAAGGATCTGTCAACCTGCTTTACGTCATAATATGGGAAATCTCACTGTATGTTGGTCATCAATGTAACCTATTTCTTACCTGTTGGTAAAAATTAATGACATTTGCATATTAATGTGAGATGGACAAGGATGAAGAACTATGGCACAGTGTAAATAATAAAGTTTGGATTGTACCACGTGTCGTAGTGAAAAAATTACTATAGCGTCATACTGGGTATAATATTTACGTACATGGCAGTTAAATGCTTATTGGAAGGAAATGTGCAGCGGATGAAACTTTTCTGTATATTATCGGAAAGATACTTGCAGAAAATTGATGCGCCCTGAATACATGTTCATTTCGATACATTATCGCCAGAGTTTCCGGAATTTTGAAACATAACTTTGGATCCAAACCAACTAAAATAGCCTAGAAGTGTTATAAACCAACCTGCCAATGGTTGTAATAATCCTGGATTGTGTGAATATCTCCGAAAGTAGTCTGAAATTCAATAAAATTTCGACATAGAAATATGTCCGCTCCTATGTTGTATACCTTTAAGTAAATTTTTCGACCCAAATTACATTATTTCTCAACTTTGGCCAAGATTGTCTAAAAATATCGACCTTTGTTATACCCTAAGAGAAAGGTAGCGATAGAGACAGAATTATAATCAAGTAATATTCCACCCAAATTCAGAAGAAATATATTCTTTTCATTGAAGGCAACTATTTTGGTTATTTTCAAGTGAGTTTAGACTTCTTCGTCGATATATATGACAATATTTTTGTTCATTTTTAGTAACCTGTAACCATATTGAATAACTCACAGGAAAATTATCTAATAGAACTTTATTTATAGTTGTCTCGAGTTCAATAACTATAGTTTTCATGACATTGAAGTCAAATTGTATGGTAAAAGGAAGTAGTTTCATACTAAATCAAGTCATTTTTCTTTTCTTCTGGTGTGAAATTCTTAAATTGTTTGTTGTTGAGGCTCTATTGGAAGAAGGCATCGATCACAATACGATCTGATTCGATTGCTTATCCCAACGTTGTTGGGGAATTGTCGTGAGCGATGGAAAAGAAGTCAAGGGGATTGAATGAGAACTCGAGACCAATTCGAAAAATCTTCTTGAGCCATGGAAAAAATCTTGAGGAAAAGGAAAGAAAAGTTTGAACAGTCATCTATAGAGCTCTAGAAGAGAAGCTCGAAGAATCTTCTAGTAAAACGGAGTAGAAAATCAAGAAAATATCAGGCCAACACCTACAACTACTTAAAGTATCATGTGGCAGAGTTCGTGAAACAGCTTGAGGATACAATGGAACCTCTGGAAAACTAAATCGAGGAAGTGAGAAGTAAAGCCGCCGCTATCATGGAACAACCAGAGGTAACGATCGTAAGCCAAGGTACAAGTATCAAGTTGAGATCTGATACCGTCAGACATGAAAGCTCCAAAATTTAATGGCACGGCAATGGCAATGGCAATCCTAGAACACTTCAAGGCAGCAGCAACGATAAATGGATGAATACCCAGGAGCAGGAGGACTACGATATGCTAGTCGAGGATCTGGAGATGCGAAAAGGTGAAAATTTCTTGAAGCAGGTCTACCACTTTCAGATGTAGAAAAACTCAAAGACCAACAAGGCCCTGAAGAAAGTTGAGGCGGATGTTGCTCGCATTGCACTATTGCCTAATCCCAACCACGTCAGATAATGTTATAGAGTAGCTTGCAGTATACGCAATTGTGCGATCAGCATTTGAAATAACATGGTGGTCGCATTTTTGCGTATACTTATCAAATTTGCGAAGAGTCAAGAATGGACCTCCTGGCCTTTTTGGATGGGACTCAAAGACCAGGAAATAAGAGTCATAGTCGTCCCGCCTGAGCACTGGTCAAAACCCTGGAATTTGAAGCGACGAAGCAGTCCATCAGCTTCTTTGGGCTTGTGAAAAATACAGAAGCACCTGTGGGGACAACAAATCAAAGAGTAGAGACCGTCAAACTAAGATAGTTGCGATGTCAAAATTATCGAGAGCTTGACTATAGTTTGAACCAATGTGGAAATTGAGATGACCAAAGCAGTAAAGTTCTTGGGAGGGCCCGGAATCAATGACGTCGTCGTCTACAGGATCAGGAAGCAATCACGGGAAAAATCGAGGGGTTCTTAATCTGAACCACCAAAGTTCAAGTGGACTTGAAAGTGATGAGAAGCTGAGTGCTTGGAAGTAAGGTCATTGACAATATGGTGTGTCGCTATCCCTCACGGAGGACGAGCCAGTGGCCAGTGGACAGCCATTTTCTTCGAACATCACGCTGCCGGTTCGGAGATTGTTGCCGATACCGACAATTCTTTTAACGTACGTACAAGTCCCCGTCGCTTGATCCAAAGTCACGAGACTTGTTCATCCTGTGCAAGAATTGCCACTGCTGTGATACATCGATTTCATTTCTTAAGATTTTGCGCAAAGCCAGTAGGTTTCAAAGCTTTCTAGATTGTACGTGAGCTATCTGGAGGTTTCAGAAGGAAAGGATATAAGCAGTCGGCAGTTAGTCGTGCATTAGAAGTGGTCAATCAGTAGTTGCGAGTTCGTGTAAACACGTCAATAAGTGTGAAGATAAATCAGCGCTTAGCGTGAGTACATGAATAGTGACTGAAAAAAAAATCATTAAATCGAATATGAGTTTTTTATAGCTAAATTATGTTATAATTCTAACAAAACATATGAGTCAATATTGATATTCAACCAAGCTTTTTGATATAATGTTTGCTGAATGTTGTTCCGAATAGCAGGCTGCATGGCACAACAATAAATACATCAAAATTATCCAACAGAGCACTCCACTTTTTGTTATCGAATCACACTGAATAAATTTAGAATATTATGTTTTATCCAAAAGGCAGTCCCAAAGTAAAATAAGTAGTCCTGATTATTACTCCAAAGAAAAAAAACATGTGGAAACGCTTAGATAATAGAACATACCTATATCAACATCATCAGAACAATGCCTGGCGATAAAAGGGACAGATGGAAGAATTCTCAAAGTTTCATTCATGACCATGTCAGTATATTGTAAGTTTCTGACCACGTTAGAATCAATATCGCCGTCAACAGTCATATTTTGGATTTCTTCATAGAGTTTTTGTTGAATATCCTGATGCATTCCAAGAAGCAACGCGCAAAAAGCTAAGGAATGTCCAGTGGTATCTATGGCCTACAAAATTCTTCTTTTATTTTCAAAAATCTGATAGCTATAGTTCACGGTTATCTTACAGCTCCTGCAAACATGTAAAACTCTTCGACCATATCGGAGTCCGAGATTTTGACATACTCTTCTGAGAACAGTAGATCAATTAAGGAACCGTCATTACCGAACTCTGAGAAAATTTGAATCAGATACATTGATAAAAGTGAATACATACCTGTAGAAAGCTTCTTGTCTTCTTTCTTTATATTGATTATCTCTCGAAGTTTTGCCTTTGATTCGGCTAGTGTCCTTTTCAGAATTGCGCCTGGGGGAAGGTTGAGCCAAATGTTTGACGGGATAAATGGATTGAGCATTAGCTTTGCAAACTCTGCTTGCACGCTGAAAAAAATGTGAAGAGAGTATTCATTCTACTATACACAGGGTGATTCATGAGGAAATGTCAATACTTCAGGTAAGTATTCAGGGCTAAAAAATAAACATGGATGTTTATATAGAAATGGGTCTGCAAGTCAGGGTGTTGAAGTTTTAATTAAATTCTCCTATTTTGAAATAAAATCTTGTAATCAATATTGAAGTGAAAATTGGTTTTCGGGGATTTTTTGATATGACGAATTATGATCTAATCTTATTGTGGCTCCAACTTGTAGAGGCTAGTTTGGGTTAGACATCTACATGTCTTTATCACTTTATCACTTTTTGGTACGGAACCATACTTAAATTATTATATTTATTTTTGGGAACTGGATGCGAACCTGAAGTTTTGAAATTTCCTCAGGAATCGAAGTATCACAAGAAAAAGGGAGCTAAGCGAACTACTATATGGACTTTAATGATATGTGAGACTACTTTTAAAAGCACTGTTTTTACCTGAGCACTCAGTGGAATATTTAATTGTTCAAATTGAGCCCGTGGTAACGACATCCAATATCCCTTGAAGTGATGTCACTTATTTGCAATATTTTAAAATAATATCATTTGCACAATACATTTTAGTATGAGTGTAGGTAATGTGGTTGGTATGATGCTGACATGTGTCATGGTATCGACGAGCCATAAGCCTCATACTGAGTACGCGAATATTCGCAGATTTTTGAAATAATGTGTCAAATTCAGATTCAAAAATATTCGCCGCGGGAAATTTTAACTTTTTTGCGATTCAGTGCCGTCTGTCAAAGTCATCTCTGTATCGAATTAATAACATAACCTTGAATTTGTATTATTATTTATTAGTTGATTTTCACCAACTTCACGAAGATAAGATAAAATAATATAAATAATAAGAGTCATGGATGATCTTCATCACAACTGTTATTATTCTTCACGAAGATATCATTATTTATTATTGTTTTGCATACATATATTTAATAAAAACCGTACAAGACCAGCCAAGATATTGAGAAGAAGAATGTTGGTACGGGACATTTTTTTGCAAAGGAAGGCTCAAGGAGATTTTAATAATTTGATCAACGAGATGCGCTTAACTGATGTGAACAAGTATTTTAATTATCTGAGAATGACTGCAACTAAATTTGAATTGCTCTTACACAAAATGGGCCCATCAATAACTAAAAATGATTTTCATAGAGAAACTATCTCCCCAGCTGAAGGACTGTCGTTAACGCTGAGATATTTAGCATCAGGTGACAGCATGATATCTATATCATGATCTTTTCGAGTTGGAGCCACAACAGTATCTCGAATAATCAATGAATGTTGATGCGAAGCAATTTGGAATAACCAGAAAGGTGATGTTTTGAGACTGCCTAACGAAGAAAAATGGAATGATATATCGCAAGGTTTTTTCAATTCATGAAATATGCCTTTGTTCAGGAGCACTAGATGAAAAAACAAATGATAAACTTTGCTTTCTTTGGGAAATGGAAATGTCACTGATGACATTGTAATGACAGATAATCGCTAAAAAGTTAAAATCATTCCAACTATTTTGCGATTGCCACACTTTCGCAAACGCGAATTTCGCGTCGGTGAGTATGGAGAAAAGACGCCAATGTGCGGCATAAAAATCATCTGTCAAAAATCCGCGAATATTCGCGTGCTGAGTATAGGGCTTTAGAACATCATCTGTAATGCTACTGAACGGTCCCAAATTAGTGCACCGCTCGTGATAGGAACACAAACTATTTAGGTGTAAATGGTGGATGCGTCAGGGACTTGACGTTGATCTAATGCTGTGATCGATTTTTATAGTTTAAGGTAGGGTATATCCGGTCTTATTATAAATCTTGTTTTGAGTTGGTTTTGCTCGTCATCAGAAAATTATAAGTGAAGGGTGATTCATTTAGACCTTTTGATTTAAATTGTTAATAAAATACATAAAATGGAATTGGATGCGGAATGTTTATCATGACCTGGAAAAAAAATCTTTGGCATTTAATTTCTGAAAATGATTCGATTGAATGCTGGCCGTGTCAATGCCCCAAATGGTTTATTCGGAAGGTCAATTTTTGGATCACTCTTTCAAGTATTGCGAACGGTCACTGCCCGATTAGGCGAGTAATTATGGCTTGCATTTTACGAGTCGTAGCTGGACGGACGGAAAGTAAGACTTTTGACATCACATAGCCCCAAACAGAAAAGTTCAAGCTAGTTTTGGTTCAGGACATCGAAGCCAACATCACTCGCGTATTGGGCAAATAGGTACCGGTCACAATGCTGAAAAAAGTGATTCAAAATTGGTCCTTTCTAGACCTTCGGCGTAGTCTCGACCATCATTTAGGTAAAATTATTGTCAAAAATTATATGTCAATGATTGTTATTTCAGATCATGATAAAGATTCCGCCATGCAGTTCCATTTTATCTATTTTATTAACAATTGGAAAAAAAGGTCTGAATGAATCACCCTATATTATGAATAAAGAACGTTAAATACAAAGTTGAAATCAACTTTCTTGAGGCGGATCTGAGAACTTTCAAGTTTTTAATATGAAAAGATATCTTCTTAATGATTTTTTTTTTGTATCTTTTTCTTTTTTGATAATTATTAACAAGAGTTACCAATGATAAAATCAAATCTGACTGATTGGCATTACTTATTCTTCTTCCTTATAAATATTTTTTTTGAATCTTTTTTTTTAATAATTAACAAGAGTTACCAATGATAAAATAGATTCTGATCTGATTGGCATTACCAAGTACACACGCCGGCAAAATTAGGGGAACGCTGTATTTAACCTGTATTTATATATAATATATGTAACCCTGTATTTTCGTTAAAAATTGAGATATCACAGAAAATAAAAAACGGAAATGTTTAGAAAAGATCAGGCTACAATGTGATGCTATAGACCATATTCAACTGTCAGCGGTTCAATCCACAGAGTGTCTCAAAAAACAACAAAAAATCTTCACTTCATTTTCGCCCCTGTATATGGTATAAGACGAATAATTTTATAACGAAAACTAGTCAGATGTATTCTTGAAGAGCCGATCGACAATCCAGTAAAAAATATATTGAAATCGAGCATAGAGTTCTAGAGAAAATTGATGTCAAACTTTGTATATATATATATTGTGCGTTCCCCTAATTTTGCCGGTGTGTTTAGTTTGTCTGTGACATGATTGCGTATACACTTATGACCATGTGATCATGAACAAAACCATATCAAAACGTGACTTGTCATCACCAAACATAACATACCAAAAATTATAAAAATCGATATCAACCTACCGTTTTTACTAACCGAAAACTATTACAAAACAAAAACTTTTATAGCTTCAAACCATCTGAAAGCCACATGTCCTGACTTCGACCTTACTGCGCAGCCTGCAGAGTTTTTCCAGGCAGGCTTAACCTCTTGAATCGAGATTGTCGAATCGTTTATTCAGAAACAGAATTATGTTGGCATTTTTGTCACATAAGCATTATTTTGCGATCTTTTTAATCCACTCAGGACAGATATCTCCATAGTCTTCAGAATTTGGAAACCGAGAACGGTTGCTGCTGATGTATTTTTCTTCACAGTCGGGAACACAGCATTTATTTTCTGCAGACTTCTGCTCGCCGGAATATAGATTTAATAAAGTTACAATGTTCATTGTGAGAAGAAAGACATGCACAATGCAAAGTGAATCAATAATAATTGAATTGAAATTTCGAATTTAAACCACGAATGACAAGTACACAGGTGATACAAATCAAAGGTTGTGACTTCAGCGCCACCGGTGACAGGAGGCACAACTCAAACAGTGGTTTGACAGCTCCCATTTAAGAACAATTTCTATAAGGGATGTTTTGTGACTTAGAGTGCCACGTTTTGTGAGCGTGAAAAGTAAAATAAAAAAATCTCTGGAATTTGGAATGTAGATAAAGTTCAAGATGATGCGTGATATTAGTAACATGCACACTGACGAAAGTGAGATACTTACAAGTCAATAAATTCTCCAAAATAATCAATTTTTGATTGAATCAATTTTCTATTTTCGCCAAATGATGTTTCTAGAATTTGTCAGGATTAAGAAAAAGTTCCTAGATTTTGATGAATTATTCACCAAAGAAACAGGAATTAGTATGCTTATTGAAAAAGGTATAGAGACATTCATCAGATTTCAATGATTTTGTTTTTCTAGCTAACAAACAACTCTGCCGAAAGAAAGTTGGGATATAAGCTTCCATCTTACTACTTTTGAAGGCAGATCGTAAATATTTCCTTCTTGGCTTCCATTTTTCACCTGAAATATTATGACGATGAGAAAAGGATATCTAGTTGTTGAGAAGTTAACTGAACAGCTTTGCTTTTTAATCATGTTGTACAGTGTAATTCTTCAATGTCATCTGCCCCCCTAACTTTTAAACCGTTTAATAGGCAGGAACAAAATTTGGATGCGCAACATATGAGCATGTTTTGCTTGCAAAATCCAAACAGTAGTGTGAAATAAAAATGTCAAAACGGCAATTTGGCGCCATTTTGAACAAAAGTTCTGGCCCAATATGGGAAAATTAGAAAGAGATAGCGAACTCAAACTTTCAGAATGTAATAAGAATGGAAAGACCTCTGGAAATAAATGAGGTATCACTCGAAAGCCTTTCACCCTTATATCAAACGCTTCAAAAGTTTGAAGGGGTGAACAATAAATAATTGCATTGTGTGTAATGTAATATTTAACATCAATGTCAGCTATCTACTACCATTACCATTTATTATTTAGAGACTTCAACTCACCGTCAACAATAAGAATAGTATTTGGAAATACGGCATGGATTTGATCATATATTCCACCCTTGTCGATGCATTTGGGGTTGTTCAAAATGATCTTTGCTTCATGGATGTCATCGGTCATATAGTGATAAGAGCTACCGAACCAAAAGCCAAATGGTGAGTTACACCAGTGAGTGAAAAACTCAATCAGTGCAAAAATATTTGCTGAAATAGAAACATACTGGTTCAATGGAATATTTATTCAGGCGTCTTCTAAGTTGATACATTGGATGTTATTTCGACAGATTGTTGTATTATCTTGAAGACTTGTTTGAGTTTTGCACAGTTTTTTTCAAATCTTTAGACATAAAAAGTGAGGTACAGGAAATCTGTCATGGAGGCAAAAAGTTTGTTTAATAAATTCTATGTATCTATGGCATATTGCTTTATAGATTATACCACTATCACAGCTATTATTCACGGAGAATTTCAAAGAACTGAGTTGCGTTAGCGGCTTTCAAGTAACATTTCGGGACAATAATAGCCATGTAAACCATTCTTCATTAACTGCTAATTTATTCATTTGAGATATTGAATGAACAACTTTCACTGTTTTTTGTCAATATCACTTTCATCCGTTTCAATGCAAATTCACAAACACTACATTTTGGGAGAATAATGACTATTATACCCTCTCCTTCATCATTATCCCTTGATATATGTGATTATACTGAAAAGCCAAGTATGTATTTTAGTAAGACTCATGATAATATGTACATCACTAATCTATTGGATATTCAGCATTGGATAAAGGGAAAAGTGAATAAATTTGCAGTAACCTTGAGAGACCAATGAACTTGAGTATTCGATGCGCATGATGAACGATTGCTTATCAAATTCATTTTCTGTTAGACGCAATTTTTTGAATTAAATTCGATACAAAAAAAATATATTGTTATCATTGGCAGAACTGCAAAAAGAAAATATATAAGTTTTATTGTCCTTATGTATCAAAATATTTTACATCAGTCAAACTAATGCCATAGATACCTACATTATTTCAAGTGTTGGCAAATAGTCACCGTCAACAGATAAATCATAAACGTTTTTGATCGGGTCAGTATTTAATGGACCATGATGAGCTAGTATCAGGCTCAATCAATTCTAATTAAAGGCAAATATGGTTTCAACCTCCTTTCGTTGCTTTTTGCGCTTGAGTTGGCAGTGATTTTATTACTTTCAATGTGATAAATTTTCACTTCAGATTCTTAGTCTTTGAAAAGTCCAAAATTTCAACTCTATCAGTCTCTGCTAGTCAATCAATGAGATATATTTATAAGGAAGGGAGAAATTCATAATCTGATAGTTAGGTGTTAAAATCAAAGGTAACTAGGGAGCTGTGATCCATTTAGGATAGCCTTCATGCCCACTTGTCAACCTCACCTTCACATGGTACCTATGTCCTGTTTGCACTGACATGGCACTGGCATCCGAGTATGAGGGGAAGATCCCTTATGAGGTGTAGTCTCAATCCAGAAGCGAAAACTGGTGATATTCTCAAGTGAGTGGGAGGCGCAGTCTTCACAGCCAACTTGCGCCACTTTACCTTTTCAACTTCAAATTCGGACCAAACAACTTCAATTTGGGGATCAACAAAATCAAATTGGGGATAATCAATTTCAAATTGGGACTTGTCAACTTTGATTTGGAAATAAACAAATTCAAATTGGAAATAGACGAATTCAATATAAGTCCCTAACATTAATGAAAGACTGCTAGATGCTAGTGAAGAAGGGGACATCAACAGTGATAGAATAAGATCTAAATATGTTTTCAGACCAGATCAATATCAGTTTATAATATTTAATTAATAAATACTAATTTTTAACCCGGAAATAGTGTTCACGTGAAAAATTAAAATGTAGCCCATATTCAACGCCTTATACCTTTTTTTTGTTTGCCCGGAAAGAAAAATCCTTCTTATATCTATGCACGCATAACGAACATTTTACTAACATCACGAATGCTTTATTCCTTGATACTCAAAATATGGCTGATATTTAAATCTATTTTTCTTTTGATCTTGTCTTGTTTATGATATCATAGCTCAAGGATGGTTCAACGTTGGACTGATTTCAAATACAGTATACTAGGTGCATGTTTGAACCGAGTTCAACGTTGAACCATCCTTGAGCTATGATAGGAGTAACAAGACAAGATCAAAAGAAAAACAGATTTAAATTTGCATCTCAGCCATGTTTTGGGCATCAAGAAATAAAGCATTCGTGATGATAGTAAAATGTTCGTTATGCGTGCTTAGCTATGAGAGGCAAATCAGGATCAACGACAACCCAACTTAGTTTCGTGCAGGTCACTCATAGTCTCACAAGACCTTTTCTCATCTCGAGAGTACCCACTTATTCAGTGGAATCCCCACGTCCCCTCACTTGATCCTTGCAGCACGACGGTACTGTGCAAGGGGATCGTGAGTATCTGAAGGGATTTTTTTTCCCGGGCAAACAAAAAAAGAGGTATTAGGCGTTGAATATGGGCTACATTTTTGTTTTTAACGATAATATTATTGTCGGGTTAGAATTTTCGTTATTTAAATATTATAAACTGATATTAATCTGGTCCAAAAACATATTGAGATCTTATTTTATCACTGTCAATGTCCCCTTGTTCACTAGCATCCATCAGTATTTCGTTAATGTTAGGGACCAATATTGAATTCGTCCATTCCCAATTTTAATTTGTTTATTCCCAAATCAGAGTTGACAAGTCCCAACTTGAAATTGATTATTTCCAATTTGATTTTGTTTATTCCCAAATTGAAGTTGTTTAGTCCCAATTTGAAGTTGAAAAGGTATAGTAAGAAACGTTTTTAACGGTTCTTGGCTTCAAGGAAGGTCTATGTTGGCATGAATAGTGAAGTGGAAAGGTACTTAGCACTTGACAATTTTCATCAAATTTGTTCTAAACTGTATATTCCATGATTTGGCTCATTTTCTCAACATCTAAGTTTAGGACCAAGTAGGAGAAACTAACTCGAAAAATGTTGGACATTTATACCTCACCCACAATCAATCCGTGGAGACACTGTTAAATGAGATCTAACAACTGGTAAGTATACAACGATATAGCCTACACAAAACAAATAATCGAACTATAAATTATTATGATAAACTAAAGTGAAATACATTGTTAGGTATGTACCAAATTCGCAAAATGTGATTTTTCAATGTATTAGAAGGCTGAGACGCGTCAAATAGTTTTAAATCGCATATTGTATCATGCTTTATCATAGCTAAATGATTGACTATAAATTGGATGTTTCTTCAAAGATTCAGGACAAGCTTCAAAATAAGCCTTACCTTATAGCCTTATTTCTAAGGAGTGGTCTTTTGGGGTTGTAGTTTTTGCTTTGATGGTATCATTACTGCGAACTGGCTTTGAAGAAGTTCAACCAAATAGGCTGTAACAACCTACTAGATAGACAATGATGGAACTAAAAATGTTCCTCGGACTGGAACCAACTTTTTACTTCCTGTCGCAGCCGAATCAAGGCGACAGTGTGACCGTCTTGGCTTCTTCTACTATTCACAGCCAAACATTCTCAAAACAAAAAAGTTAAGTTAAATCACCAGAGCCGCCATCATAACCACAGAACTACACCTACTCAATGTTCCTCAAGAATTGCGCCTTCGAGGACTTTCCATTGCAAAGGGTATTTTGAGATAGAGAAGAGAAATCAATAAAGTAGTTATAAAAAACACAATCCCTATGAAGCTACACTGAGCCCCATAGACGCATGTCGTTCAGATCACCAATTTGATGCAATGGTAACGTCACTGTATTGGGCCGAAAGCAAGAAATGTCTTCTACTGCATACTCGACACACTAAACAAAACTTCATCAAGACACAATTATCTTATTGGTTGACTCAAACGCGTGCGAAGTCAAAAAACATGATATTAAATTATGGGACAAATTTATTGGAAAGTATCAAATAGGAAACATGAATGTTTATGAGAAACTACTACTCACCAACTGCTCTGAGAATGAGCTTGCCATCAAGAGGATGATGTTCAAGAATCACGATAAGCTTGAGGCAACTTGTAACTTGTGAACATCCCAAATTGACCACATCATCATTGTAAGGTGAGAGAATCATGAAGATGATCTTGATACTAAGGCCAGAATGGACGTGGAGTGTTGTGCGGATGATAGAAAGATCATATCAAAGATGGTGATGGACACATACAAGAAAAACCTCCAAGAGAGAACACTTGAACACTGCTACACCAAAAATCAAAGTCAAGCCAAACATGTGACATGTCGCAGCAATCTCACCCTGAGTGCTGGCTGCGACGCAATACAAAGTTACTGTGAAGAAACACAAAGAAATAAGAACTGTAAAATCCTCAACAAACTAACCAGAGGAAAGTACGAGACGCGGCTGAAAAAAATAAAGCTCAAGAAATCTTTAAAGCATCTAAGAATTCTTGGTAGATAAGCAGAGCTGCTTCAATCTTGCGCTGACACCCACGACACGAAGCTCTCAAAGAGATGAATAGACCCGACAGTTTTGATCAAAATGGGCACCTTGTAGATGATAAATATTAGATCCGCAAAAACTGGAAGGAACATTTTTCATTGATACAAAATAAAGTATCGACCAAAAACCAAGCGGTTTATGATAAACCCACTTCATCAGTAAGATACAGCAAGTCATTTGTCAGAGAAAATCGACCGACGACACGATAAAATCGCAAGGGCTGTCGCATCACTGAAGAATAATAAGACACCAAGCAAGGATGAACTGAGGAAATATACAAAGCACCAACACAGAAATCAATGCTTCGCTTGAAGCCATAATAGTGGCAATAAAAAGAGCAGTAGGCAAAATCTGAGGTGTGAGAAGCCAGTAGCTCTACTTTACTATGTCAAGACCAGACACTTATCTACGGTTCTTTTGTCCGATGACCAAAAATCCAGCAACGACAAGCAGCCACCGACATAACTGATAAAAGTCCAGAGGTTAGCATGTTTGTATAACTGGAGCTATGAGAACTTTCCCACTACTTGCAATGGAGGCCATGCTCAACCTCGCACTCAGATATCTTTACCAAAATGAGAAACAGAATGTATGAAGAATAAAGAATATAAAGTCAGTAACACTGAAAGCTTGAACCATTCAATGCCCCTGGAAAGCAAACTAAAATCGCTAGCACAATCACAAACCACCCAATAGCAATGGGGAGTGATATAGAAACTTTTGGAAAACATATTATGTATACAATAGGTCTCTTCAACGACGCAGCCACATGTATGCTCTTTTTCCTAGAAACAGCGAAAAGAGTCAAATGCATCATTTAGGTGATGCAGCTACCCGATTAAAAGACAGAAAAACTCAATAAGCCCCGTCGGCTGCTGCAGCGTCAGGGCTAGTACCCTGAGAACTCGTAACGTCTGGAAATTAGTATTCAGTATTGGCAATTTCTGATGCTTCCTACTTCCAAAACACGGCCTCACGAGCCGTTAGATCACTGAAATGTTTTTTTTATCGTCTAACAGACTTGTCCTTGATAATTGATCAACAGTGTTCTATGTAAACGAGTTTTCACTCATTTAACTAGTCCATTTTCTTTTTTCTTGAAATACGCAACGTCGTTCTGAGTTGACTTGTTTTTACAAGCTCGCAATAGATTATAGCCTCAGAAAAGTAGAACATGACAAATGGAATAATTAGGATTCAGTTCTTCAATATGATTATCTTGATAACAAAACCATTACGTAAACTGCAATAATCAACATGAGTTCATTTTGTTTACCCATTTACAATAATTAATCTGCTGTGTGTTCAAAATTAGGTAAATTAGATGTATACATGAAATATCATTCCGAGCCAATGTAAATACAATGTACCTTATCGCATGATCCAATAAGCAGAACCATGAACTAGTGGTATGTCTCAATTTCAAGGCTGAATAATTGGACCAATTATTGAACGAGTGGGTAATGGTGGGTATCACTCACGCGGATAAGATCTGAGTGAGTGATAGCCTTCAACCGCGAGTGGATGATCATTTAATACTTGAAGCGAACTGTGCAATATTTAATTTCATTCACAATGCGCTTTTTGACAACTGTACTGTGTAGGATAAAGTGAGGATAGGTTAACACTATAAAATAAGTATGGACGATCTAATGAGCTTTTTAACAATGATGAATTGGATGACTGAAGTATGTTACTAACTTTTCGATTTTTCGGGGTTCTCTAGCGTTAAGTATCCCTCTAATAGGTTGGTGCAATCGGCGATAGATCCTTTTCATTGGTTGAAAATAATTGAGTAATGAAAAAGAGGTCACCGTTATGAGTAACCAGTTACATAAACCAATAGAAAGTGGATGTTTTTATTTATCTTCATTTATCATTGAATACTCATAGCAAAAATTATTTTGTTGTGGTTTTTTCCAAAGAATAACCCGAGGAATATTCGATATAGCATTATATGTCAGAAACAAAAGCGTATACGTTGTTATCTTTTATAAAGGGATGTGAAAGTCTGATCAACTCATGTGGTTTCCAGGAACATTATAATATAATAGTATCATGAAATAAAAGATATTATCTTTGTCTTCTCGAAACCAGATATAAAAAAATATCTAGAAAAATGAAATCAAAATGCAAGAAAAGTGGCGTCTATTTTTTCCCAATAATATTCGTGAGTAGCACCCCGATGCGCCTTTGCATTTTATAATATTAATTGATGTAAGTAGAGAACTATTGCTTTTTCGTAGCGGTGAAATTTTCATCAGCAGCCTGATAGAAGGATCTTTGAGATAATAAAAAAAAATATATTAGGAAAAAAAACATCGTTTATCTTGGAAAGTAAATATTTTGGAACTCACTCTAAATAGGGTGTTCTTTGGGTATCATTCTCTCGAAGTGATACCGAGTCAGTGAAATTCACGATGCGGGTTTAATAACTTCGTTGATGAAAGTGCTTAAGGACAAAACTATCGGATCTCGAAAGGCTACTCAGAAATTTACATTTTAGTCTTTTGAACGCTCTTCTACAAAGTTTTGGTGAATTTTATCACGAAAAAAGGCGAATGATTTTTTTTGAGATCTGTATTATGTGACCAGAAGGAAGTCATAAGAGAATGACGAACGATCAAACATATGAGCCGGCAACATGGCCGAAGACAGTGTTGGTGATGTAATATACTCTGCGTTTAGTATAAACAAACCCCACAGCTTGCAAGAAAAAGAGTTGTCAAAAAACATCGCTCAAGCAGGACAAGACACGAAATGATCAAGAATTTGATGACTTTGATCATTTTGGGGTGTCACAAAAACAACGTATCTGCTCCAACAATAATAATATTATGTGACAATGACGCCGAAATATCGCACTTGAAACAACTACTTATTGAATTATCCAACTGGTTCTTTTCGACTGTCCTGCTCCTGCGGTAAAAACTCGCAATCGATCCAAGTCGATTACAGCTGCTACCGGCTCCAAATTGAATCAACCCGATCAACGGAAAAAGAAGGCGTCAATTTTTAAAGTGAAGTTGACCTAAATAATGTCCGACGTCAATGACAAAGCGCTAACAAGAATTCGGATTGTCACTTCACCGACTTGGTCCGATTTTGGTAGACAGTATAATATTGTTATTTTATGGATAGCTTTGGTTTGGTTGGTAAAAGCAGTATTAATGTACCTTGTTTCTTGTGTTTTGAATTGATTTAAATTGATCACGCAGGTTTGCTCCTTACATGCGTGATCAATTAAATCGTATGATGACACCATAAAAACCCACGCTTTTTTTACAATATGTCTACTATCTTCTCAAACTAGAACAATGAAACAGCTATCCATTTTGTGAGTTTCTCCATTTGTTCCTTGTTCACTAGAATTTCGTCGAGGCATTTCCAAGTAAACTGTGAAAAGAGTTAGGTACTGTATTATATACAGGTTGGGCCAATAGTATGTGGACGGGATATTACGGGTTTATAGACACACATTTCCAAAATTTGTCGCTAATGCATGATAAAGACACCTCAGCCTTGACAAACCCAAAATAGTTTCACTTCATTCGCACCGCGTATACCAGGTGATTTATATCAAAGTAACTTGTTTTAAATGAACTCTCTTTATATAGTTGCATATTTGGGTTCCTCGACCAATTTCAGTTTGACTTCATGTATCACACAAGACATCTTGAACGAACCGTTTATCCGCAAATCGTTATTTTTTTAAAAAGCTGATTTAAAAAAAAAAGAATTTTGCATTGATCCCAAGTGTCAAAGAATTGTGATTTTCTGGTATTGCTAACCATGATAATATTATGTCCCAATGTAGGCGATACTCACTAGCTTGAATTGATGTTGAATTATGAGAAATTGTGATGCCAATTTAAAAAATTTCAACCAAGGATAACTTGAGTTTTCGAATGGAGAAAAAACTTTTTTTTTTAAGCTATCGAATTTAGAATTTTATAAGCTTTATAAGATTGTTCATCTATCTCTGGTAGTTTTCTTTGAATTACTTTTTTTTTCATATTGTTTAGCTTGAATTGTTGTTGAATTATGAGAAATTGTGATCCCAATTCAAAAAATCTCAATTCAGGATAACTTGAGTTTTCAAAAGAAGAAAAAACTTTTTTTTTTAAGCTATCGAATTTAGAATTTTATAAGCTTTATTAGGTTGTTGGTATCTATCGCTGGTAGTTTTCTTTGAATTCGATTTTTTTTCTAAGAAGTATTATCAATCACTACCTAATCAAGTAGACCGTGGAAAGTAAAGACGATCAACATTTCATATGAAATGGATTAAGGATCTGAATACAGGGTGTGCCAGTGAGGGTGATCACCAGTCGTATCTCGGAAACTACTCGACTCAGGAAAAAAAAAACCAAAGTGGCCACGAGGAAATGCTGGAAATCACTTCACGTTGAAAATTGAAATTCCAAATTTCACCGGAAATTCCAAATTTCACCCAAATTTAGTTAAATCCTTATCAACCCCGTTAGAAAGCTTAAATAATTTGTTATCATGTTTGTTTGAGGCTCATTGACGTGTCGCCCTTCATTTGAGTAGGAAAAGGTAGTGAGAGTGTAATGGTTCAATTGACTATAACTTATCAACGACTCATCCGATTTTATCAAATTTAGGTTTATGAAAGTGGGAAATTTGGATTTTCATGTAAAAATCAAAATAACTATTCCTAATTCAAATTGCGCCTCCTAGAAATTTTAGGGAAAACTATCACGTATTACTTAATTGATGGGATATTTTGAAGAGCTCACATTCCATTTCCAAACAAGCCTAAATTGAACAAAATCTGATCAGTCCTTCAAAAGTTATAACCACTTGAACAATCAACACTTTCTCTATACCATCCCCCACTCAAATGAAGGCTGGTATAGGTACGTCAATAAGCCTCAAACCAAAATGATGAGAGATTGTCCAAGATTGGTGTTATTGGAGATGCACCTCAATTTGGGAATTTCCAGAGAAATTTATAATTTTATTTTATATCTTTCGATTGCGCCGTCTAGGTTCAAAATGTCGAACATAAAAATGATTTCCAGCATTTTCTCGTCTTCACTTTGGTGCAATTTTTTTTCCGTGAACTTTCAAGTCGAGTAGTTTCCAAGATATGACCGGTGGCCACCTTCACCATACTGTACTATACACTTAGTCATAGACAAGGGACAGTACATGAAAAAAAAGGAAACAAAGGCAGCTTGATGACGACCCCTCATTCTATGCGCACATGAATGAATCTTCCGATTAAACAAATTTTCAACCATATTTAACATTTCTAGAGAAGATTTAAAATTTGGACATTGGCAAAAATCAAATTAGCTAGACTATCCTTTGTTCAATTAATGTGAAATTTTCAAGAAGTACATACATTTTGTCACTCTTTCGAATGGTGTTGGCCATTTTTAACAAAAATCACATAAAAATAGTTTCATATTAAACGCTTTTTAACGGGATAAAAGGACATCAAAGATTTTTTTTTTAATCGTCAAGACACGTATACTGACAAATGGATTGAAGTTTTCAAATTCACCATTACTTCTTTGATAACTGATGTAGGATCAAGATCAAAGTTTTACGTGGTTTTCCACTTTTGGCCGGGACTGTAATTCGAAAAACGTTTCTTATTCTATTTTTCATATCTTCTGCCGTCCATGGTTGTTCGATGTATACCTTGCGCTTCACATACACCCGAAAAAAAAGCAAGTGGCGCTTTATGACTCAGTGACGCATTTTCAAAATGTGTGTCTATACATCGAGAATATTTCGTCTACACACAAATGGAACACCCTGTATAATTTTATTCTCAAGGGCCGATATTTTGAGTGACATTTTAGCTAAAGTAGACATTAATATGATGGGAATTCTGAAACCGTCTACCGAAAGTATCGTGTTTCAACTGCGCCACTCCTTTTATTTAGCCAAGGATCTAATGTGAGTGTCGCAATTATTAGAACACAGCAGACAATTTCAAAGTCCAAAATAACCTTTAAGTGTACCCCAACTTTGAGTAGACATTGAAATATCGGGCCCTCTGTATTCATATAGCTGCATGCTTCATGATAGATAAAACTAGGTTTTTCACAATAGGTATTGGCATATTTATTTCAAAAAGTGACCCTTGATTGGCCAGATGCAGGTGTAAATAAACAATCATTGTTTGAGAAATTTTTTGAATGAATAGAGCAAAAAATAAATACTTACCTTCAATGCACAATTATGCACACTCAAATAATTGAAAACGAATCACAAATTTGTATGGCCACTGTTTCTGCTTCTCAAGATAGCATGTTCGGAATTATCAACAGACGTTTCGGATTCTCGCAACCGTCATCAATCTCGGAAAATGTATCGAGCACCACAGAATAATTAACTGCATAACAAGTGGTTGAAACATCTTGCTATCACTGAATACTGAGGATTCCACATATCCATACGATACCGCAGTTTAGATTAAGAAGAAAAAATCAGATCAAAATAATAACTATTCATAACTGAGGGGACACGACATCACACTACGAATCACATGCATTGCAAACACGGCATACCATACTGCACACATACGGGATGGTTCATACAAAGACTTATCATTCACTAAAAAAAAACAATTACTTCAAGTCTATCTATTTTGATATTTGAATAATCATTACTGCAATATTGGTCATGATATCAATAATCTCTATTCTCTATAGATATGTATGCTTACGTGTGTGCCCGGTTAAAAGGACAGCATAAACATTTCCGACAAAAGGAAACAAAGGTAACCATACTCCATTTACTTTCCATGCAAACCTAACGACTCCCTGGTTTTTGAAAAACAAGTAAATATAATACAAGATCGGCACTATAGCGACACCACCAATCACATTTCCAAGAACCATTAACATTTTGATGATATGTGGATATGTCGATACTAAATAGTTGTCTCACAATTCAAGTATGCTCTGAAATATAGGGTAGGGGAATATTCACACCTTTGCACCTGGGCTTTATGCAATTTTTGTAGACCTCACGCAAATAATGCGTTTGTCCTTCAGCTTCTTACGTTTATTCCAAATGCTTGTTTTTTCATTAATTAACATTAATCCTAAATTGGGTACTAGTCTATTGATCAACTAATTTTTTTTATTCACTATATCAGTTACAACATATATCTATATCAAATATCTATAATATTCATATTATACTTTCATGTTGTTGCGTTATGAGATGTTAACAATTATCTGCAATTACCAATCAATCCATCCAAACAGAAACATAATTATGCAATGATTAATTTCTTCTGATAAATTGTGAACTACAATAATAATTGGAATTCTTACTTTCGCGTCCTGCCTTTTTCATGGAGTATGATGGAAATAATCTTTTTAAGCTCGGCGCTCTCGGTACAATACAGATTTGTCAAATACAATGTGATATTATTATGATGTTGTAACGAATTTCCGCTTTGGAAGAAAGTGGTCCAGTTTTAATCTATTTATTTTAAGTCACTACAGCACACGGTTAACAACACCATGAATATTGATGTTCACAATCACAGCTTATCAAAATCTGAACTACTGTGTTGTCGGAATGGCGGAGCTTTTATATCCTCTTCAATGCCTCGATAGATGGCGAAAGTTCTCCATTATTCTACATAGACGTAGGCAACCAAATAAACCTCGTGATTCTGGAATCTCAACAGTGATTTAGGCTTGTGACAAACGGGACAAAAGCCAAGATATTCGATAGCGAGATGCAATGGTTGTAACGTCGTGTCCTCTGTCGGCCGCCTTGGAAGTTCATACCACTGGGCATGTTTCGTCACAATATTATGCTATGTGTGTCTATAGGAATGATGAAGGAAGCGGTATCGCCTTCATTGTGTGATTTGGTTCGAATTCAAATAATATAGAAATTTACGTTACTAGGCCGGAAAATCACTTATCAAAGTACGAATCAAGATGTTTATTGTGACGAAGGAGCCGAGCGAGGATTTCTCGTAGTTGTAGTTATGACATCTCACGGCTGTGTATCGTAGAATGTTCTATTCCATACTGTGAATTTTTTTTCAAAAAATCAGACGAATTGACCCAGCAAACAATTTTCAATCGGCTGTCTGTCGGCAGAGCGCCTCTATGCCACCACAATATCGTCTTCCCATCAATGGCATCCTGCGCTGGCCCGATTCGTATGTGCACCCGCGGCCTTTAGTCTTTGGCATGATACTTTGCCGGACATCGCCGGCGAGGCCCATTATCGGCCGCTTGATGGGAAGATACCAGAAACCTGTCCTTGCCTACTATTTACCGTATCAGTTTGTTAGCTGCCCGACGACATCTTTCCGTTGACGATTACATGGAGCAGCCCTCAATGGCAAGACTTTTTTTGTACAAGTTGACCGTTTTATGATGACTCCTCCTTTTTCTTTTTTGTTTCACCCTGTAGAAGAAAATGTTGTATGCACAAGTTTTATGGCTCAGTGCAAACTATTTGCAGCATAAACTTTCGTACATACAAGGGGTTGGAGGAACGAAAATATATGCCGCAAATAGCGCTTTAAAACATTTGTATTAACCATTTTATTCTTCAGGGTGAACAATAATAATCAAAGAGATGGATTAATTATTACAAGCGATATACATTTGCATTAGATATATTCGTTTGCCAAGGTGACCTAACAAACAAAGATTTCAAAGATTTGATTAAGAATAATAAGCAAAGTGATTGAATAGCAAATTTTTGAAAACCTGAATACTCTCAAGTTAAAAATCCAATAGCTTAATTCCTTAAGATTTTTTTTTATCACGAATCACGTTATTGTGGCAAACCTGGTGAAATATTTGAAAAATCCAAAAATATGATAAAAGATCTTTCTCATTTTATTAGAAAAATAGTATAAAGAATATAAGTATATAGATCAAAAAATAGGTAGTTGATTCTGATGCGTCAGTGAAAAAGTAACGATAAAGAAAACAGTTTTGAAAGAGTAAAATAGGGTTTTATAACGAGCGTATGTACCTATACATTGAAATTTGACATTAAAAAAGACTGTCATGATAGAAAAATGAGTATATTATCTTCATTTGAAGAAAGTCATCAGTATTTGCGTGATGTTTTAGTGAATAAATACCTTTCCTTGATCACAGCCCACTCCAAGTCCAAATTAAAAATAACGCTCTTTGTACCACTTCCAAGAGCTAAAAACCCTAATAAATATCTAGTTAGAATAGTATAGTGATAACTAACATAACAGAAAATGTAAAATAAGCATTGGATTTTATATTAAAACTGTTGATATTAACTATAGAGCAAAATAAACATTTTGATTCATTAATTATCATATTAAACATCTCACTTTCTCGAAACAGTTCAACGTAATCACATCACATCACATTCATCACCGAACATTATAAGGTAGTTGTAGGTAACCATTTATTAAACTCCTCGGTAAACCTCCTTCACTTCACTCACTTTCCATTGTGTATTATCCAATATTTTGCAGGATAGTTGATGAAACTCTTGTTTAAAAACCCCTCTTTGGAACCTGAGAAGAATCACTTGATAAAAAAAAAGATAAACACATTGTGAATGTTCTTCAGAATTGATCACTTGAACTTTCCCAAGGACCATTATACTAAATAGGAATATGATTTACGCTATACACAAAAATAAAATGGAACGCAAATTATCACAAAATGAAAGTTGCTGCTGTTTGCTATTTCCCCATACTATTTCTCAAGCTATTTTCATAACATTCGATTTCTCGTTTTCGGCTATGCATTAGATTTTGTTATTCTATGAACATAACCTTACTCTTCAGTCTTTATTGCTTTAAAATTTAATTTTGTTTGTCTTTATCAAATGGCAGGATAATATTCTTCATTTGAGATTGTATTTACCAACATTTATAAAATAAAACAAAAATAAACAAACAATTTAATAGAAATATGTATAGGTACCAAGGTATTTCATAATAAGATTCCTTAGCTAGATCGTGGTTCAGCTTTATTAATTTGCTGTTATTATATTCATGAACTTACCTTTTCAATAAAGAAGGTTCTGCAAATCATGGCCGCCAAACACCAAAGAGGAAATGACCGCCTGAGCCTAAACTTCTCAAATGATGCTACACGGACTACGGAGTATACACAAAACAAACTACGTAATCCACAATTTAAAAACACAAAACGAAATAAATGTATCATATCAAGTAAAGTAATGTATCAAGTGAAAAGTAAATGAATAATTTCCATTGGAAATGCGTTCAATGCCAAACGAAAACATTGAAGTGAACTGAAAACTGTGACAGAGGACAGAGGGCAGACAGACAGAGGCAGGGCTGACAGAGTGGCAAATTAAAAATATTTTAATTAATTTTCATGGCAGTAGCTTGCCGTATCTGTTAAGATTCGCGGATCTTACAACTTTCTCGTAGACTAAATGATCGGCGCAGATATTACTTGCCGGATTGGGCTAGTAGGAGTAATACCGATGCCAGCAAATGTAAGACGATGTGAACAATCGGCCGATAGTTTGCAGACGGAAGATGTTTGCTGGGGAGTGCCATGGTTACATCATATTGTGAGATTCCAGTTTAGTTAGTTCATTGGTTTATAATATACCCTACCTATATTGAGGTAAATCAAATAAGATTGGGGAAAACCAATAATAATTTTTAGGGATGCATTGATTTATATTTTATGTTTGAACGGTGTTTTCATTCAAACATAAGTTCATTTTTTTGTAGATACATTTTTGTTGACTTGACCTAACCATTGATAACATCATAATTGGAAATCCCTCTTAAACACTCAATACCAACTCCTTTGTTGTGGGTTTATACACGAACTTGCCCATGCGAGTTTACATATACTTTTTCTACGATTGTCAATTAAATATCACTATAGTGTAATCGATAAATCGATATTGGGTTAGTTTGGGTTAGGACGTAGCACACATTAAACCATTTTCCACGGGTTGCTAGGCAACTACGTTTCCTAATCGATATCGATTGCTCAATAGTGACATTCTTTGACAGTCGAAGAAAAAGTAAATCTCTTTACATCCTCACGTGCGTGGAAGTGTCATTTATAGCACTCATTTGCGTGTGCCAGGCAGCTTTTTTCATCACTCCGCGCGGTAAAGTACACTTTAGTTTGAAAATATCTTGACAAAAATGTGAATTTATCAGCATCTAGGAAAGTCAGCCTTGCCACTTGTCACACATACTCAAAAGTGATTTGATTTTAAATTTTTCATTTCATACTGTACTGTGAAGTATCATTTACCGGACTGGTCATGAGTCCGGTAAATGACACTTCACATATTCCCTGAGACTGAAATAAAAATTTACTCTACAACTCCGGTAAATGACACCTTTGCATCATCAAATACTGTGAAATTGCATTGGTAGCATGGTTTGACTGGCGGCATCTCATGGTTTCAATTGATAACTTGACATAAAATGTTAGTGACATGAGTAATCTATCTACATTACCTGAGTGGTAGCATGGTTAAACTGGCGCCATCTCATGGTTTGATCAATAACTTGACATAAATTTTGCCAACATAAGTACCTTACCTATCTATATAACCTAAGTTGTGACATGGTTTGAGTGGCGCCATCTCATGGTGAGAAATTGAGATGGACTGCCACCACCGACCTCTCAATGTGTGCTTTGACAATGAGAAAGCATTTTTTCTTTTGAACCGTTTAAAAAAAATACACAGTATGAAACAAAACGATGTACGATTCACAGCCGTCAGATGACATCAAACTACTCGTTTAGTAGTTCCATCTTGACTCATTTACAAAGTCACAGACGGAAACTTAGTATCGTTAATAACTATTACAGGTTCTCTTTTGTTCAATATCAACCTCACTTTGGAATAAATCTGACACGTTGGTCACCATAGAGAAATAATTTATTATACACATATATTTATTAACTCTATATGGGAACCGTCCCATTTGAACAACGAGCGACGCTTGAAGCCAGGATAAGATAGAAGATCCCGCTGTACTGTATATTCTACGCATAAGTCTATCCTTTTCTATCGCCTGGGCACCGTGCGGAAAATTGTGAGGAATTTCTTCTCCTTTTTAATCAATTCTCCCTCAAATCCAGGACTCATTTCATTTATGGGTATCTCCAGCGTCTGCTAAAGTACGAATTAGTGCTCCAACAGCGCGCCGCAGGTAGAAAATTGTGAGGAATTTCCCCTAATTTTTAATCAATTTTCCCTCAAATTCAGGACTCATCACATTTATGGGTACTTCCAGCGTCTGCTAAAGTACGAATTAGGGCTCCAACGCGCTTGTGCTAACTACTGATCTTGGTATTCGTTCGAATCGTTTGTCACAAACATCTTTTGAGGCTGCTGTTATGTCAGAGGAATTTGAAAAAAAAAATGGAAATCCCATTCAGATTTAAAAAAAAAAAACTACGCTCGATATACTTGACATTGCTTGTTGCTTGTTGAATTGGTGTGCATAGCAATACACAAAATGTGCATTCTCATATTGTACCTACTTCCTTAGTAGTCCTTATTTTTGAAATTAACGCCTCCCAAATGACCTTTCTTTGCTGGAATGCATGAATTTTCCAAGAGATTGCAAGACCGCTACTATTTCATAATTTAAATTTAAATGTGGTTTTCAATTATACTTTCTGATCAAGGAGTGTCAGTTCAGGTAACGTTGATTGTTTGTCGTAGTATCATGGTTGATATTATTAGGGCCCCGCACACGGAGTGACGAGGTCGGTCGAAAGAGGCCGACCGGGTTTGCCATACCATATCCGCCGACTTGGTCTGTGAGCGATCAGATATGTCGTGTCCACACACGGACATACTTGAAAGATTTATTTTTTTTTATTTATCGAAAGATCTTTTTACACGGATACAACCCCTTAAAAGAGCCCCACATGAACATAATTTGAATCTCGATCAAACAACGAGCGTAACGGCTTGGTCTTTATGTAAGTTGTGAATGAAAATTTGACTGTAGAGTGTAGTGACAAGGTCCTTCAACGACGACGTATTTTACCGACCGGGTCCGTCGTTCCGCACTAACAGGTTGTCGAAGTATGCAAAATAAGACAGACACTGTCCGCTGCATACCAAGTCGCTCAAAATGTCGCTCCGTGTGTGAGGCCCTAATTGATTTGGAAGGAAGAATTCGTCTTATCTTTTATTGCTACGTTCGTGATTTTGTTACCTAGTGACCAAGTCAGTTAAATCCATCTTCAAACCTCGTCTGGTTTTTGATTGCTTGATATTATCAAACTTCAACGAAGATGGGAGAGTTGGGGAAATAGTAAATGCCATACAAAGGAATGGGAACAAGTAATTCATTTTCAAGATATGTTTTTTGATTATTAATATACAGGGTGTTACTTAATGATATGTCATAATTTCAAGAGGAAGGTCCTGGAAAAATTTTAAGTCGAAAAGGTCATGAAAACTTGGGTCTTGAAATGCTTGGTTTTCAAGATACAGGGTGTTGAAGATTTATCTTATTTTTAGTTTTTAATACATTTTCCAAAGACGGTTTGAGATATTGAACTGAATTTTGCCACAGGATATTATGGTATGGAAACACACTTTTTTCATTTCAATTTTTTAGTTGTATTTTATTCTATCTTATTTTATTTTTTTCTATTTTTTTTTAGACCCAAGTTTATATGACCTTTTTGACTTAAAATGTATCCAAGAACTCCCCCTTGAAATTATGACATACCATCAAGTAGCACCCTGTATAGGTATTTATGAATGAGATAATTTAATAGTAAATGAAACATGCTCTGGCAACTTCAATCAGAATGACGGTTCACTGTAAATTGTTCTTCCTTAACTCACCAGGGAGCGCAACCAAGCTTCGCGACGGGTTTATCGATTCATGTCAACAGCTGATTGAGAAACGTCATAATGACGCCATTATTGAGTTGTTGATTGAAATGCCAAAATGCCAGCTCAAAAAGGCGCAAAATTATCCTCAACATTTATACTTAGTATCTGAAAAAAACAGGAAACCGCCCAACATTTGATAAAGCTTTCATACTGCACCAGGTAATTCCTCAATTTACCAGTTTATTCAAAACATTGTTTATCACGTCAAAAATAAATCTTTTCACGGTGTAATTTTTGATAAAGGTACTATCAGAGACAAAAATTTAGACTTCCTGGAAATCTCACTGAAATTTTCAACTTACCATTGCCTTTTATTTTTGAAGAAATCATCATAAATGAGTAATTTGAGCCAAGTTTTCGTTTAAAACTTTATAGCTTGACTATCCTTTGTTCCATTATCAAATTTTTAGAAAGTACTCAATGTTTGCCCCTCTTTCTAGCTATTTTTATTGAAAATTACACTAAAAAAATGTATTTTTAAACCTTTTTCAAACTTGACAAAACTGCAACAAACCATTTTTTGAAAAAAAGTGGTCAAAATACGTAGACTGACAAATCGATACACGTTTCAAATTCACTATTACTTCTTAGATACCGGAGACAGGATGAAAGCTTTATTAAATGTTTGTCGTATAGTGTATTTGAACTGAAAATGATAACTTTGAACAAAAATTGTAGCGTCTGACGTCATTGCGCAATTTAAGCCAATTTTTCTCGGAGTGTCTGAAATACCTAGTTTCTTTCTACCATGAACTTGACGCAAAAGGTAAGTGAGGTATATTAGGTTGGACATACATAATTTGTGACATGGTTTGGCTGGCGCCATCTCATGATAGGAATGTGAAGTGGACTGCCATCCTGAATGTTTGGTTTGAGAAGAATGCACTTCAAACCGAGAAAAAAAAATAACAGTATGAAACAAAACAATGTACGATGTACGACAGCCGTTAAATGTCATTAAACTACTCGTCTAGATATCCTGATATTCATAAATATCTTGACTCGTGATTTAAAAAGTCATTCACCGCCTCAGTAACGTGAAAAACTAATGTGTTGGAATGCCATACACGAGAGATTAAAAAAAAGATTTTTTTTTCTGTAGAAGGAAAAACCAATTTTTTCATATGCCTAGCACAGTTGCGGTTGCTGAATTTTCAATGTCTGAGCGTAACAATGATAATATTTTCATTGGTTGAAATCCCAGCGACGAGAAAATCAGTCAGCAAAATATGTCGTTATCTGACGGTCTATCACAGGATTATGTATTGTAGATTTCTACTTCATTCAGATTTCTATAATATGTACAGGGTGTTTCCGTATATTTTTTCTGCAGACTAACTCGCGTATTATGCAAGATAGATAGGGACTTTAAATACAAAGTTGGTAGGTATTAACATGAACCGCCAGAAAAAAATATTTTTTTGTATACCGGGTGCACGAAAAAAGTGTGGCAGACACAACTTGCATCTTTTTCAATGAAACACCCTATATATTATTTTATAATCAAAAAGACATTATTTTTCTGATCACAAAAATGTACATGTAGGTATTCCTTCCAGCCGTTTTCAAAATATTTGAGTTTAAAAGTCGTTTTTTTGGTATTGCCAAATTGTAGTATCTTTGACTACAATAATTATTTGAACATTGTTCATTAAGTTGTATCCTCCCAATAATCGAAAACAACCAATAAAACAAGTGAATACATTATATTATTTATTTATAAACTGATATCATAAAGTGGCATATTCAATAATTGCAATTTATGATATCAATTTATTAATAATAAAATTTATTCACTTGTTATATTCGTTGTTTCAGATTATTGGAAGGATAAAAATTAATAAATAATGTTCAAACAATTATTGTTGTCATAGATACTAAATTTGGCCATATCAAAAAACCAACTTTAAAACTCAAACATTTTGAAAACAGCTGGAAGGAATGCCTACATGTTGTATATTTTTAAGATCAGAAAAATTGCTACGACATAATGGGCTAGTGGACTAGTTAATAAAACTCTGTTTACTAAATTAATGATATATCCAAATCAGTGAAGTTGTTTTACAAATACTAAGTAAACCAATAAAGCTACCAAATCAAACTAGCTATCTTTGGTCAAACTTTGCGCATGAATTAATTTGTTACCGGTAACCCCAATTATCCTTAATAGACCATTTCCGTAATTGAATCCACTTTGGTAACTAAGTTATTATTTCGACTAGCTCAATATAAAAAAAAATAAACAAGGTGTTCCGCTTACATATGCTTGCCTGTGTAAACAGTCACCATACTGTCCTGACCTCGGTATCTACTCAGTCTATGAATGTTGGTCTCTTAATCGGTATAGCGGTCACCATTTCGTCAGCACCCATGCCAGAAAGAAAACATCCACCATTTGCTGTCTTGCCAGTTTGTAGTGTAGTTGCAGTTCGCAACACTCCAGTAGAAAGTACCCCACAAAACCAATATGACGGTCACAACAATGTAACAAGGGGTAAGGGAGAGAACCCTTAAGAAAGAAATCCTAATTAGACTTGGAGAAAAAAAAACCAGAAGAGCTTACCTTTCGTTTGAAAAGGTATTGTAGGAACGTCTTCCAACGACTCGATTCCAAAGCTGACCAAATCCGCAGCGCGGTTGGAGTTATGAAACTTCAGCTGTACACGTGCCTTCAGCACCAGCTTTTCCGGCAATCAGCCCAAACTCAATACTCCACACTGACTTTTCCACATAAAATTCCAATAAAGGTCGGCTCCAAAATAGCCTTAACACATGTGGAAAGTCTTCAGCAGGAAAACGTGTCGTTCCAAGATGGAGGTTGGATGAAAGAGAACCTGATCGATGGCAAATCAATACTCAAAAATCGATATTAAAAACGAACAAAGAGGCAGAAATGCGCATGACTCCCGGCACTAGAGCGTGCTCCTAGAAATTGCAGAATAATGGCAATGACAATGGCAACCAGCAATACGCCAGAAGTAGGTATTCGTTAAAACAATGAATCAAAAGTAAGATTCCCAGTACCACAAGTTTTGGCAAACATTAATGTTCATAATCTTTCTATCTATAATCATAACCGGATTATTCGAAGATCAATCAACAATACGTAAATTCATAAACAGTGATGGTGAAAAAAGAAAACGGCAACGCCACTGACAGAATCAGCTGGCTGCAGCAACCACTAGCTTCATGAATTGAATTTCAACCATAACCACACTTACCACAAATCAAAACAAAGCCAATGTCTGCGAAAATTCGCGAAAGGTGCAAGAAAAACCTGAAGGTGTGTAAAATAACTCTTGATACATATCAGACAAAGTGTCGATGAAACCCCACAACAAACCTTTCCATTGCAGGCCTCATCATAAAGTTTCAACAAGTGTCTGCATGAAAGGTATTCCAAATACACTCCGAATAAGATGTTAGGTACTTTATTTGTTAGGCACAAATAATGACCTCCGAATCAACAAACCGGCATTGTTCTTGTGAGAAGCAGAACTGAAATGAGTATGCTGATGTTGAGAAATGATAGTCATGATAAGGACAAAAAAGACTACATGAATTTATTTCAAGATTAAGGAAAATCACCCAATAAACAATCCAACAAAATGTGAGTAGTTTCAACTTGAAGAATATAAATTAACGAGAAAAATGAAATGATAAAAAATACTTGTCACAGATAAAAATGAACTGTAACAACTCCACCTCTTCTCCCAATAAAAGAAATGAAATTTCTTTTGCCAACCAAAACCTACTCTTGAGGGTCTGGCTTCAGATCTTTGACGTGAAATCTACCAATCGAAACTCCCTGATCATTTTCCAATTCATAAATACAATAACCCACTTTACGACGAACTTTGAATGGCCCACAAAATTTACCAGCCAACTTGGAGGCAAAATAATTTGCACCGTCTGATAGAACAAACTGCCTTTTCCATACTGAATCACCAACATCATAGTTGACGTCTCTTCTACGAAGGTTATACTGGTCACGACTCTTCTTATAAGCAACATCTAACCGTTTTCTTACAAACTCCCTCAATTTAGACAAATTTTAAACTTTATCACCATTTTCCCGAGAAACGACGTCCGGGGTACATTTCAGAGAATATTCACCTCCATGAATCACGATGTCTTGTCCGAAATTAAGAAAATAAGGGGAACATCCTGTGACCTCATGGCGAGCACTGCGGTACGCACAACCAATCTCCGAGAGACATTCATCCCATTTGCGATGATAATCCTCAACATAAGCTGACAACATGCTTTTCAGCACGCGATTTACTCGCTCTGTGGGATTACATTGAGGAGAATAGTTGGGATTGAAAATAATGTTGACTCCAAAATTCTTGTAAAGACCAGTGAACTCCTTACTACGAAACTGTACGCCGTTGTCACATTTCAAATGCAAAGGCACGCCAAAAACCATGAAAATGTTCTCCTTTATAACCCTTGCAACCGCTGTGGCAGTAGCTCTTCTTAAGGGGTAAAACAAACTGAACTTACTGAAATTGTCAGTTATAACCAAAATGTACTGGTTTCCATGAGATGACTTTGGAAGTGGACCAACAAGATCAGTGCTGATAATCTGCCAGCATCTAGAACTTTCCAAGTGCTTCCCCATAAGTCCAGCAGGCTTTCTCTGCTCAGGTTTTGTTCTAAGACAGGTTTTACACTTTCTCACGTACTTAGAAATATCAGGCTTCATTTTGAGCCAATAGAAAAGTCTAGCAACACGATGGTAGGTCTTGAAAATACCAAGATGACCAGCAGTCTTATCATCATGGAACTTTTGAAGCAGTAATAAACGGCTTTCCTTGGAAACAACTACCTTCCAATAATCGTCAATATCCCTCAAATAACGAAAGTCCGGCTCAACATACTTGTACAATTTGCCAGCCTCAATCCGCCAACCAGAGTACTTGAGTGGATTCCTTTCAACAAGGTCCAACATCCTGAGATACCATGGATCTTTGACTTGCTCGACCTCAATGAAACTCAACTCTACTTCACAAGGAACCACTCTAGATAACGCGTCTGGTACGATATGATCTTTACCCCGTCTGTGGACAACCTCATAGTCGAACTGCTGCAGGCGAAGAGTCCAACGACCCAGTCTACCTTGCGGATCTTTTAGATTTTCCAACCACAACAAGGAATGACAATCAGTTACGACGTAAAACTTTGAAAATTCAAGGTAGCAACGAAGCTTTTCAACTGCCCACAGAACTGCTAGGCACTCCCGTTCCGTACTTGAGTAATTCCGTTCCGCACGACTCAAAGACCTAGAGAGGTAGGATATGACGTATTCTCTGTCATTGTACTTTTGCGTCAGGACAGCTCCCAACCCGTAAGCCGAAGCATCTGTTTGTACGTAAAATGGGTGTTCGAAATTTGGACATGCCAAAATAGGAGCAGAAACTAGAGCGTCTTTAATCTTCAGAAAGGAGACCTCGCAATCATCGCTCCAGACGAACTTAACATTCTTTTGAAGAAGATTCGTTAACGGCGCGACGACATCAGCAAACTTATCAACAAAACGACGGTACCATGAAATCATTCCAATCACTCTGCGAACCTCTTTAACACTCTTGGGACGAGGTATATTTACAATGGACTCCACTTTACTGGGATCGACCGCAATGCCAGACCTATTTACCACGTACCCTAGGAACTTTAGTTCTGAACGACAAAAGTAACACTTCTCTCGATTCAATGACAAATTTGCCTCCTTGAGACGTCGAAAAACCATTTCCAGCACTTCAAAGTGCTTCTCCAAAGTAGGGGTTACAATAATAATGTCATCTAGATATTTGAAAACAAAAGGCTCCAACTCAGGACCGAAAATACTGTCAACCAATCTCTGAAATGTTGCCGGGGCATTGTGAAGACCGAAAGGCATCCGAACAAACTGGAAGAGCCCCTTAAAAGGTACGGTGAAAGCGGTATAAGGGCGCGACGCTTGTTCAACCTCAACCTGCCAGTAGGCATCTGAATGTCCAAAGTGGAGAGATACCTCGCACCACCAAGCTTACGTAAGATGTCCGATATGTATGTAATCGGATACGCATCCTTTTCACTCACCCTATTTAACTTGCGAAAATCAACACAAAACCGCCAAGAACCATCCTTTTTGGGGACCACCAAGACAGGTGAGGACCAGGCACTAGTCGATCTCTCAACCACTCCCAACTTGATCATCTTATCCAACTCGTCATTGATTATCTCTTGTTTAAAGGGAGATACGGGATAATACCTCTGCTTAATAGGACTTTTCTGAGCAACAACGATCCTATGCTGAACCAAACCAGTCAATCCAACCTGCTCAGAATTAAGACCACTGAAATAGCCATCCACAATCCTATTGAGTCTGCAAATCTCATCAGGATTTAGATCAGAATCCGATTGAATCGAATTCAACACAGGGCTACATAGCTCGGTATCGGAAAAATACCACTCTCCCTTTCTTAAATCGGGAACAATTCCCATCCGGATCCAAAAATCCGTACCAAGAACCAGTTTATGCCGCAGTTTGGGTAAGATGTAGATATCTATAACCTTGATGATGTCACGCAAACCAATCGGAACAGCAGCAACACCAATGCATTGACATTCAGAATCATTTGCCACTCTACAAGAAATTTTCTCATAACGAAGAATAACACCTAAATCTTGCATCTGACTCCAACCATCCGCATTCATGAAGACTTTATTTGCGCCGATGTCCAACAAACCATAAAAGGGAATCCCAAGAACTTGCACCTTGACATAAGGACATTGCATGGCCGTCATTAACCTGAGACAAAATGTAATCAAGTACCAGTCTATTTTTGAAATCTTTGACCGATGCAAAAGAATCACCAGACGCAACCAATCGGTCTACTGTCGCCTGGGTTGACCGTTTCCCGAGTTACCAGGTGGAATGGTCCGATTGTGGGTGTATCTATTAGAAGAATTTCCGTTACGATTACAAGAAGGACAAGAAGATTTCGTGAATCCCTGTTTTCCACAACCGCCAACGCCAGCAAATAGATTGAGTGGTCTGCACTTCAGAAATGTTCACATTCCGAGAACGAGTCATCGTAGGGGGTGGAGTATAAGCTAAATCTGGTTCCAATGATAAATTTGACGAATTCGGTGGTTTGTACTTCTCAATAGACTCACGAGTTTTCTCAATCCTCCTACATAACTCTATGAGTTCAAAAGGAGACTTGATGTCCATCAGCGCTAATCTTTCTTGGTAGAAAGGGAGGATATTCGATTCAAGAACCTGAATTCTCAAAGCATCAGGAACAAGTGTGGGCATCCTATCGAAAAGACTCGTCAATACTGCCACATAAAGTGCTATGGACTCGTTCTCTCCCTGGGTCCGAGTAAGAATTTGTTGCCATAACTTATCCGCCGAAGGCACAAATTCCTCCTTCATCAGCCGAACCAAATGATCCCAATCATGTGCAAACTTCTTCACATAATTGTACAACCGCAACGCATCACCAGCAAACAGTTCACGAGCAGCCGAGAACAGCTGACTCTTGTCCACATTACGGCTTTGACAGTGCTCCTGCACATCTTCAAGGAAAGCATTGAAGCTTTCCGAAGCTAAGCCTGAGAATTTCAAATTCCACTTATACACCGGAACAGTCTTATAGAAATTGGGAGTACCTACTTGATGACTAGTAGTTAAAATAGGCGAAGAGACGGATTGTTGGGGTGGTAAAGACTGATTTGAGAACTCTGGATCGTCAACAAGAGAATCAAACCTTGGATCAACAGGTACATCAGGAGACTTCCCTGGATTATCCGAACTCTTTACTTTGGAGGAATACTCGTCAATAAGTTCCATCAGCGCTTTGAGCATATCACCGCGCTTGTTAGAAACCTCTTGATCAGAAGTAGGTATACACTCCAATCTGTTGTACAAATGGCAGACCTTACTCTCAAACTTTAGAGATTGAGTAAACGTAGTACTGATCATCGACTTGATATCGCCAAGTTTGGACTCACAGATGGTTAGTTCCTCATCCTTGAATTCGATGGAAACCAAAGATTTCACAAACGAAGAATCGTGCTCCACGAGCAGAGCGCTACGAAGAACCTTCCGTAAGTCGTCAACAACATCCCTGTCTAAAAAACTGATCCCTCTTGCCCTGAGTTCCCAGATGAGTTCATCCTTTAAAAGTCTATTGACAGAAAGCTTGAACGGCATGTTGTTAGAGAAGACCGAAAACCGCAAAATAGAGACGCAAAAGTATGCAGGGGTACTGAACTGGACTGCAGCAAAACGGAAACAAAACCAACAGGTATATGAAAATCTTGTAACGACAATGGCAACCAAAATACAGAAATACTCTCAAATAACGGTCATCAACAATACGGCAAACTGTTAATTATCGAAAATCATCAACCAATCCACTAGTCGTTAACAAGGTTGTGTAGGTTTAAGCCCTAACAACTTAATGAACACGTTGGGCGCCAAATTATGCTACGACATAATGGGCTAGTGGATTAGTTAATAAAACTCTGTTTACTAAATTAATGATATATATTCAAATCAGTGAAGTTGTTTTACAAATACTAAGTAAACCAATAAAGCTACCAAATCAAACTAGCTATCTTTGGTCAAACTTTGCGCATGAATTGATTTGTTACCGGTAACCCCAATTATCCTTAATAGACCATTTCCGTAATTAAATCCACTTTGGTAACTAAGTTATTATTTCGACTAGCTCAATATAAAAAAAAATAAACAAGGTGTTCCGCTTACATATGCTTGCCTGTGTTAACAGTCACCATACTGTCCTGACCTCGGTATCTACTCAGTCTATGAATGTTGGTCTCTTAATCGGTATAGCGGTCACCATTTCGTCAGCACCCATGCCAGAAAGAAAACATCCACCATTTGCTGTCTTGCCAGTTTGTAGTGTAGTTGCAGTTCGCAACACTCCAGTAGAAAGTACCCCACAAAACCAATATGACGGTCACAACAATGTAACAAGGGGTAAGGGAGAGAACCCTTAAGAAAGAAATCCTAATTAGACTTGGAGAAAAAAAAAAACCAGAAGAGCTTACCTTTCGTTTGAAAGGGTATTGTAGGAACGTCTTCCAACGACTCGATTCCAAAGCTGACCAAATCCGCAGCGCGGTTGGAGTTATGAAACTTTAGCTGTACACGTGCCTTCAGCACCAGCTTTTCCGGCAATCAGCGCACACTCAATACTCCACACTGACTTTTCCACATAAAATTCCAATAAAGGTCGGCTCCAAAATAGCCTTAACACATGTGGAAAGTCTTCAGCAGAAAAACGTGTCGTTCCAAGATGGAGGTTGGATGAAAGAGAACCTGATCGATGGCAAATCAATACTCAAAAATCGATATTAAAAACGAACAAAGAGGCAGAAATGCGCATGACTCCCGGCACTAGAGCGTGCTCCTAGAAATTGCAGAATAATGGCAATGACAATGGCAACCAGCAATACGCCAGAAGTAGGTATTCGTTAAAACAATGAATCAAAAGTGAGATTCCCAGTACCACAAGTTTTGGCAAACATCAATGTTCATAATCTTTCTATCTATAATCATAACCGGATTATTCGAAGATCAATCAACAATACGTAAATTCATAAACAGTGATGGTGAAAAAAGAAAACGGCAACGCCACTGACAGAATCAGCTGGCTGCAGCAACCACTAGCTTCATGAATTGAATTTCAACCATAACCACACTTACCACAAATCAAAACAAAGCCAATGTCTGCGAAAATTCGCGAAAGGTGCAAGAAAAACCTGAAGGTGTGTAAAATAACTCTTGATACATATCAGACAAAGTGTCGGTGAAACCCCAAAACAAACCTTTCCATTGCAGGCCTCATCATAAAGTTTCAACAAAAGTGTCTGAATGAAAGGTATTCCAAATACACTCCGAATAAGATGTTAGGTACTTTATTTGTTAGGCACAAATAATGACCTCCGAATCAACAAACCGGCATTGTTCTTGTGAGAAGCAGAACTGAAATGAGTATGCTGATGTTGAGAAATGATAGTCATGATAAGGACAAAAAAGACTACATGAATTTATTTCAAGATTAAGGAAAATCACCCAATAAACAATCCAACAAAATGTGAGTAGTTTCAACTTAAAGAATATAAATTAACGAGAAAAATGAAATGATAAAAAATACTTGTTACAGATAAAAATGAACTGTAACAAAATAATGTCTATTTGATTATTTATTTAAAAAATTGCAAGTTGAGTCTGTCACACTTTTATCGTGCACCCGGTATACAAAAAAATATATTTTTTTGGTAGTTCATGTTATTACCTACCAACTTAGTATTCAAAGTCTTTATCTATCTTGCATAATAAGCGAGTTAGTCTGCAGACGAAATATACGGAAACACCCTGTACATCATTTCAGCTGATCTCGGGAAAGATTTTTCTCGAAGCATAAATAGAAGATAGGACACTCCAACTATAATCAGGTCACTCCTTGTGCCATAAGAACTAGGTACTTTGTTTGGTCATTGTAACTAGTCGAAATTCTACTCACAAGATAACGTGATTTTGCTTTACTGTTCAATCTTTTGTATTTTACACATGTACGAGCGTATTTTGGTGTTAACTTATCTTTTAAAAGAATATACAGAGTTTTTCAACTTTATGAATCCATTACGTCGATGTACAGTCGACCCATGTCGAAGATTATTTTGTTCTTTAACGGCAGGATGAGCCTGGAGTCTGCAGAGCGGTTTATGCCAGCCCAGGCTGCTGCGGAATAGGTCATGATGGTTTGGATGTACAGCGTGTAAACATTCAACTTCACACAGAGGGGAATGTTCTGCACTAAGGAGTGCTGACTGGCTTTTTCCGAGGCTTCTTTTCTCACTTGCTTGAAGTTTTTTCAAAGCTTTGTCATGGATTATGCCTAGATAACCACTTGGCCTGATTTATCCACACAAGGGAAGTTGTATCTTTCCAGTGAAGGCCTTGTTTTTCTTTGGGTTGTCGCTTCGGGTATCTTCCGACGATAATGATCTGAGTCAACTTTGTATTGACAGACAGGCGCTAGTTGTTCAATCCAGGGTCTCACAAGATGATCATCCAATCTTTTCTGGGTGAGACTATTGTAGTCTTGGAAATGTCAACGATGAATATGATAAACAGGATAGCGAGCTCAATAGGAAACCCTGTGACGCTCCTGCTGTGATGTCCCTTTGAGTGGAGGTGGGGCTGAGTGCTGTCCCCTTTAAGGATTGTTTGGACAGAAAATATCTTGGAAATAATGATTCTTTCTTTGTCATGTGTGGAAGAAGGAACTTGGATATTTTGAAGCAAATCTCCTGAAGCCAGAATTTGTCAAACGCCTTGAAGATGTCAAGGAACACCGCTCCTGTTTCTTTCCCTTTGTAAGCCCCTTTCAGGATTATGTCCGTTAGCCGCAGAGTAAGAGTTTTTTCATGTGGCAGAATATTTTTTGCTTCAGTGACTCTCATTTTTTGAAGGATGTATTTATCCGCCACTTTTCCAGGAGTTCAGAAGTTAGATTACTGATGGAGCTTCTGGATTGTGACCTGCCTCATTTGTTTTTTTTTCAGACGATGGTCGAGGCATTTTTCCACGGTGACAAGATTTAAAGCACAAAACCTCGCACAAAACACAACACATGTAATATTCAGAACAGAGTAAAGATAAAAGGTGATTTTCAGTTTATGTTCAGTTGTCGTCACCATGGCAAGCCAAGCCCAAGCATTATAGAGTCTAGAGATAGCTAAATTATCGCTTGCCGACACTTTCCAACACCCTTCATACCAAATCCAAAAGTTTAGTATGGTCATCGCATACTTTGACAGGCAGAACTTTTTATGACGAAAAACTTTAAAAAAATGAAAAACAAAAAAGAATTTCCCATGGTCAACCCCATCCGTGGACATACTGTACACTGTGGGCCAAATTAATTTAGAACCTATTTTTATCTTTAAAAATTTTTTTGTTTGTTTATGGATTTAGATCCATCAGCGCTTTGAGCATATCACCGCGCTTGTTAGAAACCTCTTGATCAGAAGTAGGTATACACTCCAATCTGTTGTACAAATGGCAGACCTTACTCTCAAACTTTAGAGATTGAGTAAACGTAGTACTGATCATCGACTTGATATCGCCAAGTTTGGACTCACAGATGGTTAGTTCCTCATCCTTGAATTCGATGGAAACCAAAGATTTCACAAACGAAGAATCGTGCTCCACGAGCAGAGCGCTACGAAGAACCTTCCGTAAGTCGTCAACAACATCCCTGTCTAAAAAACTGATCCCTCTTGCCCTGAGTTCCCAGATGAGTTCATCCTTTAAAAGTCTATTGACAGAAAGCTTGAACGGCATGTTGTTAGAGAAGACCGAAAACCGCAAAATAGAGACGCAAAAGTATGCAGGGGTACTGAACTGGACTGCAGCAAAACGGAAACAAAACCAACAGGTATATGAAAATCTTGTAACGACAATGGCAACCAAAATACAGAAATACTCTCAAATAACGGTCATCAACAATACGGCAAACTGTTAATTATCGAAAATCATCAACCAATCCACTAGTCGTTAACAAGGTTGTGTAGGTTTAAGCCCTAACAACTTAATGAACACGTTGGGCGCCAAATTATGCTACGACATAATGGGCTAGTGGATTAGTTAATAAAACTCTGTTTACTAAATTAATGATATATATTCAAATCAGTGAAGTTGTTTTACAAATACTAAGTAAACCAATAAAGCTACCAAATCAAACTAGCTATCTTTGGTCAAACTTTGCGCATGAATTAATTTGTTACCGGTAACCCCAATTATCCTTGATAGACCATTTCCGTAATTAAATCCACTTTGGTAACTAAGTTATTATTTCGACTAGCTCAATATAAAAAAAAATAAACAAGGTGTTCCGCTTACATATGCTTGCCTGTGTAAACAGTCACCATACTGTCCTGACCTCGGTATCTACTCAGTCTATGAATGTTGGTCTCTTAATCGGTATAGCGGTCACCATTTCGTCAGCACCCATGCCAGAAAGAAAACATCCACCATTTGCTGTCTTGCCAGTTTGTAGTGTAGTTGCAGTTCGCAACACTCCAGTAGAAAGTACCCCACAAAACCAATATGACGGTCACAACAATGTAACAAGGGGTAAGGGAGAGAACCCTTAAGAAAGAAATCCTAATTAGACTTGGAGAAAAAAAAAACCAGAAGAGCTTACCTTTCGTTTGAAAGGGTATTGTAGGAACGTCTTCCAACGACTCGATTCCAAAGCTGACCAAATCCGCAGCGCGGTTGGAGTTATGAAACTTCAGCTTTGTCATGGATTATGCCTAGATAACCACTTGGCCTGATTTATCCACACAAGGGAAGTTGTATCTTTCCAGTGAAGGCCTTGTTTTTCTTTGGGTTGTCGCTTCGGGTATCTTCCGACGATAATGATCTGAGTCAACTTTGTATTGACAGACAGGCGCTAGTAGTTCAATCCAGGGTCTCACAAGATTATCATCCAATCTTTTCTGGGTGAGACTATTGTGGTCTTGGAAATGTCAACGATGAATATGATAAACAGGATAGCGAGCTCAATAGGAAACCCTGTGACGCTCCTGCTGTGATGTCCCTTTGAGTGGAGGTGGGGCTGAGTGCTGTCCCCTTTAAGGATTGTTTGGACAGAAAATATCTTGGAAATAATGATTCTTTCTTTGTCATGTGTGGAAGAAGGAACTTGGATATTTTGAAGCAAAGCTCCTGAAGCCAGAATTTGTCAAACGCCTTGAAGATGTCAAGGAACACCGCTCCTGTTTCTTTCCCTTTGTAAGCCCCTTTCAGGATTATGTCCTTTAGCCGCAGAGTAAGAGTTTTTTCATGTGGCAGAATATTTTTTGCTTCAGTGACTCTCATTTTTTGAAGGATGTATTTATCCGCCACTTTTCCAGGAGTTCAGAAGTTAGATTACTGATGGAGCTTCTGGATTGTGACCTGCCTCATTAGTTTTTTTTTCAGACGATGGTCGAGGCATTTTTCCACGGTGACAAGATTTAAAGCACAAAACCTCGCACAAAACACAACACATGTAATATTCAGAACAGAGTAAAGATAAAAGGTGATTTTCAGTTTATGTTCAGTTGTCGTCACCATGGCAAGCCAAGCCCAAGCATTATAGAGTCTAGAGATAGCTAAATTATCGCTTGCCGACACTTTCCAACACCCTTCATACCAAATCCAAAAGTTTAGTATGGTAATCGCATACTTTGACAGGCAGAACTTTTTATGACGAAAAACTTAAAAAAATGAAAAACAAAAAAGAATTTCCCATTGTCAACCCCATCCGTGGACATACTGTACACTGTGGGCCAAATTAATTTAGAACCTATTTTTATCTTTAAAAATGTTTTTGTTTGTTTATGGATTTAGATGAATTTTGGATATGATATTGGTCAATGTGTTCTGGATGTTCCTCCAAAATTGAGTTTTCGAATTTTGGACAGGACCGGACTCACGACGTTTTTATAAAATTGGTGCATTTAAGCTCGTTGCAAAAACGAACTGCGCTACGAACAGAACAACTGATATATTCTTTGAGAAGGACATTAGTGGGAAAAGGTATCCTGATAATATCAATATTTTAGAACCATAACCTGGGAAACGATGTTTTTTTCTGTTTTATAGTGCTTGTCGGCATAAAAACTATTTCACTTCATTTTGATCAAAGTTTCTTAAAATTTCATAGCAACGTGGATTGTTTGTTAGAGATTTGTCGATTTTTTCACATTTCAGATTTTTTAATTTGAAAAAAAAATAATACCCAATTATTATTTTTTATTTTTCCGTTTTTAAACTTTGTTCAATGTCACTCGATAATTTGAAAGGGGTCGCAACATTGCCGTGCATAAATGTCCTTTTCCATTAATCGTTTGATCGAGATTTTATCTTTCATAGATAGAACCATGTCTACGTATTCAAAATCAAACAAGCAAACTCTGGAATCTCAAAAATGTAAACAATTTTTAACAAACAATCCACGTTGCAATAGAATTTCAAGAAATTTTTATCAAAACGAAGTGAAATAGTTTTTATGCCGACAAGCACCATCATATAGAAAAAATCATAGTTTCTTGGGTTATGGTTCTAAAATATTGATATTATCAGGAAACCTTTTCCCACTAATGTCCTTCTCAAAAAATATATCAGTTGGTCTGTACGTAGCGCAGTTCGTTTTTGCAACGAGCTTAAATGCACCAATTTTATAAAAACGTCGTAGGTCCGGTAATGTCCAAAATTCGGAAACTCAATTTTGGAGGAACATCCAGAACATATTGACCAATATCATATCCAAAATTCATCTAAATCCATAAACAAACAAAAAAGTTATCAAGGATAAAAATAGGTTCTGAATTAATTTGGCTCACAGTGTATATACATAGTACAATCATTACCACAGTTATTGAATACACTAAAATAATATGTATTTATGTAAGCAACTTATACCAACTTTCCCTGTATTTTTTGCTTCATTCCATAAACCTTCTGAGGAAACGAAAAAGTGTCCGACGACCGTCGTTGGAATGACAAGAATAACATGCGTTTAAATTAAACAAATCTATTTATTTGTGAGTTGGGGTTAGTTTGGGTGAGTTAGTGTTCGTAAAAAAAATGGATGTCGCGTTAGCGTCATCCACTTGTGAAGCATTGAAGCAAAAAGAATATGCAACATACAGGTCTGTACGTCCTTGTTGTCATTCCGGAGACTGTCGCGACATATTCAAAGAACTTTACTTGAACTTGGTTAAGAAATGGACACCTGCAGTAACGGCCTATAATTAAATGACACCGAGTGAAATAGCACTTCGCATTCGGTTAAATGGGTTTTGATAAGTTTGGAATGTGGTTTCCTATCTGCTGTTCACAGTGCGTATGTACCAGGAAAACACTAATAATTATGGAAGGTGTTGCAGTTACTGGTCAATGAGTGATTAGTTTGTCAGGTTAAAAAAGTCGAATATGTTGACTTGTGCTATATTTTGATGGTCAAATATTTGATTAGGTAACAAAATGTCATAAACTTTCATTTCTAGAGACAAAGCTGCAACTCAATGGATGTACGGTTCTCATCGATATCACTGATTCTAGAACAAACTCATCTATAGACTTATGATCAGAAAATATCTGGAAGTCTTTCACTAGTTTGGCAAGCGTTACTTTTATAAGGGTGTTTGCAAAAGCTTGACCTGAAAATATTTGGGTACTATCGCTGTCTCCTTTCACTCGGGATATCTCACCTATACAGTTTCTAGATCCCATTGAAAATGGAAAGTAGGAACCCGACACAATATTTTTGATGTTCTCTGCAGAAAACCTTTCAGGATCAAATTTATTGGGATCTGTCCAATATTTGGGACTTCGTTGGATATGAAATATGCTTATACCAACACTGGCACCTTTGGGAAAAATTCTTCCATCCCCTAGATAATAGTGGTTATTCATATTATAACTTTTTCTCCTATTCAACAGTTTGTACACGTACCGAGATCAGCATCCTCAGAGCAATGTCTTGCTATAAAAGGAATGGGTGGAAATAATCTCAAGGTTTCATTCAGTACCATCTCGGTGTATTTCATTTCCTTAGCTATGTTCCAGTCAACTTCACCATCACCAACCACAAAAATAATCTCCTCATATAATTTCCGCTGAACATCTTGGTGCATGCCAAGGAGTGTTGTGCAAAATGTCAGTGTATGTCCAGTTGTGTCGGTAGCCTATAAAGATAAAACTCAAAACCTCTGACTCATTGCAGTTGAATACTTACGCCTGCGGCAAACATACAGACTTCCGCAAATACATCCGACTCTAGCTTTTTTTGAAAATCATCTGCTATTAAAAGATCAACAAGGGAGACATCTTCAGCATATTCTGAAAAAGAATCAATATGAATTATTGTCAAATGTACAGAAGGTCCCATGCAAGAAGTTGAATACAAATGGTAAACATTTGCATTATTGATTTCACGAAAAAAAGTCAAAAAGCTCGGCATAGTCCAAGAGCTGAAATGCAATCATCAGGTGACAAAATTTCACCACTCATACACGACGAGGTTTTTCGAAAACCTTGATTTTCGCACAAGAGTAAAGTACCGTACCTTTACTTATGACGGAAAATTGTTATTTGAAAAAGTTGATGAGAGTTGAAAACTACGTTCTAATACCCAATCACACCCATCTATGATGAAAGTCAGGTCTTGTTGAGATGAGGTGATTTTCTCAGATAAAAATCGAAAGATATGTCAAAAAAGGGTTAAGGATAACTTTTTTTCGTAAAATTAATAATAAAAAAGCCTTCCATACGGATCAAACTAGTAAAAATAAATAAAAAAAATAACGAAACCTGATGCTCATCGCAGAAACTTGTGATCACAAATAATCACACTAATAAAAAAAAAATCCGATAACAATTTTCTATTTTGTCACAAATAAATAAAGGCCTACTCTGGAGCAAAAATATTTTTTTCAGGAAAATCTCGTAAGTCATCTGATGATTGCCTTCCAGCTCCTGGACCATCAAATCAAATATTCAAATATGCTCTATTGCCACAGAAAAATTTGAATACATTTTATGGACAAAGCGAATAAGAAATAGTGAAGTGAAAACAATACAAAACACTAATAGTTCACATTACGTGAAACAATAAAACAATACTAGTAAAAATATATGTTTTCAATATTTTGAAAAAATTTGTAAATTCAAATGGAAATTGCTCATAGACAATAACGATAAACATTGGCACACTTCTAGTTATATTATGATGACAAGTCAGTAAAACAATATCATAGCAAAATCAACAATTAGGGGGTGGACAATTATACTGCGGTGTTAAATATCAAACAAGGAACTAGCGATTGCAGAGCTTTTCACGGAAATTATTTTTTTTTTCGTGAAATTGATAATATAAATGTTTACCATATGTAGACAACTTCTTGAGACACACTATATATCATTATGTAATAATTATACCTGCTTCTTCTTCCTTAGTCTTTTTCTCCAAAGCAATAGCATTTAATATGAAAGGTCTGAACTCTTCTAATCCCTTGTTGAGTTGAGATCCCATAGGAAGTTTAAGCCATATATTTGCAGGAATCAAGGGATTCAGCATCAGCTTGGCAAACTCTGCTTGAAGACTACAATGGATATTCGAGACATTTTGATCATACCAAATAGTATATAACTGAATTATAAAATTATTGAACTCAATAATATGTTTGTTATACTAAGTATTTCTTTATTGAGTGAACTAGCCAGATCGGCTGAAGATATAAGGTCTGTTTGTAGAACAATCACAAACCAGTCAGCGTTTTATCCATTGGTCAATGTCAGTCAAAAGTAGTTTGCAACCTGCAAATGCTCTACGAACAGACCTATTATTATCATGCTTCTCATTTTCACAGAAAGTCATTTTTTCATGCTTTTATCATAAAATGCTACAGACCATGTCTAACTGTTCTCTTTATCTCTTCATAATAAATGAGATTGGACATCACTCGAAGTCAAATTATTTTTTTTTTTGAGATTTATGAATGGGAGAATCCCGTTGACTAGGTTATTTTGGATGAAATTTCTCACGTAAATATTCTATTGTCTTGAAGACAACGGTCATACTAATGCGTTCGATAAAACATTAGGTGACTGTCTAAGCCAATCATTTGACAGACTCGTTCAAGAGATAACTAGAATAAGTGTGTCTGTGGTCATCAAGCTTCTTTCTTGTTCAGCGCATTTCTCATCGTGGAATCGCAGACTTGTCCTTTGTGAATACTTCGCAAAGCTTGGGATATTTCATAATGATTCTCTCAAGTTTAAAGGACCATTTGGACATTTCATTTAGGGGTTTTGTGAAATTGTCTTGAGGCGATTGGGCTCTTTGTAAAAGTATTTTTGAATTCAATTAAATGCATTTTTCACTTCTTGTCGGTTTCCAGACAATTGAACACAACATTAGTGTTAATTGAAAAGGACGTATCTGCAAAAATGTCTATTTTGAGTTATTTAGCTCTATGGAGTTTGCGCATTGAGTTCTATCATCTGCATAGGCGAAGTTAGGTCTTTGACTTAGGGGGGGCTTAAGCCCCGGGCAAAAATCATCTAGCGCTGGAGACGAAAGATTTTTGGACCGCGCCTTTGCCATTTTATCACAATTCGCCCAAACTATTCACCAAATGATGTCAAATGAAGAATAATTTCATTCATTATTGAGCAGCCATGAATTAGGATAAACAACTAAAACGTGAAAGCCCCAAGGCCATATCTACTCTGGGTACTGGGTAAAACAAAAGATGTGTATATTTTTTTGTGTTCATGTGTTAGTGGGTGTTGGTATAAATAACTATAGACCAAATGAAAACCTACAAGTCAAAAAACATTCACATCCATTTGTCATGACATAAATAAATAAAAATAAAAACCATATATTCCTTGAGAACTTGAACGAACGCTCTCAGATTTTTTGCGTTTTGAGGAACGAACATCTACTCCTTGTCATAGTATAATGAACAACAAGTAGCGACAGCTCCATATATCGGTGATCAAATTTCGTTCTGTCTCAATGACAGAAATAAGCCTCATTTATATTACCCTGCTAACATTTTGAAATGTAAAACTGTTTTCTAAATCAAGACTTTGAAACTTCGCATAAATCTTTAGACATATTGCAGAGTGGGTGATCGTATTGTATAACTTGACTGATAATTCACCTATATATCAGTATCATTGAAGTCATGGAATCGGCTACAGTATGGTTCTATTTTACATTTCATAAGGTTAGCCGTGTATAAATGGACGAATTTCTGTCATTGAGACAGACGAAATTTGACCACCTTTAGGTATATGGAGCTGTCGCTACTTGTTGTTTATTATACTATGCCTATGTCATTTTCATTGGCCAACTACAACTCTTGTATTTGTGGCCCAATCGTTCAAACACATTTTGGTAACGTTTTTACTTCAATGAATCTATGATCCATTAATGATGTTTGTAGTTTCAGCTATCATTCATAATTAATACTCATGTAAAAATATTGAAACCTTCAACCATTTTGGGGGGGCTAATACACAATATGGGGGCGCTGAGCCCCCCAATTCCCCCCCTAACTTCGCCACTGACATCTTTTAAAACCTCGAAACATATCTGATCATTTTAAGGGAGATATAAAGTAAAAAAGAAACAGCATATTATATTCTATCAAAATGCGGCACATTTCTCAAAAGGACTTTTTGCAGATACGCCCTTTTCAATCAAAACACGGTAGCATTTACTCTACCAAAATAAGGAAAATGCGAGTTGCTTGAGATACTTGAAATTTTTTTACATAAATTACAATTTGCAATTTCGGATCAAAGAAAAATATTAAGATTACGGGAAAATAATGCAACTCACGTTTAAAAAATCAACTTATGGCCTTTAATAATTGGGGGATAGAGACTGCAAATAGACTACAAACTACAAAACGCCAGGGCCTTTATAAGATGTAGTAGTCAAATGACGTGAGGGCTGGTGATGAAGAATCTGAGCTTAACTCTTAAGTCAACTTGAACTAAATGGAGTTCATAGAAGATATCATCACTAATGAGGAAACCACACTGGCGAAAACAACAGTGATTCCTTTTTCACGGCTAACATTGTCAAAAATGGTTTAAAATAGTAGATGAGAAAATGGTATGTCTGGGTTTTCTTGATAGAAAAAAGAATAATAATGGGGATTGCTGTGAACAGATGTAATAGGTCTATCCACAAAATTAAGTTTTTTATTAAAAATGATAGATATAGGTGTAACATGAACCCCTTTAAAGTTTTTTTTTTAAAATGGTCAAATATTTTCTGCGTTATTCGCTGTACAAACTTGCCAAAACGCGTAGAGGCTAGGAAAAGAGTGTGACGTGGAACGCAAACGAAAATCCTTGTGAGTAACCAATGCAGACATCAAAAAGAAAATTACGGTTTGCGGCAGTGAGACGGAATTTTGAAAACGTTTAAAAGCCAAAAATAAACACTTTTTCAAGAACTACATATTATCAAAAACTACGTCACGTCTAACTTCGGCAGATTATGTGAGTCTTATTTCTGGAAACCGTTGTCCATATTTGCGGGAAATAAATAAACTTTCCTGGTAATCAATGGCAATGCTCTATACTGTCGAACTCAAAACACATGCAAAGTTTAATATTGTTTTGACGTCATGTTCCCGTACTAAAGAAAAAAAAATACTGATTTGAATAAGGAAAATGGATTAATGCCTTATCCTAAATTCCTCATACATATGCACCAGCTTCAATGTTATGTGAAAAATGGAAAAATCATAGACAATTTTGGTGCGTGACGGAGATGGTGTTTCTGGTTTCTCTGTTTTAATAATAGTAATTATCAACTCCTGTCCTCCAGAAACTAAGGAAACCACATCTCAAAGTCTGTAACCATCTACCTATCTGACGGTTTTGATGTTTTATTGTTTTATTGTTTCTCAAAAAATCATAAAACTCTTGTTAGGTCAGGATATGTATTATGTCAATTCTTATGTTAAACGGAAAGGTTGGTACAATGTCTTTAGTCAATTCTTATGTTATAATTTGATAAACATCATACCTGTTGCGTTAATATATGAGTTATTCTTTCAAGTTACTGTTTTATTGAACATTTTTCGTAACTCGTAATCGTAAAATACCTTAATTTTCAAAAGGTCAGTTCGAGTATTCGCTCTGAATATCCAGAGCGCCAAAAATTGTACGCGCTTAAATGGACAATTTCGCGCTCGGAGCGAAACTCGAACTCACCTTCAATCAATGCAAAATTTTGACCACCGTTTAACATCAACGGTGGTCCAAATTGCGACGTTGCACGTCATTATTTTATGGCTTGTATTACAATATAGACGGCTCTGGTTCAACAAATGTTTAGATACATTAACAATTTGTTAAACCCATTTTCTCCATGAACTTGTCTGATATCTCTAAAAATAAAAGTACTTTATTATTGTCAATTGTTACCAAATCAGTTCCAAACCACCCTGTATATCAATTGATTCCGCTCATTTTTTTAACATCTCAGTTTTAGACCAAGCAGGAGAGATTCTCACGATATCAGAATCCAAATCGGAAGATTTTTGTCATTAATATTTTACCAAGACCCAATCCTTGAACACACTGTGTAACGCATGATCGAGTAGACAGAAGGTATGATAGATATCTCGCAGATTGCTGTGACATCTTCGCGTAAGTTTTTTTTTGTCGATTGGTGATGATGTATGCTGTGCATTCGAAATCCATTTTTTCTAACGTTCAATTATTATTTTAATTGTTTTGTGTATGTGTGTATTTAGTTGGGGTCCCAACTGTTCCCTGAACGGTGCTTGTTCGTGTTCCCAGAACGATAGGGGTATCACGCCTTTGGTTTATTGTACCATGTTTATAACGCATGATATTAAAACACACAAGATAATTTTGATAATATCATTTGCTGGACGACATTGGAACCCACTCGCGCAAGTCGTCATCGCGTACCTCAAATGTACTGTCTGTTCATGGCTTTTCTGCGGCCACGTCATACATTTCCGTTTCTCTCTTACACATTGAAAAAAAAATCACGTACATCTGGACGAGGGTCTTTCGGATCAATTTGACAAATGTCACATATGGAACGATCAATCTACGACATACTGCCAAACGTCAAATACTGCGATGTGACCGCAGGAAAGCCACGAACAGACTGAAGGTAAGTATAAGCACATAAGAAAGTTGGAACAAGAAACGACAGAAACATAACCTAGTTAGTAACCGAGTAGCCCAGGTAAAAGCTAAGCATTTTGAAAGATCAGCGTAAGACTATAGCGTATGCATTTCAAGAGTCGTCATCCCAATGATGTCAATGCGTGAAGCGAACTAATTTGAGAACCGTTCTGATATACACGGTGTTTTCTAATAATTTGAGAGCTTATTCCTGAGCTGATATCATGAAAAAACTTCCATTTAAACATGGTTCTGGACAAGCATTGTTTTCCAGATAGAGGGTGTTGAACATTTTCAACAAAATCATGTTTTACCAAAATGTTACAAATATCCTTGAACCGATTGTTTTAAACTTTGACTTTTCCACCCTCGATTCATTTATTTTGACGGTGGCAAAACTGTTAATATTTTTTTAACAACACTTTGTATTTTGAAAATAATGCACTTCCAGACCTATGTCTATATGCATATTTTTTTCATGAAATTATGGCAGAAATACGAGCAATAATTTGATTTAACCAATTATGTAACGCCTTCTTTAGATAATATTTGAAGGTGATAATATGAGGACATTTAGGCAGAGTGGCCCAGGGTTTTAATCAGGTTTGGAAGACCTTCAAAATAAAGGCTATTTTATGTGTTAAATAGAGTGTCACGCGGCCGCCATTCAACATTATGGGGCTGAATCTTAGCACCGCTCAAGAGGGGAACTTGAAAAAAGCACCCCTTCAAAACAAAAATTGTCTGTTCCGACGGTTCTTATTCTTTTCTTTCAAGGGGATCGTTATGTGGGGTGGATACTTTGGAGGACACCCTGTAGTTCACTGTTCCAATGTGTTCAATAATCTTTCAAACATTTGACCCTATTTGAAATAAGATGACTCGATGTTTGAAATAACCTTGAATGGTAATAAAAATAATCAATAATAATAACTACGTAGTGAAACTATTGAAAAGTCTTCACAATGTAGACTTCTGTTATGTCGAATATAGTTATTATCTCACAGTGTATCAAGATAAGATCCACTCACTAATCAACTTTTCCTCCAAGTTCATCAACCAGGGCTGGGTCGACTTTCGTATTATGATTGAATGTTGCATCTGGAAATAAGCTTGATCAATGCTACCTCATAAGCGTGATGTAAAAACACTCACAAAAAAAATTGGCGAAGGAATATCTATTGAATAAGTCATACAGACATCGACTGCTTGTATGTGCTTTCACTCGTTCAGCTATTGTAGAACTTAGATCTTGGAAAGTTGGAATCAATGATTGTACAGCAGTGCTTTTGTAGGCGGACTTGAAATATCTTCTTCTTGGTTTCCATTTTTCACCTGAAATATCCTGTATCACTTCAGTTCGTGTTAAAAAATGGTGTAAATAAAGAAAAATATAAATAATCACCATGCAGAGACATATTATATACCTATTTGATAAACACTATTGTTAGCTAAAATATTATACTGGATTGTTCCTGGTTGCATATCGATATACGTTAGACTTTTGAGAATTAATCGCAAAATATGATTAAACCTAGAATCAATAATAGCAATTCACGTTACAATGCCAATTGGATCGGATCTGACCGGAATGTTGCGATAACCGATACGATGAATAGCTGACGATATCGCAAGTCCGTCGTGTAATAGTATATTATACAAAGTGTGGTACAAAAAACTTTCCGCCCAGGTTTTCTCAGGTTCCAGGTGATTAATCAAAAATCGCTTGTACCAGTGAATTTTTGTTTTTCGGGAACACAATTTTTTGGTATTACCACCCCTACCTGCTGGAAAAAAAGTAAAGAAAGCATTTTTACGAAACGGAGAGTTATCTTAAATTGAAAAGTTGGGTTCTCATTTAGAAAAAAGATTGCCGCAATTCGTAACGTCGGATATAGATTTTGACCATTCCGTCTTGAAGAGCAGAAGATGGCATGAAAATGTGTCAGTCGTTTTCAATTATTTTTCCAAATTAATACAGGAGAAAATGAAAAAAAGCTTTCGAAAAACACTGCTATTGTGGTATTTTTCAAAATATCAAATTGCGCAACTTGGCCTCCATTCAACCGACGTTGTATCCCTTATGATTATCGAGTAAACAGATGCTACATACTCGAACCTGTTTGGTGGTTGATAGGAAGGGGATGAAAATACAACAAAAATGTGTTCCCCAAAAGACCAAAATTCACGTGTTCAAGCGATTTGCCCCACCTTGTACATTACTGCTCAGTTTGCGCCTTTGAGAAAACTTTCATCAAATAATATTAGACATAATAATTATTATCATTGAGTGACTTTCTCCTGTAAAAACAATTTGTCTTGAACAATTACCCACAAAATATTTTTAATCACTCAATGATGGGATGATTCTGCAAAGCAGTTGATATAGCAATCAATGTCCCTAACAGTCAACCTCCAAAATCACTGAATATTAACAATTTTATGTTTTACAAGAAATTCTAGCGCAAACAAAAAGCGACCATCATGACTCGGAATTACATACGGTTGGTTCATACTAGTCAGAGCCAAACGAATTTTACCCTCGAGTGTCAATTAGTTCAGCGCCAAGTTGTCTAACAGATTGGATAGAAAACCTGTACAAGCAGTTGAGTAGTATTTTAGCCACCCACTATTCGAGTTCAGGTACTTCGGCATAGAAATATCCGGGTATGGAGATGTTATTGCAGAGGTGATGGGACATGCCATGAAAGCAGCAAGAACAGCCGCATGTCTCAACAGTACCATATGGGGCAATAAACATATGGGAACTGAAGCTAAAGCCAGAATATACAAAACAGCGATCAGGCCTATCCTAACATACACTGCAGAAACCAGACCGGAAACCTCGTGAAAAAAGCAAATTCTGGAAACAACAGAAATGAAAGTAGTGCGCAAAATCGCTGGGAAAACTCTTATGCATGGGATGAGGAGTGACAATATTAGAGTAATGTGTAAAGTCGATAACATCAACGACTGGGTATTAGAAAGAAAGAAAGAGTGAAACGAACACATCAACCGCATGACCGAAGACAGAATAGTCAAAATAACTAGGGACAGATCGTCAATAGGACGCAGGAGCATCGGGAGACCCCGTAAACGATGGAGTGACAACATCCCAATAGAATGAATCCAGGCAAAGAGACGAAGGAGAACAAGCAACTTGCTTATATGTGAGAAGGAAGAAGAAGAAGAAAAACTGTTCGATTAGTTGAACGACAAGTTCAACAACTCAAGTTGATGCGACCGTCTCATCAATCCAACACCAATAAAAGTCTACCCAACTAGTCGAAGCGAGCATAACCACTATCCAATCTCAATCTGTCTTCTTGGCGGTTGAACTCAGGTTGAACAACGGATTTTATGAGCCAGGACTCGGCCAAGAACCAGAAAATTAGCCGCGTCTCACAACTTGCTATTATCTTTTTTACCGTCGAATCAACTTGAATGGACCAACTGATTGCATGGTGTGTGGGCCGTTTGAAGTTCTCGTTTTTGACACATAAAATAGGCTTTTGAAAAGACAAGACTTGAGGCTTTTTTGAAGATTATTACGAAAACCCCAGAAAGTTGCCCTGCTCACGCTGTGGGCTTGGAGTAATATTCGTGAATTGTTAGACTTCAATCATAGTTTTTCAAATAGAGAAAAAAAAGGAAAAATATTTTCTGTAGTTTTGTTTATCTTTTGGTTCTATGAGTAAAAAAACTGTGGTGATGTTTTCCAATACCGAAGATATCCTGCCGTTATTGAATTTGGTGAATGATTCATAGATATGTTTGAATGTAAGGACGCTGAGATCACTTCAGTAATTAATGAACGTGATAAACTTTTATCTGAAATCAAATCATAATCTGTTTTTCAATTTGCCAGAACTAATTCGCATGTGCTGTTGATTAAATATCGTGAGATTGTATCAATTGCGCATGCGAATTTTGTTCTAAACTGGTTCGTAACCAACCCGCGAAAACATCTGATGCATCATCAACACAAAATATCACAACTTATTAGCGTACTACAATTTCAAATAAGCAATGCTCCGAAAAGAAAATAATAATCTTATAATAACATCCACTATTAAATGCTCATCAGTCAAAATTTCACCTTCATTACAAGGAGGATCCAATGGCAATGAAAAAGTCATTGACCGATTTCGGTGTACATTATTTGTAAACTTTAATCTTGTTTTTCACTATAAAAATTGCCATTGACAAAACATTCGATTGTGGAAACATGTATAATTAGTCTCAAATTATGTATCACTCAATTATGACGTATCGCACCTTCGGTACAACAAGGGCACATTCCGATTTCTTTTAAAGCGGAATATTAATCCAGTTTCAAGGACGCAAAAAGAATTAATTGGTACAGTATCTTTGGATGTATCCATCCATGTATTCATGGATGGATTTAAAAAGTGAAAAAAAAAAAAAACGCAGTACTCCTATACAGGGTGTCCGGTGAGTATATGGCATAAATTTGAAAGCATATTATAGGGGAGGTCAAAATAACCCTAGTTTGTCATAAAACTTTTTTTCTTGAGACCTAAAGGGGTACTCATCGATTTTATTTTTTAGTTCTAACTCTAACCGTTTTCGAGAAAGATAGGTTTTTGTTTTACACCTTATTGCAATAATACAATAAAATACTACGGCGAGACACTAGTTGTTGTTATTGTTGGTATTAGAGTGATTGACTGTACTAAAATTAGTTAAAAATTAAAAAAAAAACAAAATTTGAAAAAAAAATCTTTTTTTTTCAAATTTACTAATTTCAGTACAGTCAATCACTCTAAGAGTATCAAAAAGTTTTTCAATATCATCGATAACAAAAACTAGTGCCTTGCCGTAGTATTTCAATGCCGCAAGGTTTTTGATAGGCCACCCGGTATAGTACGAAGGAATTGGATTGGTTTGTAAATGTCAAATGTTGACGGATCCTCATTATTTGTATCCATAAAAGTGGTGTCTTTTTTTAATAAATTAAAATATATTACCAAATATCATCCCGATATGACTTGTCATTACCGCCATTAAGTCGTAAACTCGATATACAATTGAAATCCGAGGTTTCGTCGTTGAGCGGCCATAATCAACTTTATTTTCTAAAATATGTCCCTGGATTTTTAATTTTATTTTTAGTTAGGTACTTTTTGACTTTAAGGTGATCAAATATAGTTGCATCGCCAACCTCAATATTTCGATCATCATTTTTTATTATTGTTTTCAATATATTTTTTTGTAAATGACAATATTTTGAACACTTGCGCCAAAACTGATTCAGATTCTGATTTGCATTTAATTTACAGGTGCAAAAATATCCCATCTATTAGCACAAAGCTTCCGCGCTTTTCGATTTTTCTACTCCGTTGGATAATCACTATGCTGTCAAGTCATAATATGCATTTTTTCTATGGAAATCTGTCGGAACTATTCGGGAGGTCACCCGGTATAAGAGCGACGCGCGCCTTCGTGCGCTATTTGAAGACACATTATGGCAGGAGAGCGTTTCTACTTTTTCAGGTGTTTCCCAAAACTTGTACAATATTTTTGTGCTGATCGTACCGATATTCTAGCTCCAAATGAAGCAATTCATTACATTTTTCGCATTTTCCCAGTACAAAGATTGTTATCTTCCATGTCACTTATCACTATTGTCATTCTGTGAATCCGTTCCATCCACGATTCACATACACGCCGATACGCAGATGTGACGTCACGATGGAGTAAATAATAATCTAACAAAATCACTCCCAAAATATCATAAACACACAAAAAACCTAGCAAAATCACGATATAAAAATATCAAATAGGTACAACTCTAGCCTTAGTTAACGGCAGAAGAAGAAGCCTTTCTTCTTGGTAACGGCACGCACGAAACGTACACGTGAAATTTTACAGGACAAATTGGCATACCGCTGTATGGGCTTCCAAGGTTTTTGTAAACAGAAACGCAAGTAAATTTAACCCAACTTAATTTATTTATCTTTGATTTTTGTTGACTGTTTTTTTTCTGTTTTTTTTTCTCTCACTCAATATTTATGCATTGTTTGAGAGTACAAGTACTACGAATTGTGTCTCGGGCTGACGCTGTTCGTGCTTCGGAGGGTGCAAGTGGAAAAGAAAATGCGGGATTTGATTTGGTGCAAAACATAATTTAGAACTTTTCCTCCTTTGATTTTAAGCTTAAAAACCTACGTAAGGACTTTTCATTTGAAGATTAGATTCTTGTAGATTCTTCCAGTTTTCTTTTAATATCCACATTCCTACTTTTGTTGGGGTGGACTTCTTTTTAATGATAGGTAAAACTGATTGATTTGTGTCTTTACGAAACAATACTATACTTGTTTTTTTTTGCTGAAGCGATAAATACCTATCGATTTTAATATTGGTTTATTGCGATTTTGTCTGTAACTCATGTGATTTGTCACACATCTTAAACCAATAAGCCGTTATTGAAATGAGATGGTGAATTCGCCGTATTTTTTCCTGACTATTTTTTTGGTAAGCGCACACCCACACTAACAGATCACGAGCCGCCACTGATGTGTTTGGAAGACAAGGGTGGTTTACTTATTTTGTTGGGTGTTCCTTAGATAAATATTCATCTACCTGAATGCCTCAAGAAAGTCAAGAAGTTACTAAAAATTAAATAAAAAATACATGGCCGAACTATTCATTTGAAAAAATAAAGTTGATGATGGCCGCTCAAATACGAAACGTAAGATTTTTAATTTGATACTGCCATGCCATCTTCTAGAGTAGATAGAGTTACAATGGCAAAGTGTAATCTATTTTGAAATATCTTCTAAGTTAAACTGATAATAATAATAATATAAACGTTTTTGCAAAACCTTGGTTTTTTTGAAATATCTTCGGAAATTGTCAGAATTTTCTAAATTTCAAAATGACATTTTGTCAGGCAAAAAATGCGCAATTCGCCTCCATTCAACTGTCTTTGTATCCCTCATGATAACTGAGATCCCCATGCATGCACACGAATCTGTGGCACCTCGTAGTATACCTACGGGTTATTCACTATATACTGACCCTACCTTCAACTCAATCTATACAAGGTGTTCAGAAAACAGTTGTTGACAAAAGTTGTTTTGTAGTGCTTCAAATCAAATCAAATATGCTTTATTGCCACCGAAAAATTTAAATAAATTTTATAGACAAAGTAAATACAAATGCAAAATGCTGAAGTAGAAACAATGCAAAACATGATAATAGTAGACATCACGTGAAACAATAAAACCATACTAGAACAAACATATCTTCCCAATATTTTGTCAAATTTAAATTTGAATGGAAATTGCTCATGGACAACAATAAACATTGGCACACTTCCAGTTATGTTATGATGACAAGTCAGTAAAACAATAACATAGCAAAATCAACAATTATGGAGAGAACAATAATACTGAGGTGTTAAATATCGAACAACGATTGCTCACGTTTTTTCGCTTCCCATTCAAAAAATAAACATCAGGTGGGGTGAGCGAAATCAGTGAACTCGAAATTCAATTTATAAATCTGAAGTCATCTTGTTTCTTTTTTTGATTTAAATATCAAACAGGGAACTCAGGGTTGTTTACATTATTGCAACAAAAACGTGTTGTGGAATCAGAACCATTTGCCCTTAATTTTTTTTCCCTATTTTCAAGATAAGATTTAAACCAGATCAAAGAAACACCACGGATCCCATAAAGCTCAAGCTTTTTCAACAAAATGTCATGACACACACAGTCAAATGCTTTTGCATAGTCACAAGAGACTGAAACGGTAGGGCGTTTGCTATTCAGGGATGAGTAAACATCATGGAGCAACGAGAACATTGCGTCGTTGGTGCACTTTTGTACGGAAGCGCTAAAAGGCCACACCAGTTTTTTTTATCTTGCTCTAGCCAGATAATAAGTGGCTCGAGTCAGATAATATCTGGCTCATGGGCCAGTTATTATCTGACTTGAGGCAGATAAGGTTGAGGACTGAAAAGGTACCCTCAGTTGATTTATAGAGGGTGTACACGCACAACCCCTAAACAATGAGATAAGAAACCATGATTTTGACATCGAAAATATTTATGTTTGTCTGAGAGTTACGGGAGTTATGTGATGCAACCAGGCCATGGCCACGACCCTCGCAATCTACTTATTATTAGTACTATATTGATTATTATTGTATAAATATTTCTAGTTAGCTTAGTAAGCATTTTTATGTCATGACGACCAAAATCTAATTCTAATTATTCACTTATCATTTGATTTTCGACAATTTAATATCGCAGTTAATTGATAGTCAAAATTGTAGTTATTATTATTTGAATATATTGATTTTTGAGTTAGTGTTCAATAATAATTCCATCACTGGCGCAGTCGTACGTGTAGGTGTCTCAGAGATTCCTGGTTTTGCAAGAAGTCCCAAGAGGAAAGTTGCTGAATTCCAGAGAAATCGTCAGTTTCAACTGTTGGCTGAGACAGAAACAAACCAAGGCAAGAAGACCACAGTTGCGAAGACCAAATCGTAAGTGAGTTTTCCTTTCCACTCCCATCCCTTTTTACAATAATTGTTGTGTGTATATTTCAAATTTACTAAAGTGCAAGACATTAATTCGTTACATTAGTTAAATTTTAATGTCACATAGTGGAATAGATATTCTTGCAGAAAACCTCTCAAGTATCTCTCTGAATAACGCTTCTTTAAATTTAGACCTAAATATAAATACAGCTAATATGGCAACCCTTACAGCCGCAAAAGAGATTGCTCATACCTTAAAAACTTTCACGGGGAATAGCGATCATTTAGAATTTTTTATTTCTAGCATAGATAAGTTTTATAATAGATATTATATAGGGGCGGTAGACGAATCTTCAAAAGAATTGGTTTTCGCATCAATTTGTTCTAAACTAACTGAACAGGCAGGCGACTTTTTAATCTGCAGACCGGATCTAACGACCTGGCCAAAGATAAAAGATGCTTTAAGACAAAGATTTGGTGATAGAATAAACAGACAAGTGCTTGCTCAACAGCTAAATTTTTTGACTAGATCTAGAAAAGAGCCTTTTTTAGACTTTATAGAGCGATTAAAAGTATTAAAATCACGAATTTCCTTAAAAATTACTGCAGATGGTTCCTTGAATCAAAGCACAAAAGATGCTCTAATGGAACAAACAGAATTAACAGCCGTTACTGTTTTAATGTCTAACTCTCCTAGTGAACTTCGAACAATATTAATGCTACATGATCCAAAAAACATTGATGACGCAGCATCATTTGTCCTTAACCACTCTCTAATTGAACAACAAATAAATGCTCGTAGTTTTATCCCACGACAACTGTATAATAATCAACAAAATGAGATACCACCTCAAGTATATAATCACCAAAATTTCAATTATATGCATCCACCAATCCAACAATCTTTTGTTAACCCCCTTCCAGTGCCAAATAATAATATAATCAATCGTAGCTATATTCAACCCCAATTTTCAAATCATTTAGGCGCAATACCCAAACAGCAATTCCCAAGCCAACCTGTAGATATTCAAACTCGACCAATACGTCAACATTTCCCCACCAACGAACAAGTTTTTGGGAAGCCGAAAAATGTATTTTCCAAAGGAAATTCTCCTAAATTAAGTGCTCCAACCCCAATGTCTATAAGCAGTAGAATTTCATCATTAATGAGTAGAAATACAGATGTTTACATGCGGTCAATCCAAAGCCGTAATACGCAAAGACAATTTCCCCAAAACGAAAACTTGTTTTTCCAAAACCGCACTCCACACACCGACATAACTTATCTGGAAGACGATCCAATTCAATCTGAACAAGAATTTGACCATTGTCCTGACGAACAAGAATATCAAAGCTGTTTTGAATCTCCCGAATATTATGACGAAACAGAATATATCCAAACCCCCAAAACCCAGCAAGAGGAAAATTTTCTTCAAAGCCCTCTAAACGAACATCCGTCCTAAATTTTAATAGTTTTCAAGTAAATTCTCTTCCTTATATCCAACTTCAAAATCCTCCAGCCAAACTTCTTATCGATACAGGTAGCCACACTTCCTTAATCAGAACATCTATAGCAGAGGAACATTTTTCACACTTAATTTTTCCCTGTAAGCATACTCTAGTAACTTGCACCGGCAACACAAATACCCAAAATAAGGCAAAAATTCCCTTGTTGAAAGAATTTAATGTAAATAACGAACTTGAGTCTATTTTGTATAGCTTCCATGACTATTTTGATGGAATAATAGGTATTAGAGATTTACGTAAATTAGGTCTCAATATAGATATAAGAAACAGACTTTTAAAAAATGACTTGATTGAAATTCCAATCTATTACAGAGATGATTTCGACTTGCAAAAAATAGAAATACCACCCTCATCTGTAATAATAAAAAACGTTTACACTGACATACCCGAAGAAACCGAATTATATCATCCTCATGTATGCATTGCTCAAAATATCGAGATCCCCAGTTCCCTTCTTAAAGTTCGGAACGGAACTGTCTCTTTGGAATTTCGAAACCTAGGCAACGAAAGCATCGTTTTAGAATTCTATCTCGACTCACTTAGACAAGTAGCACAAGTTTTTGATTCACAAAATTTCGAAATATTCAATATCGAACAAATAACGTCCAACTTTCACAAATATGACAGCCCCGATTTTAACGACGACTTTTCACTCATCCGTACAGATCATTTGAATAGCGAAGAAAAATCCTCTCTAAAAAAAGTCATACATCAATTTCCCGAAGTTTTACATAGGCCAAACGAAAAACTGTCTTGTACAAATGCTGTTCAACATGAAATTAAAACTACAGATGATGTCCCAGTCTATACCAAAACTTATAGATATCCCTTTGTACATAAAAAAGAAGTACAAAAACAAATCTCGGAAATGTTGGAAAATGGCATTATTCGTCCTTCGTCAAGCCCTTGGTCTAGTCCCGTCTGTATAGCCCCTAAAAAGGCGGACGCTTCCATGAAACAAAAATGGAGGATCGTTATTGACTATCGCAAGGTCAACGATAAAACCTTAACAAATCGTTACGTCATCCCCAACATTGCCGATGTTCTCGATAAACTTGGCCGCAGCAACTACTTTACCACACTAGATTTGGCCTCTGGCTTTCATCAAATAGCCATGCATAAAACTTCGATTGAAAAAACGGCTTTCAGTGTCGAAAATGGGCACTATGAGTTCCTTAGGATGCCCTTTGGTCTCAAAAACGCCCCTGCAACCTTTCAAAGGCTCATGGACAACGTCCTCAAAGATCTTATTGGTAAAACTTGTTTAGTATTTATGGACGATATAATCGTTTTCTCTGCTTCCCTGCAAGAACATATTTCAAATTTAAAAACCGTCTTTCAAAAGCTCAAAGAGCACAATCTTAAAATCCAGCTCGATAAATGTGAGTTTCTTTGCAAATCTGTAGAATTTTTAGGTCACATTATTACACCCGAAGGCGTAAAACCCAATCCAAAAAAAATTCAGGCCATCCAAAAATTTTCATTGCCAAAGTCATCTCGTGACATCAAATCTTTCTTGGGTTTAATTGGCCACTACCGGAAATTCATAAAAAATTTTGCACATCTAACAAAGCCATTAACAAATTGCCTTAAGAAAAATAAAAAAGTTGAACACACTCCTCAATTTTTGCAATGTTTCGAAACCTGCAAAAACATTTTAATGAAAGACCCCGTCCTTCAACATCCGGATTTCACAAAACCCTTCATCCTTACCACGGACGCGTCAAACGTCGCTATAAGTGGAATTCTGTCTCAAGGCCCTATAGGCAACGATTTGCCTATCGCATATGCGTCACGCACATCAAATCCCGCCGAAACAAATTATAGCACCATCGAAAAAGAACTTCTAGCTATAGTTTGGGCAACGAAATATTTCCGTCCTTATCTCTATGGAACTCGATTCAAAATCGTCACCGATCATAAGCCTTTACAATGGCTATTTTCTGTTAAAGAGCCTAATTCCAAACTTATCCGTTGGCGATTGAAGCTTCAAGAATATGACTATGAGATCGTGTACAAAAAAGGGAAACCAAATTCTAATGCCGATTGCTTGTCCCGCATACAAATCAATCCAATCGAAGATGATCAAATGTCAATCTTTAATAATTTTGACCCGGAAGGAATACTCCAACTACAGCCTGACGAACTTGACGAAATGCTTGAAACACTTTCGGAAAAACCAAACAATGAAAAAATTAACATAATTTCCGATATAAGATTACAAGCACAACCCTCTACCGACCTAGAAACTAAACACTCAAGTTGCGAAAATCCTATTATTGGCGCACCATACGTTCAAAAGGCACTAAATATTTATAAAAATCAAATAATATTTAGATATTCCAATGACAATAAAATTAAAGTTCAGAAGGAATTTATTTTTGATAAGCAAAGATCTATTATATTTTTGAAAAATGATCCATCTGAAGAAGATCTGTGTAAAATCATTAAAGAGAATTTTACACCAAAAACTACGTACTGCTTACACTTTCTTAATAAATCTCTTGAAACGCTCATAATCCGCATTTTCCAAAAATATTTCAAAAATAATTCATTTAACCTTTAGATATCTAACACCTTGCTAGAAGACATAATCGATGTAGAAGAACAACAATCAAAGATCAAATACTATCACGAAACCAAAACGTCCCACCGAGGCATCCAAGAAAATATCATATCCCTGAAAAAAAACTTTTACTGGCCAAATTTAGAAAATGATGTCAAGACATATGTAAATCTATGCGACATTTGCCAAAAAACAAAATACGAAAGACACCCCAATAAAATTATCTTTAAACCCACCCCTATTGGTCACGAACCTTTTGACCAGATCTATATAGATATATATAAAACCCATAATAATTCTTTTCTAACTGTGATCGATAGCTTTTCCAAATTAGGACAAGCATATCCACTTTTAACACCCACAGGAATCGAAGTAGCGAACAAACTTATTACTTATTTTAACCATTATGGACTCCCACGGAAAATTACCACAGATAATGGCACATCGTTTAAAAACGAAATTATTCAAAACCTTTGTTCCTTGCATAAAATCGAAATTCATTATTGCATTCCCTATAACCCCAACTCGAATAGCCCTATCGAACGCCTTCATTCCACCTTGCATGAAATTATTCTCACTCTTAAGCACCAAAAGCCAAAAGAAAACATAGCGACCTTAATGAACTATGCTATTCTTTCCTATAATAACTCTACACACAGTGCATCCAAATATACCCCATTTCAAATTGTCAGAGAAAAATTAGACTACAAGAATCCCCTGGAGCTTTCGAACGATCAAAACGTCGCTCAATATATGCAAGAACATGCAGAAAATATAAAAATAATCAGTCAAGAACTTTACAAAAAACTAACTTCACAACGACAATCTGCTTTAGATAAAATGAACAAAGACCGAAATGTAGTAAATATCGATTCTAACAAGCCACTCTATGCAAAAACTTTCCCACAAAAATCAAAGGTTAAAGAATCAGATAAATATAAAAAAGTGAACAAACCCATAGTAGAAAAAACTAATGTTATAGTTACCCAAAATAGACAAACTCACAAAAACCTATCAAAACCACAACGTACCCTTGTTTCAGATGAGGAAAATCATCCCGCTCCTGCTCCTTCTACCCATCGCTACGAGCTTAGAAGTAAAAAGCATTAAAAATCCTATATTGCCAATGGCTATAGGAAAAACATATATTTCTACGACTCAACACACATCAAATTTTCATATAAATCTTACAGAAATTGAAACTCCGTTATTCAACATAAGAGGTATGTTAATTCACGTGAACAAAACAATTTTCAGTACTAAACAAAATGAAAGCTTTTCAATTCTCACTTCTTATAAATTTAATCAAACATACGAATACTTGCAGACAATTTTAAGAAATACTAAAATTTTTCACAAACCTAATCGATCAAAAAGAGGACTACTTAACGTAGTAGGCAAAGTCGACAAATGGCTCTTTGGCACTCTAGATTCAGACGATGAAATTCGCTTTAATAATTACTTCGATAAACTAACAAAAAATCAGGAAACTTTAAATCAAAATTTCTATCAGGAACAATCAATTCTATCCACCGTCACCCAGGAATACAGTAAAAATCTAGAAATAATAAATGCTAACCAAGTACTTATATTAGGAAAAATTGATTTAATAAAACAGAAACAGAGATCTATCGAACGCTTTATATATGTCTTTAATTTTGGACAATATAATGTTGCAATTAAATACTCTAAATTCTGTAGTAAACAACATCGAAAACGCAATCTCATTTGCTCATGTAAACAAAATGCACAACTCCATACTCAATCCTAACCAACTTTTAGCTTTAATAGAGAATATAAAAAGAATATACGGTCCAAACCGAGTACCTGAGTTCAAAGAATTAATTAATTTTTATAGCTTTTTTTCAGTTCAAGTTATTATAAAAAACAACTCAATTTTATTCTCAATACACACACCGATTGTTTTTCCCAACCACTATGTCCTTTATAAACTCTACCCAATACCTATCACAAACAAAACTATTCTCCTATCCAATTCCCATATCCTACTCACAAAAGATGATTATTGGACCACGGAGGAAGAATGTCCGCAACTAGAAGACCTGTTCATCTGTAAACAAACCACCCTATCAAAAGACGAACATTGCCTCTTCGAGCTGCTAACAACGTCATCCAACAGGTGTCCGTTTACTAATGTAAACTACAAAAAAGTACCATTCAACGCCTGAATGGTAACGAAATTCTGGTCATTCCTGTGAACGAGACAATCGCCCGAGACCAATGTCAACAAGGACTCTACAAAATCACTGGACCTAGTATTGTTACCCTGTCTATCTGCCCTGTTGAGATAGGTAACAAAACGTACAAAGGTGAAACCAAAACGCAGTTCCAATATGCGTTAGAACTGCCACAGATTTCGAACATCCCATGACTTCCAAAAAGCGACAATTCTACGCTTTCCCTCGAACAAATCAGCTTGGAGGATTTAAAAGCTGCCCAGAAAATACTGTCCACAGTCCATTTACACCCTTTGGAGAGTCCCGAAAATTCGACAAACCTTTGGATCGCTCCGCTTTCATCCATTGTAGCCCTTGTATGCGGCATCCTGCTGTATATTGGATGGAAGAAATGGACCAAGCCTGCTTCATCCCACTATGGAAGCGCCTCTTCCAACGAACCCTCAGAAGATAGTCGAAAAAACGAGCAGCCACTGCAGCCCTTATTTTCCGAGCTAACGGAGGGAGGAGTTATGTGATGCAACCAGGCCATGGCCACGACCCTCGCAATCTACTTATTATTAGTACTATATTGATTATTATTGTATAAATATTTCTAGTTAGCTTAGTAAGCATTTTTATGTCATGACGACCAAAATCTAATTCTAATTATTCACTTATCATTTGATTTTCGACAATTTGATATCGCAGTTAATTGATAGTCAAAATTGTAGTTATTATTATTTGAATATATTAATTTTTGAGTTAGTGTTCAATAATAATTCCATCACTCGGGTTTTCGTTTACGCATGAAACGACACATTATTATTTTTTGTTGTTTGGGTTTTTGGTTGATTTTGGAGTTGCGGTTTTCTTGTTGAAGGGGTGGTTATTCAGATTTGGTTCTTAGGTTTTTTGGTAAGTTTGGTTATTTGAAGCTGTTTGTGGTTCTCTGCGGTTATTTAAGGTTCTTTGTGGTTTCATGTGGTTGTTTGTGTTTGTTTTTGATTCTTTGTGGGTCTTTGTCCTCGTTTATGGTTATTTGTGGTGGGTTATGGTTCATCGTGAAGGTTTATGGTTCTTTTGTTCATGTTTGTTTGTGGCTATCTGTGGTTGTTTGTGAATCATGTGGTGGATTGTTGTTCTTTGTCGTTGTTTGTGGTTCTATGAGGTTCTTTCTTGTTTTTGTGGTTCTTTGGTTTGTCTCGGTTCCAGTGCTTCCTGCGTGAAGTCCGACAACTCAAATGACGACCAGCTTACAAGTTTTTATCGCCGCTCAGCCCAGAGAGGTCCACTCAAGTTACCAATCCACTGGCCCCTGCGAGTCCGATCCAGATTTGTGAAGGCTCTATACGTTTTCCACAACAGTCTTGCTGAAGTGCTGCCTGACTTTTCTATGTTTCATGCCACTTTCTAGAATATAATACGAGCCTAGCAAAACCCTGCTTCTGTGCCTCTCTCATTTTCAGATCGAGCCATTAGTGAAACAGTCTGTTCTGATCCATCCAATCTGCTCCGGTCATGTTCAGTCCAGGCGAGCGGACAGCAAAAAAGATATAATCCATGTAGTCAGAATGCATGTGCAGCGCACGTACTCCATCATGTCGCTCAAGTTCACTCATAATGGCAGAGTGTCCCTTGCACCTCAGTTTCAGGTATACTGAATGCAACGGTCTCCAGTTTTAAGCCATACTATGGTGATCAGGTATGTGATCAGGTCTTATTAGCATGGTATAAATCCAGTAATCTGGGTTTCAGTCAACATGTAGTCTCTATAGCTTTTTCATGTCCATGAAGAGCAGAAAGCTTTTATAGATCGCTCTACGATGAGCACTTTCCCGGACAGTGTAATCGTTTTCAAGAAATCTACAGATCTTTGCAATACTTTGCATCGTTGCAGATTAGAACCTCATAAGTGCTATTAGATGTACGTTTCAAGTGGTACCACTATTGCCATCTTCAAAAAAGTTACCGCTACGAAGTCGGTTAACAGGGAAAAAAGTTGTTGTTTTCAATCATCATTAAAAATTCACAGTGGCGCATTTTTTTTTCTTGCGAGATACAGTGTATAAACTCTAAAAATTGCCAAAATCAATTTTGTTATCTATTTCAAACAACTACCTACATATTATCTCAAACAATCTATTTTTGAGGCACAGTTTAAACTTGGGACTTTTATAGTGTCTCATATTCCATGATGGCTTCAAATTTTCTGTATGACGTTCCGTATCCAAGTTAACATCATCAAGTACTTTTCTAAATGCGGACCTGGATTTTTCATCATCATACAACAATCTTTCTCTGGACTTTTTCTAGAATGGCAGTATCTATTAATTTTAATTTATGTGCATCCAATCATTATTATAATCAGATCATCAAATTCTGCGTCGTAGTTCGATACACCCAATCCATATAGGGTTGGTTTGGATCTCCATGCACATTATTTGCGTGGTGTAGCATTCCGGTAACCAGTTTAAAGGGCGGTTGTTGCCCATCGACCATCGATCCGGTGAGTTTTTTTGAAAAATCACACATGATGACAAAATTGAAGTTTCGTATCTATTTAAAAATCTTTTTAATGATGATTGTCCGGATACAAAAAAATACAGAACCTTGGTCTTTCTATCAATTTTTATTCATGTTTGAAATATAAAATAGAATGTCCTTGGCCTTACCCCAACAGTTATCGAGAAATTCACGATTGTTCAGAAGCACAGTCGATTTGATCAATCGTAAATTTCTCGATAACTGTTGAGGTTAGGCTGAGGACATGAAACCTACTTAGAATTTGATGTAGAATTTGAAAATAAAATAAAAAAAGGAACAAAGCACGATCATTGTGCTTTGTTTCCTTAAACTTGTAATATGCGTCCTTTCACAGTTTTAACATTTTAACCCCTTTTACAAGTTTTAAACCATTTTATCTTTTTAACATGTTCAGTGTGTAGTGAAAGTTCGTTTGTGTATTTTAAATATTTATTTTATTTCTTGTTTACAATTATTATCTTGTGCATAATTTGTGATTTTCTGTTATGTGTTGGTGCCTTTTGAGACTGTCCTTCACATTCGAATTCCTGTAGAAGGGGAAAACTTCTACGAAAGCTTGAAAATTGAATAAAGAAGACTTGAAGTAGCCTTTCTCGTATTATTGACTGCCTCCCACGAGCTCCTGTTACATAATAAAAAGAAACCGCAGTAAAAAATGAAAATCGATGTTTCCGAGCGTTTTTCCAGAAAACAAACCTCTGAATTTCAAATGAATTTATTCCAACCTACGTGTCCTCACTCTATTATCTTGCTCGAGCCAGTACCCGTATTCCATGTACCTATGGAATTCTAGCAACATGTCGCTTTCCCATCATTTTACACAGAAAGCGACGTGTTGCTATGGATTTCCACAGTACACGGAATACGGGTCCAGATATTAGAGTCAGATATTGACTGGCTCGAGTCAGATATCTGGCTCGAGTCAGATATAATTTGGCTCGAGTCACATATCATCTCACTCTAGCCAGATAAAAAAAAGAGTGTGTTATCTCTCAGCGCTTCCGTACTTTTGGGTGAAAATCCGAATTGATCCGGGGATAATATGTCATGTTTGACGAGAAATGGCATGGGACGATTCTTCAGTAACCTTTCAATAATTTTTGACAGCACAGGTAGCAGAGCACTTGGACGATAATTACTTGAGTTTGAGTTTTCACCACCTTTATGAAAAGGAATAATAATTGCCGTTTTGAGGCATTCAGGGAAAATCCCTCTTATGAAAGATTCATTTATTAAGGTTGTTAGGGAATCTTAAGCGGGAGGTTCTGGAATATTTTAATTGATAGATTATCGGTGAAACAAGAAGATTTACTGTTTATGCTGTTTATTACTTGTAGTAGTTCAAGGTTGGTTACTGGATGTAAAAATTTCGGAAGTAACGTTCTTGCTCACGTTGATAGAGGACTCGTTCAAGGCATACTTTGATTCACGGAATTAACTTTGCCTCTTAGATCGTTAATGATGAACCAGGTTTCTTTGGAGACATTTTTAGCCCTTGATAGACGGTTTTGATAATAATGTTTCTATTCAGAACGTGAATGGAGTCGGTGAATTTTTGGATATACAGGAGAGAACGGATCTTCTTTGCAGAAATTCGTAATCCTTTCATGGTCCAAGGTTTATGATGCTAGGGCTTCATTCTCCTAAGTGGAAATGCTTTATTGAACGCACATGTGATTCTATTTGGAAAATCTTTAAAGTTGAAAGCCACATCGTCCGATTCAAAATTCCAGTTCATGTTCAAACAAAGATTGTGAAACGAAGCAAAATTAGATACTGAGAAGATTCTACCTGAGTGGCGAATTTTTTTTTTGGGGGCCTGCGAAAAATATCAAATTTAGAAATCACTGCTCCATGATCAGATAGACCAGACATCAGATGAGGAAAAGTCGGACGCTACATAATCAATAATGGAGGAAGTGTTTTTAGAAATCCTAGTTGGTGAAGTTACATGCATTGAAAGTCCAAAAGAATCAAAAGTAGAGATTAGAGCTTTTTGGGCAGTAGAAGTGGAAGCATAGTCAATATTAAAATCTCCGCACAGAATTCTCCTATCCTTCACCGGTAGACTGTCTAGCAGGTTTAGCGGGCTATCAAAAAACAGTTGCATATTGGTATTTGGACGAACGGTTTTCGTTTAAAGAAATGAAAACCATTTTGATGCATGGCAAGATGTGATATGATAAATACATTTTTTAATCTCATTTTTGAGTTTTCGAGAAAATGTTATTTGAGAAATTTGCTTCTTCACTTAAGTCAAGTCCTGTCTTGAGTCACAAGGAAAACCCTAACTCATAATTTTCAAAATTCCGTTGCGACTCAGTCTCTCGGAATGTTCCTAGTCTTACGTTTAAATTATCTGCTTTTTTCTACTTCGAAAGGACATGAAACCAACTTTGAAATATTCTTGAGACAAATCATGAATGCAACTTTCACGTATACCAACATCACTTACCTTCTACAAGAAGAAGAGTACTGGGAAAAATGGCCTGAATCTGTTGATAAATTCCACCCTTATCGAGGAACTTTGTACTGTTCAAAAAAAATCTGGATTCCTCAGCATCATTGGTCACGTAATGATAAATACTTCCAAACCAGAACCCAGTAGGAAACCCACAGTACTTGGTCAGGAGTTCTATACCAGTGTGTACATTAACTGAAATAGAAAAAGATTGTATCAGTAAGGTAACCCAGTTTCAAAATAGATTCATCAGCATTATAGAAAGTATTCAAGATCTGATGAAAATACCTTTTGCATTTTGTTTAATGAGTTATTGAAATGTTGTAGTCACATTTACTTGTCTGATAGACACGGGCCTTTGGATTGTTTTCTTCAGTCTGACCCATAATCATGCTGATGACGCCTAATAGGCAGAAACGTTCATGAATTGGTCAGACTGAGAAAACAATTTAAAAATTTTCCTTATTTTGTATACTAGCTGGAAAACCCGCGACTCCGCTCGCCTGTCTGTAAGTTGATATACAATAACAAACTTTCGATTCAATATACTTTATTAAACAGAAGCTTGATAAACTACAGATGATAATATGTTCTTACAGATGTTTCTAATAAAATATCACTATTCTACTCGCTGTTTCTCATTTACATCCATCACACAACGGTAATATCAATTTAATGTGAAACCGGCTTGATGTTTTGTACGAACCCTTAGGGCATACTTCAAATTACTGTCATTGTCACTAATTTAAAGAAAATGTCAAATGCCGACATTTTAAAATAATTTGAATATAAATTTCAATTTCTCAAAATCAGCTATGAGTGGACGAATAAAACCATGCATGCCCTTGGACTAATCCGTGATTAAACTAAAATCTCTGCAAATTTTCACGCACCTTTTTTCTGCGGTTTTTGATTTATTAGAACACAAACACAGAGATTTCCATTTTTATATAGTAGATTTATTATATCTTAATTTTCACGAATCATTATACAAACATCACTGTTGACGTATAAAGGGTGGGTTTGTAATACGTGCGCACTTTTTCATGATGAATTGAATATATGGACTATGATATACCTCACTGTCATAGTCTATCCTTCCTTCCTCAACAAGAAATTCATCTTTCGCATTGGAAAAAGACGAGCCATACTACAATAATTGTTCTCGAGACAAGCAATCGTATAGACTGACGATTTAATTCACCTCTCGCTTGAACCAGTATTCAAGCTGTACGATCGTCGTTCACGACTCAAGTCGTATTCGGTCGTAGCAAAACAAGTCCATAGGTGACACTGTGAAATGGTAATCAACGATTATCTTTGCACGATTTTCTTTCAACGATAATCTAAAGAGTCATCCCGAGTAAAAAACCGACCTTCACTGGTGACTCCAATAGGCACTTTTTGGAATACGAAATACCTTTATTATACTTGATGATTCACCAATTTTGCCAAGAAATCAAAAATTTGTTATTGGCATGATGGCGCTATCTGAATGAAGCCTATCAAAACAAATGCTGGAAAGGACGAGATGTACATCAGCTATGACCTTCTAGATCCCCTAACCATATTAGCTTTAATTTTTTTTATGTAGTAGCAAGTCTTTAGTTTATAGAATACCGGTGAATGATTGTAGGCTAGCAAAAAACAACTGGTGAAAAATGCAGCCTTGACTGGATCATAATATGAAAAGTTCAATGATTCCGTGACATGTTGGGGTTGATCCGCCACCCTTAAGGAACCGGCTAATCGATCCGCCATTTTTTCCGGATGATTGTGGACTACCAAAGAACAACTGATGAGCCTTAACAATGATAAAAAAATTGCAATTTTTTTTTCATGTTGGGGGCGTTCCGTCACCCCTTTGGAACCGCGATCAGTGCGAACCCTCTTGGATTTTACTCGATCAGGGTCCGTCCAACATTCTCTCAAAAAATAGGCCGTAACTAAATCATCACTGAAAAATTTCACTGGCTCTTAGTCTAGATTCAAAGAAGTCTGGACTGAGACTCTGTAACTCGATAATTTGAAAGAGAAAGAATTGTCTTGCCTATAACAGCGTTTGGCTACTCAGTAAGCATCATTCGGCTGAGACCGTCGGGCTCGGAGGCTTTCCGATTGATATAAGCTAAAGAAGTCTAAAATACATCCGCTATTAATTACTATGATGGACCTCACTCCCTGAAGCGTTCGGAATGACATATATCTGTCTTCGTTGTAAATTCGACGATACGTGAATACGGCTGTCATCCAAAACAATTCAAAACATACCAAACCTCACTTTCTCACATGTCTTTTGTTTATGGTTTGGAATAGTTTGGAATTGGGATAAATTGTAAAAATGATTCTATCGTTCAAAAGAGATCCAAAATCCAATAAACAACGAGCTGCAATTATTGATTGTATCGAGAATTATAAAGAGCTGGTAAAACCTCCATTCTAATGTGAAGATGTTATGCTATAAGCTAATCATACAGTTAAATAAAATTGGGCATTGTGTCAGAAATTGAGAATATGGCAAGAGGCGAGAACTATAGTTCTGCTAGACAAGACAGGTAGGTAAGTTAGATAACATGTAGTTTGGAACGGATATAAGCTTATGAATTATACCTATTCTTCCCACCCATTTTTATTGGAGGTTTATCGGATTATTTTCCATCTACTTCCAAAAATATCATATTTATTGATACCTTTTTGAAATAAACTGCGAGCGGGAAAGATAATAACAATCGCTAATAGATCATCATTTACCAAATTAAAAATAACAACAAAATACCGCGAATATATTTGTTATTGTGAGGTTAAGATTGATATATTATCCTCTCTTTTTTTTGGCATCAACTACCAGCACAATGTTTTTGACAAGCTAGTACGTTGATTCGCTACCAAAACGAAAAGCCGAGGCCAATAGAGAAACGTTTATGGAGTACCCCGCTTGACAAGAGATCTTTTCGTTTCGCTTCTTTTTTTCTTTCTCTCTCATGGAGAATGTAAGTTACAGAGTCTCAATCCTGGAATACATTCGCTATCATTCGCTATGATGGACCTCTCTCTCTGAAGCGTTCGGAATGATATCTGTCTTCGTTGTAAATTCGACGATACGTGAATACGGCTGGTATCCAAAACACACCAAACCTCACTTTCTCACATGTCTTTTGTTCATGGTTTGGATTGTTTGGAATAGTTTCGATGTGGAATAAAATGTAGCGTTCAAAAGAGCTCCAAAACCCAATAAACAACGAGCTGCAATCATTGATTTCATCGGGAAGTATAAAGAGATGGCGAAACATCGATTTATTGGAGTAAATGTGAAGATGTTATGCTATAAGCTAATCATATAGTTAAATAAAATTTGGTTTCGGGTCAAAAATTGAAAATATGGCAAAAGGCGAGAGCTTTAGTTCTGCTAGACTAGACAGGTAGGTAGGTAACATGTATTTTGGAACGGATATGAACTCACATAAACTTATAAATTATACCTATTTTTCCAAAACACATCTGAGACTATAACTTACATTCTCCATGAAAGAGAAAGCAGTTTATTTAAAATAGGTATCAATAAATATGATATTTTGGAAGTAGATGAAAAATAATCTGATAAACCTCCAATAAAAATGGGTTGGAAAAAAAGGTATAATTCATAAGTTTATATGAGTCTATATCCATTCCAAAATACATATTATCTTTACATGTATTTCTAGCAGAACTATAGTTCTCGCCTATTGCCATATTCTCAATTTTTGACCCAAAACCCATTTTTTTTTTAACTGTATGATTAGCTTATAGCATAACATCTTCACATTAGAATCAAGGTTCCACCATCTCTTTAAAATTCTCGATAAAATCAATGATTGCAGCTCGTTGTTTATTGGATTGCAAATAATCAATCACACAAAAAAAAAAAAATAGAAAATCGATAAAACGCAAACCGACATAGAGTCAAATCAAAATCGTTTTCCCATTTAAGAATTTATTGAGAATAATCAAAAACTATACATATTCGACTAGTAATGGACGTCGGATCAATACGAAGTATCTAAAGAACTAAAAGCCGCAACGACCATGATCATGTCGGCTTAACATTGGCAAAATTCAAATGCCCAATATCCGAATTATAATTAGAATTATAAAAAAAAGGCATTCATAAGTCAGTATCCTTTTAGTACCAACAATTTATATATAGGAATATATATATAAAAAAAATGAATGAACTTCACGACTTGATATGTAAAGGGGTAAAAATAACAATAGTCGAAACAAGCAAAATTACATTTCAAGAAACCGACGAGATATTGATAAAAAAAAAGGTAACTTGCGCTTTCCTCGGAACGTCGTCAACCAAAACCAGCTACACAGCTCCGTTCCTAATATTCTCCTTGGATGAACTTGCGAAAAGGGTGTCAGTCAAAGCGTGATATAATCAGGGGGGTGGTACGCACACGATATTTCATCAAAAGGTCTGACCGGAAAATGGACCCTAAGAAACATCGAAATCACAAAAATATCCTAACTGGTTATAAAATCTTACCTTAAATCTGAGGGTAATCTTCTCAAAATCTCAAAAGTATTGTGGAACTTTTGCTGGTTTGGATAGAGAAAACGTGTTCGTTCGGCGCAGGAATGTCGAAGGAATTCGCAACCGGACAGACAGAAGGTTCCGAAATAATGAAAAAAAAAACTCTTGAAAACGCATTTCTATTAGAAAGATCTATACCCTTAATGAATGGAAATCAACATACCTGATGTTAGAGGAGGTGCTACTTTCGTGTGAGAGTGAAAACCTTCCAGTTTATTCCAAAAAAAAATCCCAACATGTGGTACAGCGAAAGGCTATGGACCAAAATCCAAAAATGAGCCCAACCTGTATATAATGCCCAAGTGCTACAAATCCTTCAAAAAGGCACCAGTAATTTCATCCAAATCTGGTAATTAAGCACATGAAGCAATGGAATGTGTTCGGAGGCAATCACTCAACTCAAGGTAACGGAGCAGCTAAGAAACTGGTTCAAATTCAAAAATGATTCCACCACGTGATTTAAACGATCAAAAAAACTACCGGAGTTAATACCAATTGAAAAGGTGGGATATGGTTCTATACCCATGTCCATCGACGCCAACTCTAACGAGAAAACTATCTATCAACCCATAACCCACAGAGAGAAAATCAGACTTAAATAATAGAAATAATTCAACGTGACAACGCCGCATTTTATCTCATGGTTTCCTGGAACCTATAATTATTTAGACCCTTTTTAAAATTAAACTGACAGATAACGGCTGCAAAGATGTCAAAGTGCGACATGCTCGAACATAAATCGATAATAATCGAATATATTGATTATGCCTATTCTTTGCATCGCACCTTCCCGGAATCTCATTAATCAATAACAAGAACTAGTTTTGTTGATCTACAACTGGAAAAACGTGAGTATTGAGAGTCTGATTATGAATCAACTATTTAAATATTGAGGTTAAGGGTTATATAAACAAACGACTAAAATTAGTGATTAATTTTGAGAAGTAGACTTCAGACTGTGCAAAATCAAGGTTTAATGAAAACGCAACCAAAACAACTCAAACCCACGAATAAAGTTGAAGAAGATACCCTAAAATAACACGATTAATGTAGAAGAGATGTATCCAGGAAAAGTCGATGAAATCCAGATGAAAAGTGTGTGAATTTGTAATTTGATGATATTATAGATAAATGTTGAAAGGGCAGGTGACTTTTGAATTGGGAAAATGGGAAAAACTCTCAGATGAACGACTGACAAATAATTATTTACTTAAATAAATTCAAATTCTACTATTAAAGCAAATAGACCTTGATTTTTGGCACGTTACAACTCCCCCCTCCTAAGAATAGGAGAAAGCTTAAAAGTTTTTGATGATGATGAAAATCCAGAATGTTCTATCCCAATAACCAAGGAAAAGTGACTTAACGCGCACAGTAAACAATAAACGCAATATGGTGGAAAAGGGAAAGCAACAAGCTACATTGACTAAAATTGATGAAGTCGGTTATTAGGCTCAAGCCATTGATGGTAAAGAAACATTCGGCAAAAGCTATTCGGTGGTCACTTGGTGGGCTCCTACCACCGGCAGTATTATCCCGCCACGGACATATTCTAAGCCCTGTGCCGTAGGGCTGAAAGATAACAAAAGAAATTAGCTAAAATAGGAACGTAGAGATAGTGAGATGCGAAATGTTGGGCATACAATAAATAGATGAGGCTAGTCGGTATCATCTGCGATTGAGGTAGATGGATCAAGGTACTGCTTGAGCTCCTGAACGTGCCATATACCCTTTGAGTTTCCTAATTCGTCCTGTAGTTCATATGACCAAGACCCGCACTTCCGTTTTACGATGAAAGGGCCAAGAAAAGTTGGAGCTAGTTTAGCACTATAATAATTTGCGGCATCAGAGAGGACCTTATTCTTTTGCCAAACTTTATCCCCAGGACTAAACATGACAGGACGACGGCGCAAATTATATCGGTGAGCATTCTGTGTTCTTGCGAGGGGTTGTAGTTAGCTGTATAGAAGATGCGAGCATCATATCTTTGACACAAAGTTTGAAAATCCTTGGATTTCATTTGGACTCCGTTATCGCAAGTTAGGAACATGGGTGTGCCGTAAAGTAGGAAAAAGTTCTCCACAATTTCGACCAATGACTTTGCCTTGGCGGATCGACAAGGGTGTAAGAAAACGGATTTGCTGAAGTAATCGGAAATAACCAAAATATAGGAGTGTCCCTTCTTGGAACGAGGTAATGGCCCAATGTAGTCAAGACATATGGCTTGGAATGGTTCAGTAATCTCCGGGCGCTCACCCATCAAACCAGCAGGTCGTTTCTGTTCCACTTTATTCCGAGCACAAGGAGTACAATTTCTGACGTAGTTGACAACATCCGCTTTCATTTTTGGCCAATAATAGCTTTGACGTATTTTCCCAAAAGTTTTATGGACACTCACATGGCCAGCTGTCGGAATGTCATGACATCGATGAATGAAGGATCTCCCTTCGTTTATCTTTAGGAACAACAACTTTCCAATCATTTGAGGGAGAAAATAACTCTGGGATAGATGATATATAAGCTTATAGAGGCTACCGTTCTGCGTTCTCCAAACTGGAAACTTCGAGGGGTTCATTTCGACCTTCTGAAGCATCGATAAAAACCATTTATCGTTAGTCTTCGGGCAAGAAAAAGGGAATGTATCTGTAGTGAAAATTGAATCCAAAGCCACTGGTACGGCACGAGAAAGAAAATCTGGGTCTATGTGGTCCTCACCTTCACGATGAATTAATTGAAAATCAAACTGCTGAAGACGTAGTTGCCAGCGGGCGAGACGACCTTGGGGATCCTTCAAGCGGTGTAGCCACAATAACGACGCATGGTCTGTGATAACTATGAAGTGAACGTGATCTAAATAATGTCGCAATTTCTCAACGGACCAAATAACGGCAAGACATTCCTTTTCTGTTACGGTCAACTTTATCTCTTGCTTAGTGAGGGACCTTGAAAGGTAGCAGATTACCCTTTCGCCCTCTTCATATTGCTGAGTCAGTACAGCTCCGAGACCATAATTAGACGCGTCCGTTCTCAGATAAAAGGTTTTTTCAAAATCTGGGGCAGTCAAGATAGGGGCAGTTACTAAACATTCCTCAAGGGTTGTGAATGATTTTTGGCAATCCGGTGTCCAGTTCCATTTTGCGTTTTTCTTGGTCAAATTGAGGATTGGCGCTGAAAGGGATGAGAATTCCGGAACAAAGCGACGGTACCAAGATGCAGTTCCTATGAACCTTCGAACTTCATCGATATTTCGGGGAGGAGGGATGTTAACAATTGCCTCGACCTTTTCCGGATCAGGGCGCAATCCCTGACTATCGACTAAATATCCCAGGTACCTTAATTCTGGTTTACAGAACTGATATTTTTCGACTGAAACTATGAGACCTGCCTCGCGCAAGCGATCAAAAACCATCCGTGAAAGATCCAAATGTTCGGAAAATGAGTTTGAAACAATGATTATGTCATCAAGATACACCATAACGTTTGGTTCAAGTTCGGGTCCAAGAATGGTGTCGACAATCCGCTGCCAAGTTGCGGGTGCATTTGACAAGCCAAACGGCATTCTGCAAAATTGGAATGAACCTCTTCCAGGCACAGTGAAGGCGGTATATTCGCGAGAAGATTTGCTAAGAGGAACTTGCCATAACGCAGACCGTATATCTATCGAACTAATGAAGTGAGTGTCCCTTAAACGATCCAATATTGTTGATATATAAGGGAGCGGGTAAGCATCCTTTTTGGTATGTTGATTATCCTGCCTAAAATCAATACAAAACCTGAAACTTCCATCTTTCTTACGAGCAAGGCAGACGGGGCTAGACCAAGGACTACTAGACCTTTCGATGACACCCAATCTTAACATCTCTTGAACCTCATCGTCAATAAACTTCTGCTTAAACGGCGATACCGGGTAGTAGCGTTGTTTTATGGGTTTGGTACCTGATTCTAGAATAATTTCGTGTTCTGCCACCTTACAGCAACCAAGTCCTGTACCCATCTCTACAATTTTTTGCTCAACGAGATCGTTCAATGCTGTCCTCTCTAGTGGAGTGAGGTTGTCGAGATCTCGCAAACAAGCGACCTCAGTATCCCCAGAAAATTCGGAAAAGTGCCAAACATCCTTTCTTAGATCGGGGATAATTTTCATAGATTTCCAGAAATCAATGCCAAGAATAATTTTATGAGACAATTCGGGAAGTACTACCACGTCAATAATACACGTCTTATCAATCAAAGTAATGGGTGTTTGAATATACCCTATGCTATGACATAATTGACCATTCGCCACTGTACAAAAGCTCTGTTGTTTTATCAATTTTAACCCTAATTTGGAAAGAATTTCATAGCCCGGAAGGCCAACCAGAGTGCAACTGGCACCTGAGTCAAGAAGATCTAACATCGGGTAACCAAGAATATTAATTCGTAAATATGGCCGCTGATCACCCTGTGCGTGTGAAACAATATAATCGAGAACCAGCTTATTCTGTAAATCAAGCTCATCGGTCGTTTCAAGATTCTGCCGGGAAGAAGTAGCACGACCTAACGATTCTCCCGGGACCCGTTTTCCGAGTTACCACATTTTGGACAAGATCTAATGGTGACATTTGGAGAACCACAGCGATAACAATGCATTTTACGAGGGTTTGGACAATCCCTATTCAAATGACCGGTATTCTGACAATTCCAACCGAGTTCAACCTGGAAGATCCATCACCTTGCGAATCCACTCTATCAACGCCAAAAGAATTATTCACATCGCTAAAAGGAAAAGAGCAACTTGGAGAATTCGATTCATCAGAATTAGGTTGCTGACAGACATCAACATAAGCAAAATCAGGCTCCACAAATTGCTGTCGCCTCCGAGAAGGGGGTAGGTAATTTTCAGCCCTGTATTTCTTTGTTTCCAACTTTAGACATTCCTGTTCAAGTTCTTCAATAGATTCAACGACAGGAAGTTGAGTTGAGTAAAAAGGGGATAAGTTACGACACAAAATATCAAGCTGGGCTTCATCAGAGAGACCACCGTAACGTCGGATCAACGCCTGCATACAGGACAAATAGTCCACAATTGACTCAGAAGTATCCTGAGTGCGATCCAGAATTTCTCTGAAAAGTCTCGCGCGATAGTCGGAAGGTTCAAAATGACTACGCAATAGATCAGTCAAGCTGCTCCAATTATAAATACTATTTGCATTTGCCCTATACCAATTTAGGGCCTTACCAGAGAACAAATCTATAGCACAGTCAAACAACTGTTTTTCCCTGACATTACGGGACTTAGATAGTTCCTTCACTCTTTCAAGAAAATTATGAACAGACGATTTTGAGTCACCTGTGAATTTGATGTTCCATTTTTCAAGGTTAGGAGGCTTTGAGGTATTCTGAGAGAAAGATTGAGGAAAGGTGACGACTTAGCTCGAGATCTCCCTTAGCGACTGATTCAAGATTGTCTGAGGCTGCCAAGATATCGATTAAAAGTTCGGTCTTTTGGGTGTGCTCTTCTGACGACAAATTAGACTCCGGGATCCTTTGTACTCGGTTAAGGAGATGAACCAGTCTAGATTGAGTTGACACATATCTGTTATGGGCACAATCACCCTTGATTGTAGAAATAGCATTGTTAGCTTCATCCAAGAAGAGACGAATGTGTATTCTTTGCAAGGTGCGATGTTCCCGGAATCTAATTAATCAATAACAAGAACTAGTTTTGTTGATCTTGTTGATCTACAACTGGAAAAACGTGAGTATTGAGAGTCTGATTATGAATCAACTATTTAAATATTGAGGTTAAGGGTTATATAAACAAACGACTAAAATTAGTGATTAATATTAATAATAATAATAAATGGAAAATCAAGGTTTAATGAAAACGCAACCAAAACAACTCAAACACACGAATAAACTTGAAGAAGATACCCTAAAATAACACGATTAATGTTAAAGAGATGTATCCAGGAAAAGTCGATGAAATCCAGATGAAAAGTGTGTGAATTTGTAATTTGATGATATTATAAATAAATGTTGAAAGGGCAGGTGACTTTTGAATGGAGAAAATGGGAAAAACTCCCAAATGAACGACTGACAAATAATTATTTACTTAAATAAATTCAAATTGCCATACTACTATTAAAGCAAATAGACCTTGATTTTTGGCACGTTACACTTCTTCAGCTTATATCATTCGGAAAGCCTCCGAACCCGACGGTCTCAGCCGAACGATGCTTACAGAGTAGCCAAACGCTGTTATAGGCGAGACAATTCTTTTTCTTTCGAATTATCGAGTTACAGAGTCTCAGTCGACCTACGACCTACGCTATCAAAAAATGTATGCATTTGAAACGATTGGAAATACTTCCGGGGTTTTCGGAAGAATCGAGGGAAGAATGCGGATACTATTGTTATGTAGATAATTGTAAATAATACCTTGAATAATACATGGTCAACTTTACGTATGATAATGTATTGAATGTTTTTAAAAGGAACAGAGACTGATATTCGATACAAAAAAACCGATTCTACTGTCACTCATTGTCTTTTCTACTACCTTTAATTTAGTCAAAGTTTACTAATATACAATAAGTTAGGTCACTTGTCGTCGGCTCATTTGAAAAACCCGTATCACAAGCGGCCGCGTGTCAGAGCATGCCGTTCAAAGAAGCCCGCCCAGCGAAAATTGTTCAAAGCGGCCGACAAACGTTCCGAAATAATGGGTCCTGTGCTATCCAAAGGAAACGAAGTGGAAGGGTGAACCGGTTTCGCGCGTTTTCGAAAGTGGTTCAGCTGTTTATTATTAGTAAACTTTGATTAAGTCACCTAGATGTTCACAAATAATGTATCTGGCGCTGACATACAGATTAATGAAGACACCATTAAACATGTTACAACAAAAATTTGTAACTTTCAAAATAGAAAGAAAAAGAAAAGAGGTGGGGAATTTGATAGAGTTTTCCGATAATGGTAAATAAAACAATAACTGGTCAATAGACTTCTGGAATAAGAAAAAAAAAAAAGGATGAGTGAGGTCAAGCTAGCTCACAGGGTAGAGTGGTCGTGAGTAACCGCTATTCACAGCAAAATTGGGGTGCCACCCATTTTTAAAACCCTTCGTAGATACTCACCTTATGATGACAACAAGATAAAAACGGGAAAATCACAAAGAACAGAATGCCCAAAAACCAATCTTTATTGTTATTACCCAATTCGCAGAACCAGCGATTTATCGTCTTATCGATATGTTTCTACACTTCTGATTCACAAAACCAATAAATATATTCATGAAATTATGATAGTAAGTGCGAAAAGTTGAAGAGAATGCAGGTAGTATAAACAAAATGCGTCAAAATGCGTCTGCGAGCTCCGTTTAAACCGTAAAAGTTTATGAATATGATTTTTAAAATGAAAAGAAGTGATGAATGTGAAAAACTGACTTTCTCATTTATCTTAATCAGTTATATAACAAAGCGCAATAACGTTACCGAAAAATGACCATTAATGGTTTGCAGACCGTTTGCGTTTATGTGTGTTTTTACTGTATGACACAGGTATGTATGATTATTTTATCGTGTCAACTTGACTTTACAAAATATAAAAGAAATGTATAGGTACGTGTTACGTAATCCAGGATCGAGACGGATGATTCCCAGAGATAAAAGGAACGAACTGACCTTGGGTTTTTCCAGCAGCAAAATGGTCTTTCTAGGAGAAGAATGCCAGTTTTCGGGTCTGAGGTCAGACTTGGAACATTCCGGCTCTTTACTGAGTTTTCCGGATAGGTCGATACCGAACAAGAAATGTCCTTTGCTGTTTGGTGAGAAAAAATCACTAAGGTAGGTATCTCAATGACTTTTAGGTTGTATGAGGAGGCCATTAACAACAAAATCCAACAGGGAACGTGGATGCACAGATATAATAGGAATAACGGAACAGAAAAATTCTGAATAGTGAAAAGAGAAACACCCTCAAAATACTACCTACAATATAATTTTGCAGGAACTCATCGAAGATGTAAGGCGGCTTAGAGTTGAGACACGTGGTCAACTACGTACTCGTTCTTTTCTTTTGTCCAGAACTTCGAGATCCTCATCAAATCCTCCAAAACTGGAGTTTGGTGACGAAAAACGCACAAAGCCAAAATAGGGCCCGAAGTAATGGAAAGATTCCTTAAAAGTCAGCAAGAATGCCACAGAAAATAGCGGTATTGCCAACCAAGCTACCGTTCTAATTTTAGAAATCAACAAAACGCCATGAGTAGATGAACATTTGAAAAAAAAAACTGCAAACCATTTTTTTTCTCGCAGGATCAGATCGACCGGAGCAGTCAGATCACCCAACTATGACGAAACAGACCAACAATTTGCAGGAATCCGTGCTCTAGTCACTCCCTAGATGTCAGACAAATCAGCAGTTCTTTGTTTATAGAGGATGATCGATCTTTATTGATTTTTAAAGTGGTACATTAAATTGATTTTGTGAAATGGTGAAGCCAAAATAGAATGAATGTGTGTTTTTCTGAAGAAAAATTGGTAATTGAATTTGAACCGTAACAAACAGACTAAAACATCAAGATTATAGTATTGCCTCATAATACGGGTTATATTATGCTATAATGCCAACAAACATCAAAACAACGTAGGCCAGTATATGAATTTGAGAAAATCGTTTCCAAAAATGTTTGTGCAGTAGTTCTTTTTTGTTTCATTGTTATCAGTTGTTAATTATTGCTGTCATTGTTGTTAAGACCTGAATACGTTTTATAATAAATCTTTATTGCTGGGAAAAATAAAAACTGGATCATCTCATTAGCATTTTCTAACTATAGCGAAAAATGTTATAATGAGAATCAATAAAACAAGAAATTATCCATATTACCTTCTCGATCAGTTTGAAAATATTTATTAAATCTAGCGAATATCATACGAATATAGAGTACTAGGCCATTTCAAACAAATTGATTTCATATAGCTCATTACAGATAAGCGTCGGAGATATAAAAAAGCCACAAGAGAGATTTTATTCTCAAGAAACTAATTTTGTATTTTAGTATCTACCATCGGCTTACCGCGAAAAATTCAAGTGGAGACAAGAGGGCATGACCCCTAGAAAATGTCACTTTGTAGATTCTAAAAATCCCTTGACTTGTGGAACTTTGTAACCCCTATAAACCTGACCTAAATTTTAAATTTGAAGAAAAATACTCAAAAATATTGAAATTTCAACACCCTGTAGATCGATTACGAATCGTTCGTGGATCTATGTTTATGGAAAACTATATAGTCATAAAATTAACCAGAAAACCAGCCCTTTCCGTTTGTACATGATACTCAGGATATTCCAGTATAAAGTGAAACGGAGTGATCATTCCAGTATAGTCCAGTAAGATTGTCGTCCGAAAAAAAAATCAAACAGAATTATATTTTCAGGAATGCATGAGAACTGCCTTCTCAGTATCCCACCAAAAGATCTGATTCGAACTCTTGGTTCAGTGGAAAGCATATGAATTCGCACACACAGTTATTTTTTGACAATCCTCGTAATATGCATAGGTGAAATTAACCAACACACATGTGATTTGCTAGATCGTTTCACTGTCTCTGATCACCTGTCGTTTGTTTACTTCGATGATTTTTGGTTTTAAACCGTGAATAACAAAAACTATCAAGCCACTGCGATTAGTATCTGCACTGGGATTTGTTTGAAGTGATATATATTCAGTAATCTGATATAAAAAAGACGCAATTAATGTATTTTTTATTACCTTCTCACATTTTGTTTTCTACATAATTATCTTACATATTGGCCAAAAATTCAATTGCCATTCACCCTCGCATCACTGGATAATACATTTAAGAAACCGTGCAGCTTGTTTTATTAAGATTATTTAAACTAAGCTGAAATAATCAATCCCAAAACCAAAAATCAGCTTTTTTTTTACTCATGACTTGTCAATTTGACAAAAGTGATGTATTGTATTACTATGACAAAGTCTGGCATTTTACGAGGGTTGTTTGAAATATTTTGTTCGAATTCAAATGCATTCCACTGTACGTTTTGCGCTATAGGGGTAATTTCCCAAACCTTTTAAGAGAAAAATGACCTCAAAATGACTTCAGAAGACAGAACTCCACCAGCAACAGAGGTGGTTTCAGAAATATTTGGTCAAAAAAAGTACAAACCCGTTGAGCGATAGAGATCGCATGGAGAATTAATTCATAGGAAAAAGTGGTTCAGCCTTTGATTTTCGAGAACTTTCATCGAGTATTGTAAAAAATATTTTTAAAAGCTCTCCGGCTCTCAGCGGAATTTTGTTTTTCGATGCGCTGTAACTTGGCTGTCAAGAAATTTTATGTCACAAAGTAGTTCAGTCTTTGGCCCTCTATAAGTTTCATCCGGGACATTTTGCTCTAAAACAATGTTGAAGAAACCACCCCGATAACGCAAAACATACCAGAAGTTTGAGTCAGATCTTTTGGTGAGGTAATCAGGAGGCACTTCCCAAGTGAACCTGAAAATATCATTTGGTTTGGAACTCTATGTTTGACAAATTGACATCTTTATTGGACTAATTGGAATATACTTGATTCCTTCACTATAATCAGATTCGTTTCGAGACGGTGAGTATTCATGGGAATCACCGAATAATTGAACCATTTCGCAGCAGAGTCCCTACTAGATGAACATCAAATGGAATCGGGTGATCACAGTTCATCCCATCATATATTTTTTCCGTTTACACCAGTGGCGGCTCAGGGTTAATTCAACAGGGAGGTCAAAATGATATGATTTGTGCGGTGGAACAACGCAAACATTCGGAGGAGAAAAAAATGTCAAGAGCCCCCAACCTCTTACATTTAACGCGATATCTCATGTTAAATATGAAAAATCGAAGGAAAACAAATACATAATTGAAATAAATCGTACTGAGCGCAAAAAAGTAAAAAGCACCAGTATAAAGACTCGACAATTTTCAAAAACTCACCTATTCATAAAATGTAGTCTAAAATCATTCTTCGAGTCATTTCTCATTATAGAGAGTTCAAATAGTCATGAAATTGACTTGAAATCAAGGCGTTTCTCGAATGTCAAAACATCTCCGATCACACACAACGATCCGACGGATCCGAAATTTTGAAAACAAAATTCGCGACCGATTACCCCGATGTTATGTGAAAAATCGGCCCCTAAAATAGAATCAATAGAATAGTAGGTCGAACCCCGTGTCGATGTGGGAGTTTTTCTCATTCTGACACAGTGATTTCATGCCAATCACTTTTCAAATATGCAAGCGATTTTTCGTCAAAGCTGTATTTTCACTCAAATAATCTGTGCGACGCTTGAGATGTGTTGGTTTTCTCGGGTATCATAACGTGCACGCATTATGGGATGTATAAGTGGAAGTTTTTTTTTTGAAAACTATCATTAGAGTAAATCAATATGAAATCTTGTTGATTATTTGGGAGGTTATTGACCATTTGACCCTCTTGCAGAGCCGCCGTTGGTTTACACACATTCAAGTCAAATAAGTACAAAAGAGGTCTATCAAAACGGCAACAATTTTGTTCTTCGAAAAAAAAAGTTCATGGAGACTATGTAGAAATCAACGAGTGAATTGGAGATGAACTCTCAAAAACTAGGTCATTCTTTGAAGAAGAAAACAAATTGCTCATTGTTGAAATCTTTGCGCGTACCCACAGGGTGTCTCACGGTGAACGTCCATGAGTGTATCTCAGGATATAAGACGATTGGAAACCTGAGAATTTGTATGGTGAGATTTTCAAAAATGCTCTCTTCAAATGAATTTATAGCGACGTTGTGCGACAAAAATTAAATCGAGAAAACTGCCAAAAATGAATTTGTTCAAATGGAAACACACACATTTTTTCATTGTAGGTATAGTATTAAGCATTTAAAATCAAGGTGAGTTTGTATAAGATTTTTCTTTTCAAAAATATTATTTTTTTGCAAATTTTGAAGTGGACATTGTTATACATTCTTACCTTTATTTTCAATGCTCCATGAGATGAAATTATAACAATTGGTGGTTTCCATTTAAAAAAAATGATTTTTGACAGTTTTTTCATCCCATTTATGATCCCTGTATCAATAGCTGTTAAAATATTGTCAAAAATCTCTTATAGTAGGTCATTTTTGACATAAAAACTCAAATATTTCAAAAACTAGTATACTTATAGGTATAAGTCATGATACATCACATCTGCCTAGAATCTCACGTAGAATCCAAAAATGTAATTATATATAGGGTGTTCCATTTAAAACAAGAAAGTTGACACCTACGTCCGGTATAACCAGAAGTCGCACAATATAGCTATTATTTCAATTGAAGAGAGCATCCTTGAATATCTCACCATACAAATTTTTAGAATTCTAATCACTTTATTTCCCGTGATATTCTGATGGACGGTCAACGTGAGACACCCTTTATACTATCAGTTCTAGTGGTGTTCATTTATTCAAATTATAGGTTCAGGACATTACCACGTTCAATTGATTTGAGAAAAAAAATCTACATGCAATTGGATATTGCATGGATAACCAGGAAATGAGGTTACCAAAAATGTTTTTGAATGTCAAATGTATATAACAATAAACTTCAGTAATGGAACAAAATTTTATACAACCAGAAGAAATGGAGAACTGGCTGCTTCATCAACATGTTAATTTATATCATGTAGCTGGAATAGTTGTATCTAGAATGCTGTGTATAGGAAACCTGTAAGTTTTTGAATTGCTCATATATCAAAATGTTCTAGTTTTGAGGGTTGACTCCAGTTAGTCTCAGTCTTAGGATCAGATCCTGGCGTTTGAGGCGGCGCGGCGTGCATGTCATAATCCGCGGAGTGGCCTTGAAGTGCCCTTCGGCTAGATATGCTCATCTAATTATAGTAGTGTTGCCTTGTCAATTTTGATGTAGTATCCTGGTATGTGACAATAAAACTATCTTATTTTGATTTTTGATTTTGAATTGAACTGGCGAGTGAGTGTTGTATACCGTGGGGTATACCTCTAGAAATTCAATACTTCGTATTATTAGAAAATGGCCGCTACAGAACTTTGGCAGTTCTTGTAACTAACAACTTGATTTTTCGGAGTAGGGCAAATCAATATATATTACTGATTAATGCAATTTTATGCGTGATAGTGGGACAATTATCACCTCGTAATATACTCATTAAATGAGTGGGTCGATTCATCACACTCCCGAGCAATGTTGATTACAAGCCAAATGATGATTTGAATAATTCGATCATTAACAGGTGAATACTGATTAAGGTAGCCGAAACACGCATTGTGTTCTTGAAATATGATCCTGACCTAATTTGACAAGTTTTTATTTTTTGGTCTGACGATTATATTTTTGTGAGTGATTCACGTAGGTAGGTAGTCTGCTACAAGTATTTTGAAAACGGCTGTTCCAAATCTTTTGAATTTTGGTATCAGTCGATATGCAAGAGAAATGCATCTTTTGAAAATATTCTGATGATTGAAGCGTTGCCAGATACAGTTTTCCGTAGTAACTTTCTTATTTCAAACTTTCAAACAACACCCCGTATATTATTTGATCTTTGAATAATTAATGAAATTAATATTTTTTATAGAACATGTTTATTGTCGAATGATTTTATATAAAAAATGACAAATGTCATTGATTTTTGAAAATGAGTTTTCTCAATGAAAGTAAGGGACTTGTGGTGAAAATTTGACATAATTTGAAATACATAATGCGAATTTGAAATCAAGCGTATATTAATCTAATGAAATTGTTTGATTTGTTTGAAAGCACGTCTTATATGGAATTCTCAATGTTTTAAAAACGACTAAGAATAGCTACGTGTAGCACGATGGTATTTTTTTCAAATCAAAACCAAATGCTAAATTTATTGCAAACATATAATACAAGGTGTTCTATTTGACAAAACTGAGTTTTAGCTTATTCCATTTGCGAATATTTGAACATTTTTTTTGACGCACCCTGTTGAATGTATGGAATATTTGGAAGATTCTATGTGTCCTCGATTTGGAAAGATATTTGTGCATGGCGAATGTTCACGCCTAGATTCCGCACTGTTACTGAGAAATCTTATTTAAAAAAATCAATGACTTTATTTGTCATCTGCTCTTAAATGAAATGACAAATATCCAAAAAAGTATCATCATTGGACATATGTATTGCATGTTCTATAAAAATGTGTCAGAATTTCATATATAATTCGAAAATTAATTATAACAGAGTGTCCTATTTCAAATGAGAAAGTTACTAGGAAAAACTTGTAGATCCAGCAACCCAGTAATCACCACATTTTAAAAGTTGAATCACCTTGCTCGCATATCGGCTCATACCAAAACTCAAAGGATTGGGAGAAGTCGTTATTAAAATACTTAAAGCAGACCAACCTACGTGAATCACCCTGTATCGGTATATCCAAATGCTATAAGAGCGTCAATTCTCATAATATATGGAATGCGTTCACAACATGTCTCAAGAGATTTAGTTCAATATTTCTCATAACTAGTGACGTTTTCACGACTTTACTCGTACAGGCGGAATATACACTGTGGGCCAAATTAAGCTAGAACCTAGTTTGATCCTTTATAACTTTTTTGTTTGTTCATGGCTTTAGATGAATTTTGGATATGATATTGGTCAATATGTTCTGAATGTTTCTCCAGAATTGAGTTTTCGAATTTTGGACAGGACCGGACTTACCACATTTTTATAAAATTGGTGCATTTAAGCTCGTTGCAAAAACGAACTGCGCTACGTACTTACCAAATCAAAATAAAATTTGGTACAAAGTTTCAACTTGTTTTGCTGTAACTTTCTGTAGAGAAAATGTTTCTTACTTTGCTTCTAGAGGGCGCTTTACCTGATTTCCAAATTTTATTTTTCACATACCTATCTTTGTTGTTTTGTCAGATTCCTCAAAAACAATTATGTCGTTTTAAAGACTGAGAAAGATCAGACAAAAAATGTACTCTTTGTACAAGTAGATGAATCTCACCGGCCGCAAATCGACATAAAACTAAAAATACTGAAATGACACGGCCAAAAGTGACGGTACCTTCCGTACATTTACCCCTGATCAACAAGATATATATTCGATTCGATAAGTCTATTGATTGGATAAACAACCATACCTCAACGATATTATGTCACCATATCGGATCCATAAGTTAATGTCAAATGTCAAATGTTGAGAAACTGGGCATTCACAGGTATATTTTTGAGACATCGAGCTTTTCTTGTGAAAGTGTGCATATTTTCCATTTCTGTTATGATGATCAAGGAATAATTTTATTACTTTCTTTGTGATATTGAAAGTAGTTATTCGATCATGTCATTTCATGATTTGTTAGACTATGTAACCTTACATTATGTATGTGTATGTGTAGGTATGTATTCAGAAAATGAATGATGTCCATGAGCAAACTGATTTAACGATTTTTTAAAAAATCTTGGATAAAATTCTCTTTAATTAATTATGATTATCTTTGCTATGTGTATATTGAATATTGTATATTCAGAGAATAAGATCCAATTTGTTCAAATCAAACTACATATATTATCAAACCTACCAAATATAAAAGAGAACAAAGGTTTTTAAACTTTTGAAATTTCCATGTACAGCTGACTTTCTTGAGAACTTGTATATCGTATATTAGTTGGGTTCGGCATTTTCATCGCAGATGTGACAGATTTTTAGTCACGTGATAACAATCAAAACACATACGATCAAATCACGTGCTGGACTATTGAGTTCGATCAAAACTAGCGGAGGCACATGATCTGATCGTGTATGACTTGGCTGTTATCACGTGACAAAAAATCTGTCGCATCCGCGATGATAATGCCGAACTCAACTATTATATTGAAAAGCGATCTTTTTACTTCGACAACCGCAACTCTCTGCTGCCAAAGTTGAAGTGTTTTTTTATTAGTTTATTTCGATTTTGTCAATGAGAAAACTTTGATATGAAAATACTTTGAAAATATCATTTAGTGAAATCTATCGCCGATTTGTCAATTACCAATTTGAAATCTTTAAACTTTTTGAACTTATGTCTAATGCTTACTTTTTCCTTTTGTGAACAAAAAAAAGTAGATATTTCCAATAAATGGAAATAAAGGAAGCCATATTCCTTTCCCATTCCACGCGAATTTCACCACATCCTTGTTTTTGATGATTAGATATATGTAATAAACTATCGAAACTGCAGCCACTCCACCGAATAATTTCAAGAAGATTATCATTTCGGGAGAAAACTTGAAACTGATCTGACTCAATTATCCGTGCTCATATATACATTTTTGGTTGTTGATATTTCTACTTTGTGACTTGAATGATTTTCACAACTGGGTACAAGGTCGCCCGCAGAAAAAAAAAAATCATATTTAGTGGTATTCGTATACACTTGCTTTCCCAAAAACAAGTTTTATTCGAATTCAATGTTGGGCCCGCTTTGTCAGCTGCATTAATCATTTTGTGAATAACAAAACGAGTCTTTTGATGACAACTACATTAAAAAAATGATTTTGGTTTTTTTGGGGTTCATTTATCATGCATATTAGGATAATAACATCAGGTTCTTGTAATGTGCATCGATTATCTCCCATGTTGTGTGTTATAGGATAATATGATGATATTATTATCTATTATCTCAGTCGCATGTTACCAGTGACGGTTCGAGAGAAACGGCCAGATAATTTTGCCATTTTTCGAGCAAAGTACTACAATTTCATTATAGTATTTGGTTGAAAAAAAACCTTTTTTTTGGCTCTTATTTGAGATATGTTGTACTTGAATGGTCCATCTCAACATCCCAAATTGGGCCTGTGGAAGGCATATCTGCTTCATTTAGGGAATAAACCCTATTTAATCAATTGGATAATTCTCTTACTTGTTTCTTTCTACATTGGTTGGATAATTGAATTTAGACAATGAATAAAATTATATAATTTTTTTTGTTTCAGCAAAGTTTGAATAATTTTAGGAATCTAGTCTCTGAAGGCAGTTTTTGTTGACGGACAAAACATTTGATGGTAACTTTGAAATTGAATTGAGAAAAAGAGCCTTTCTCCATGCATAGTCCTCATCCATTGTGAGGGATAAAGTCAGAGGGCTCGGACAAACAGGTAGTGATTTATTTTATGACTCTTCATCTGATTGCTTCTTCTCATCCAATTTCTATTCAAGGGACCTCGCGAAGAACGCACCAAACAGAAATACGGGAAATACGGAGAACAAAGGGAAGTAGTTGTAGCATCAGTCGACTGTCCTCATGATCGGACATCAACTTCAACGACTAGGTTCTTCACAATGGTCGAACACTACAGGGTGGAAAAAAAGTCTGGAATATTGCTAAAATCTTCCAAACCGCTAACATTTCTTTGATAAAAATTTGGCACCCGCAAAACGTTCAACGACAAATAAGATGAAAATAATTTTGTTATCAAAAATATACAGAGTGAGTCAAAAATGTGACCAACTTTTTTTATTTTAAATAGATCACCCTGTATATTTATATATATCAAATTTTTATGAACATCGATAAATCTTTTCAAAACAATTTTTGCGATATGAAGTTTTATCTGTCAAAATGACAGAGTAATACCTATTTAAAGTTTTTAGTTCAAAAAGTTGTCATTGGTTACGTTGTTACGTGATTTGTTTAATTATTGATCAATTACTAAAGCTGTACTCTTAGTAAGATTCTTTCAATTCTATTTTTGTAAGAGCTAGACTTTGCAATCATTAAAATGTTTTCTTCTCGGTTTGCTCTTACCAGTCAAAAATAAAAAATTGAGACCTTAATCTCGTCAATTTCTGGACCAAACCATCCCGAATCGGTGGAAAGGAAGAAGAGGTGCAATTGAGTGGCCCGCTAGATCGCCGGACCTCAACCCGGCCTCTAGACTTTTATCTGTGGGGGCATTTGAAAAATGAAGCTAATGAGAATAGGCCCGAAAATATTTGTTCATTTGAAAGATAAAATTATTACTGTTTATTCATTAAATTCATTGGGATTATTTTGATAATGTTTTGCAAGAGTTTAGGAATATGCTTGGATATTGTTAAGCTAATCATGGCCAACTATGTGACAATTTAAAAAAAGGGCCGATTTTATTTCTATTAATTCATCAATTTTCTTTTTATTGTGGTTCGTTTGGGGTACCAAATAATAGTAATTATTGTTCAGGTTGTTTAACGGCTTTTCATTTGATTTTTTTGTTGTGAATTGTCTTTGGACTTGATACTTTTTGAGTCAACCTGAAGTAAAAGCATGTTGTGATTGTTACATTTCAACTTATTTCGATTGAATTTTGCGTAGATCATAAATGCGTTTTTTTAATCAAATTGGTATAACTCTGTCATTTTGACAGATAAACAAATAAAACCCTATATCACTGAAAGTGTTTAAAAAAAAAACACAGGGTGATCAATTCAAAATAAAAAAATTGGTTATATTTTTGACTTACCCTGATTAATGTTAAAAACGAGACTAATTTCATCTTATTCCGTATTGAGAATTATGTGGGTACGCAAATTTGTTTAAAAGAAATGCTAGCGGTCTGGAAGATTTTACTGATATAAGCAATATTCCAGACATTTTTTCGACCCATGACCAGTGTTCTTCGATGTCAACGCGCAAAACAGAGCATGGTGTTGCACCAATGATGACTGCCGAGGCACTGTTCTGCTGGAATATCTGGTAAGCAAAACTCGTGAACCGAAACAATGAACCCACTCTCGTCAATGCAAGGCAAACAGGAGTTATCGACATCAGTCTGGATAATACTTTGGTTAACGACAGGATTGAAGCTTGGCAAGTATCAGACGAACCCTCAGCAGTCAAAACATTTGAACAATTCAAGGCATCGGGACTAGATGGAAGATACTCTTTGTTTCTGCAACAGGGGTCGGATCAACTGGTCTCGCACTTATGTGGAATTTTTTGAGCTAGCTTAGCTCTAGGGTATCTCCGCGGGCATGGAAAACCACGAAAGCTGTAGTTATCTCAAAACCCGACAGGAACAGATACACAGCGGCAAAGGGTTATCGGCCTATCAGCCGTTCCATCTTTCTCCTGAAAACGCTGGAAAAAGTCATCAATAGGCACATGGGGCATTGGCAGAACATCCCCTGTATAAACATCTACATGCCCAAAGGCCAGATGAATCCTGTGAGTAAGCGCTACTCAATCTTGTCCAGAGAATTGAAGATACTTTTAATAACAAGGAAGTTATCAACGCATCTTTCAAAGCGATCCACAAGGCTGCTGGCATAGATGGATATGCAACATGATGCAGTACCAGAAAGTGAAGCCTTCACAATTATACTCTAGGGGCACAAAGGGTTCTGTAAGACCTGGTGGTAGATAAACTGCTCATGAATCTGAATCCTGGGCTTCTACGCCCAAGGTAATGCAGGCGACGCGGACGAGGCTATCCTAATTTCAGGGAATCATCCCACCATTATATCAGATCTCATAAAATCAGCTCTAAATAAAGTTCAGCCATGGTGTGAGGGAGCAAACCTTAAATTCAACGTTGCTAAAACTGCAATGATAGTAATTAATTAATTAATATGGGACTTCACAACCAAGTTATCTCCGAGGAAAGTGCCAACACGGACTCATTAGTCAAAAATCTGGGACTGACATTCTTTTGATAAAGTGAGTTATAGTAAAGTTTTCTCATAATTCTCTTGTTATTTGACAGTAAGTTGTGGAAGTTCCATAAATACTAACATATCTCATAAGAAATCGATTAAGACCAATTTAGAGCATAATTTTATTTGAAGTTCTGCAACTTCTGTTTCTTAAAATTTATTTTCTTTAAAATTACATCGATGTTAATCGAACAAAAGATCTAGATTATAATGATTACTGCTACTATGCGCTGTGGCTATTTATATGGTTACATATGCTGCATCAGCTGAATACAATACTATAGCTATTTGTTAGGAAAAATTGCAATATAATTCCTCCCTCCTTAAGTCTGAGGAAATTGGGGACAATTTCCGAGAGGTCCTAACTCTATGTCTACTTTAACATCATGTTTTTTATTTTTATAATAACAATATATAACTATCCCTAAAACGATTACAATAGTAATTATTCTAATCAGGGTTATTGAAAGTCCGGGCGTTACAATGTCTATTTGTTTCAAGGGATGTACTGATAACTTTTGAGCATTTTCCAAATCCTCCTTGATACTTTCAACATTGATTTCTCTTAGTTTTAAAAGTTCTTTACCCTGTATCAGCTTTTCATCAAATTTGATGGTCGGGAGTATTAATTTTAAATTGATTGTTTTGAGTTTTTGGGAGTTATAAATATTTCCACGAATTTTGACGTTGCATCTAGCTGGTGATATCAATGACGGTTGATTAATGACTCCAACTCTATGCTGATTTGGGCATCTGAGGTAGATACTTTCTATAAAAGTTGGGATGACGAAAACGGAGTTGTCATTCAGCTGCGTTATGAAGGTTTCTTTATAATTAACAGGAACCAGTGGACAATGACTTGTTGAATTGATAGTTTCCGGAACACAGGGTTCATTCTGATCAAGGTATTCGGCTAAACACAGGGAGATTTCTTCCACTTTACAGCACTCCTTTTTTAGGTTGTAGAACTTGTCAGTTGATCTCAGTAAATAAGGGTTGTTGACAATGGAGATTTTGTGTTCAATCGGTATTGGATATATATACAATAAAGTATATATGGGATATTTGATATTGAAGGTATCGCGACGTAGAAAACAGTAATGTCATTCTAAATGACGACGTCTGCGTGAGCCACTTCATGGAATTTGATGATGTTATTGAAGGGATCCGAGTTGTTGGATCAAGGATATTGATTCCAGCAGTTTGTACGTTTGTATGAAGGTCATGTGAGGTGTGAAGATTATTCTCGACATTATCAAGTAACAGGATAAAATAGGTTGCGGTGGTCATGGTTTGAGTTGGACTTGCTAGGTCATCAATACGAGCTAGTAATTTCTGTTGATTAATTTTGATGTTGGGTTGCTTACCGATGTCCTTAGTTAACTGTTCAACAACTGTTTGTGTTGATGGGATGTCTTCTTGTAGGGTTACTTGATTTTCTTGAAGAATCTTGATATAGTTGTTACAGCAAGAACGTTACATCATCAGCGTCCAAAGTTCCGTAAAGATATTTTTGAGCTGTTCCAATGAAGTTGAATAAGCCTCTTCTAATTCTTTTCCGTGGTGTCGTATAATGGTTGACGAATTGATTGATTGTTTTAGCTTGACCAATCAAAGTAGCTGTTCTTGTTTCACATAATTGAGTCAAGGATGAGTTGAAGTTTTTTAGGGTGTTGTTGATATGGAAAAGTGTGTGTTTGGTTGCTTCTAAACAGTTCTTGATGTTTGTTAAATTGACGCGATAGTAGACATGGTAATGGTTTGTAACTTTAAAGCTGTTTCCTTGATAAACTGGTAGCAATGGGTTTACTAGGGATTCAATCTTGTACTGGGCGTTGCTACTGTTGTTAGAATCCGTAGTATCAAAGTCTTCATTTCGATTTAAAATATGAAGACCGTCTTTTGATATCTTCTGGATGGCGTTGATTTTTAAAAGACCTAATTTGATAATTAGGTTTCAATTTATCTGGTTACTGGCTTTGACAAATCTTGATTGAAGTTTCGTTCACAGGATATGCTGCGGCGAATTTCGAAAAATTATTCATGATGGTTAGATATTTCTGTACAGAGATTGAATGTCTATGTAGATATGTTCTAGGGGTTTTGATCCAGTTGGTGTTGGTTCAAAAATGACATTATATGGATGTCGATCATACTTGGTTTTCTGGCAGGTTTCACAAATAATGTTAACAAAGTTGATAACATCTCGTTCTAGGCTAGGCCAATAATATCGTTGTTTGATATGTTTTTGTTTCATGATATCGCTTTATCATTTCTTTTTGTTCATCTTGGTCATTTATGTCTTCCAATAAAGTGTTGGATATGACTAGCTTGTGAGCATTGTTTCTAAAGGTGTTTTGGAATATTCTTATGATGACTGGTTCCAACTCCTTATTGATAAAATGTAGACAATAAGTGTCGAGTGGCAGATAATCTTTGAATCTCTTCAGTTATTGGTTCTATGTTAATTGAAAATAGAAATCTATTCTTGATTCCAAATAGCTTTTTCTTGGTGACACGTGGTTGTTCTTGATCTGTGAATATAAAGATGACTTGGTGTTTGTAGGAATTTACTGTTTTGAGTGTATAGGGTGCTCCTATGATTGGGTTTTCATGTGAACTGTGAACCGTTTTTGTCTTCGATGTTTCGTCTATTTCTTCTGGTGGATTTTCATGTATACTTGGAAGGGTGACTGTCTGAAAATAACTTTGTTCTTCTTCTTCTGAAAGTTGTTGTTCATTGGTTGAGGGTTGCGGTGATTTCACTGCTTTCTCTACTTTTACATCAGGGGGTCGAATTTGGATGTCTGATAAAATTTTGATTTTTGAGCTTGGTTCATGTGCGTCAGGTTTTGATGTTGGTCTTCTTGATCTTTCGAATACATTTTTATCTTGAGACTTGAAGAAATGTTTCATTTTTTCAAGCCATAAGTATTGATCTGATGATTTGTCTGGATCATCACAATCTATTGACATATGAGTCGAGGGTGGTTTTCTTCTGTGGGGTACATTTGTCGAGGGTGGTTTTTCTTCTGTGGGGTACATTTCCTTAGTTGGTCTGGAAAGAGCATCCGCGTTAGCATTCTTTTTTCTTTTTTTATACTGAATGGTGTAATCAAATTCCTGAAGTTTCAATCTCCATCTGACTAATTTTGGATTTGGTTCTTTAATTGTGAATAACCATTGTAGAGTTTTATGGTCAGTCTCAATCATGAATTTTCTTACAAAAAGGTAGGGTCGAAAATACTTTGTAGCCCATACGATAGCAAGGAGTTCCTTTTCTATCGTTGAATAGTTGCATTCTGCTGGATTGAGGGTCCTGCTCGCATATGCTATGGGTAGATCAGATCCAATGTTTCCTTGAGACAACACTGCTCCTGTCGCGTGCTCAGAAGCGTCTTTTGTGAGTACGAAAGGTTTGTTGAAGTCTGGATGCTGTAATATTGGGTCGTTCATCAAGATGTCCTTGCAAAGATTGAAGGCGTTGACAAATGGTTTATCGTGGATGATTTTCACATTTTTTTTCAAGCAATGTGTTAATGGTTTTGTGAGTTTTGCAAAAGTTCTTATAAATTTTCTGTAATTACCGACCAATCCAAGAAATTACATTATTTATTTAGGTGTGCTTGGAATTTTGAACTTTTTGATTGCTGCTAATTTTTTGGGATTTGGTTGAATTCGTCTGGAGTTATTACATGTCCTAAAAATTCTACTTCTGGTCTTCTGGAGAAATTCAGATTTGTCTAACTGAATTTTCAAATTATAAGAAATTGATCTTTCAAATACTTCTTGTTTTGGTGAATTTATGTGTTCTTGTGAGCTGGTAGAGTGGATGATTATGTCATCCATGTATACAAGGCAGATTTTTCCTTGTAATCCTCCTAATACGTTATCCATTGCACGTGGAAAGGTGGAGAGTGCATTCTTGAGACCAAAAGGCATACGTGTGCACTCGTAATGTCCATTCTCCACATTGAATGCCGTTTTTTCTATGCTTCCAGGGTCCATTTCTATCTGGTGGAAACCACCCATGGTGGTGAAATATTGGCATCTTCCTAGCTTATCCAGAATATCTGTGATGTTGGGTATTGGGTATCTATCATCGATGATCTTTTTATTCAATTTCCTATTATCAATGACTAATCTCCATTTCTTTTGTCCAGATGCGTCTGCTTTCCTTGGAACTATCCATACAGGTGAGCTCCAAGGGGAATTTGATGGTCTTATTATTTATTCTTGTAGCATCTGATCAATTTGTCTATGCACTTCCTGTTTATGAACGTAAGGATACCGATAACTTTTTGTATGGATTGGAATTTCATCTGTTGTTCTGATAACATGTTTCACTTGATTTGAAAAAGTTAAAGCGTCTCCAGGTTTGTGTAGAACTTCTTCGAATTTGTGAATTAGGTGGAAAAGTTGGTCTCGTTCTCCTGGATTTAAATGTTCATGTCGAATTAACTTTTCTAAGTTGATTTTGGAAGTTTTCTCAAAGAAGTTGATATCCAGGATTTTCTGTTGCTTTTCCAATGGTGAGAAATTATAGATGTCAAAATGGTTTAGCTCGATTGGCTCTAATGGAAACTCATTGTCGATGTTTAATCCAAGATATATTGATTTATCAGTGTGGTTGAAAATGTCAACATTGAAGGCATTGTTGGTTATAGTGACTAATGTTGGTTGAATCTCGATCTCATTATCTCTGTAGTAGGGTATTATCCAGTTTGTTTCGTTTGGAAGGCTGGTCTTGAAGGTAGACTTCTGAATAGTTTCTGTTGGAATTTCGATACTGTAGTCGTCGAAGTTTTCTGGAAATTTGGAGGGAATCTCCATGTATTGAATGCAAAGAGTTTGATTATTGAACTCGATGTTTAGATTTAATTTGCAGAGGTCTTTAATTCCTATGATTCCATCGAAGTATCCATGGAAAGGGAATAAGATGAATTCAATTGGTTCAGAAATACCAAAACAACAAAAGAGAGGAATTATAGCTTTATTAGAAGCTTTCTTGGAACCTGCACACATGTACTGACATAGGGTTGAATTAAATCTGGAAAATATTATTCAACAAAAGAGGGTCTTAGAAGAGATGGGTGAGAGCCTGTGTCTATCAAAAGACGAATTTGGTAATCAGGGACTTCTATATAAGGAAGTTGATTGATTTGGAAACTATTTAAAGTTAAACATGGGGTTGTTCTTTCGAGGCTGGTAATTGAAAATTTCCAGGTTCTTCTGTGTCATCATATTCGTTATAGTCGTCCAATTCCTGATTCATATTCAAAGACATTTTCATATGGGTCTGATGAAAAAGTCGGGGTTTCTACATTCTCTAAATGGGTCAACTCTTGGAAATAGAAATTTGGTTTTCCGATGGGTCGGAAATAAGACTGTTGTTGTTTATTTTGAAATTGAGGTTTCTTATGAACCCTCAATCCTGACAAAGGCTGTGGGTATATCTGTTTTGAGGCTTTAGGCGTTTGTTGTCGTTGAAAAGGTTGATGTTGATACTGTTGTGGATTTTGGAAACTTTTGAAGAATTGTCTAGGTTGTTGTGGATTAGACCATTTTGGAGGTTGATTAAACTGTCTGAAGTTTTGGTTGGAAGTGGATGATTGATTTGTTTGCCTGAAGTTCTGGTTGGAAGTAGATGGTTGATTTGTTTGCCTGAAGTTTTGGTTATTTGGCTTGTTGTGATTCAAATAATTCGATCTAAATTGACTATGACTCGTCAATATTTCATAATTTGTAATTATATCGATCGCATCATTAAGATTTTGCGGGTTTTGCAAAATCAGCAAAGTTCTTAACTCGCTGGAAATGTTAGCCAACAGATTTTGTGTCGCCGTTAACTCGTTCTGATTCATCAAAATAGTACGAGCTTCCATGTTACGGATTTTGGGATTTATTTTAGTGACTAAAGCTTTGAGTCTCTGTATGTAGTCTTGTGTAGATTCGCCTTTGCGTGATAAGAATATGAGCTGTTGTTGAAGATTTGTTCTTGTGAGAGAATCGCTAAATTTTTGTCTTAGGGCATTCCTGATTCCGTGTCATCAAGATCAGATCTGGTCAAAAGGAAGTCTCCAGCTGCTCCAGTAAGTTTTGCTTTTATTGCCAAAAGTTGTTGAGAAGGATCCTTGTTAAAGTATCTGGTATAGAATGTATCGATTTGTTGGATAAATGACTCAAGTCTAGAAGGGGTACCGTCAAAAGATTTCAAAAGAATAACAGTTGCTCTTGAAGCTTCCGCTATTTTTGAAGTTTCAAGGTTTAAAGCTGGAAGGTTATTAAATCTAGTATAACTACTATTAAAATGTATCAAGGCTGAATGAGAAATATCAGAATATAATTTACTGATATTAGTTTGATCAGGTTCTAAATCTCAACTATTTCTTCTTCTTGAACTGCGTAAACGTGGATATGTAATGTCCAATTGTCGAAATCTTCTCATTTAAACATGTACAAAAATTTTAATCAACTTAAATAGGCAGGATGGTCCCAATATATGGTTGAATCAACAGACTTGCTGCTATAATTCTTCCAATCTTCTTTCCTGCATCAAAAGACAATGTTGCGGGAGAGATTCACTATCCAGGTCTGCTGCCTCTTGTAGTTGGACACCAGTTACACTAATATGTCCGGGAACTAAACTAAGTGACGTCTCACAATGGCGTACCAATATTTGAGTTGCCAGGAACCACTAATCTGTCCGATGTCGATTTTCGAAGTTACTGTCCGTCCTTTATCTTGACTGTTGAAACCAGGGGCGTAGCTGCATCAGCTGAATACAATACTATAGCTATTCGTTGGGAAAAATTGCAATATAATTGCATTCTCGAAAACTGACTCTCTACATATTCACAGAACAAAAATCAATACAACGTTGGCATAGAAAAAAGTATGCCAGATTGGATGAATATCACATTGGGAGATTATTTTGATTCAAGTAAACTGATCCGAACGTTCAAAATTCGATCAAATAACATTTTTCATAAAAGATATCATCATGATTAGGTACGTTATTATACGGAAAATATTAGTAATGATCATAGGTCATGCCAAAATATAAGTAGTTTTCATAAAAAAATGAGGAAACGACCAATAAAAGAAGTTTTGCCCATCAAATGAAAATAGTTTTGTGAATCTAAATAAATTCAAGAAAATGAACTTCCTTGTCCTCGAGGATTCCCATTTTTTTCAATTTATAATACATCTCAGTAGGTTGAAATAACAAATGCATCATTAGGTCGTAAAACGAATAACAAAGAAAATACAGGTAATCTCTACACTCTACAAATGAGATCAATGCACCTATTATCATCTCTCAGCAGGTGAGATCTGAACTGTTTGTTTGAAACACAAACTTGTTCGTCTCACCTTGACAGATTATATTTGCATACGTTTACTCGAGGTATATAAAATACTGAAGATGATATCTACACGTTACCTTGATGTACCTGATTTGATTGGATGCCTCATCATTTTCATTTTCCTTGCTCAACTATTATTAGTATTTACTAAATCTACGTGATTGTAGGCTACCAATTAGCATTTTAACAACCTTACCGGGACAAAATCATCATTTTCAATGTCTGTCAAGCGGTACAAGATCAAGTTGACATGAAAAACTGGTTTTCCTTTTAGAAAATACGTTATTAGGAATATATATCCTCATCTTTAATTTAATGCGGATAAAGACTATATATTAGATAATTGGTTCAAAAATAGATTGCGCATGGGTTACTTGGCAAAATCCTGGGCTATACTTTTAAACAGGGTGTTATGAATTTCAATGTTCACCATCATATCTTGGAAACTGTATGATATTTAGAAAATAAAAAAAAAAACGAATAATTCCGCGAAAAACCATTTTTTTTAAATGTTCTCTATGTTTCCTAGATTTATAACAAGAAATATTTCAAAATGAATATGTCATATCTTCACAGCCACTTTTTTCCCTCTACAAAATGGTGTCATCCAATTTATGATCCGACGTCTGACCTTCGAGCAACTCCATCATCGTTATAAATGTTTCTTTTTACCTTTTAGAACCTGGACGCTCGAAAAACAAAACAGTAGGAACAAGATATTTTCTGCAGAAATGCATCATTCTCATTTTCTTGATTTCAGAATAACCGAAATCATTTACATGAAGACATGCGACTGTCTTGCACTCTGAACATTTTTAGAATCTAGAAACGAAACATAATCATGCCAAAAACTTTTTGCGGAAATATGCTTTTTTAATTTAACCAACCAAACTAACACGAAATAACCTTAACTAATCCGAACTAACTCATATTAACTCAAACTTACCCAAACTAAAACCGTCTCCAAACCTCGTCCAACTTAAACTAGCCCAAACCAATACAAACGAACCCAAACTAACCTTATAAAATAATGTTATCAGTATTCTAATCATTTTAATTTAACATAACATAAAATAACAAATTAGAATGACGCATTTCCGCGATTTTTTTTTGTCTGAATATGTTTGGAAAATCCTTTGGAATACAATAAACAGACGATTTTTCATGTAACTGATTTCGGGTTTTCTAAAGTAGAAAAAATCAAAGAAATGCATTTTGGCAGCAAATTATACAATTGTTTTTTTAGTGGTATACGGTATACAGATACTAAATGAACAAAACAATATTGTATAAGTGATTTCGGTGTAGCGAAAATAACTGTCTTCTTCTTGCCCATGAAGATATGTGATATAAGTAAATCATAGTTTGATCAAATGGTCAGAAAGCTGTGTTTGTTGCTCAACTGATAATTTTTATATTGAGCGCATTCACTTGGAACCTCAAGCAAATAAACATAACGTGAAATCCCTTCACCTGCGGTTTAATAAAATGACAATAACCATTAAATCAGCTGCGTCTTCTGGTAACCAAATTTCAAAGTTATAAAAACATGCTCAGACTCACGTTGAATTAAATTCAAAAAAGATTGGGTCAGGAGCGTCATACCAATCAAAGATCGCAAATATTGGGTACTCACAAATTGAATAAGGTAGGCAATACATGGATTAGTATAACCGTTGATTGATACTTTTTTCAATCAAGGGTATAACGCTTGAATTTATCTCTAGTCACTTTAATCATAACAGAATCAGCGGTCCGCGCTCACAACGCGACGCTGTGTCTGATTCAGAAGAACTCGGCTAGATGTGATCATTTGTTGCCCCTGGTCACTAACGGCGAGTAAATAATGGTATATAAAGCGTACAAACAAGGAGATTTTTCGTGTGTGTGAAAAAAAGTTGATGATGGGTGCTCGAAGTCGAAACTTCGAATCATAAATTTGATAACGCAATTTTGTTAAGGAAAAAAAAAGACTACGAAGATGTAACATTTGTTTTGAAATATTTTTTCTTATAAACCCAGAAAAAATCAAAAATCGTTTTACAAAATTATGGTTTTTCCCGGATATCTCCGGAAGTATTTGGATTTTTTTTGATTTCCCAACGACATTCTATTGAGTGCCACAAAAATACTCAACTTTGCCATGATTTGGACTTTTCTGTATATCCCACCGTTTCCAAGATAATGATGGTGATTATCTTGATTTGTAACTCCCTGTATAAAAATATAGCCCCGGATCTTACTAGTCATCCCATTCGCAATCTATGTTTGGACAGATTATCTAACACATGGACTTCATTAGCATAAAATAACAGATGAGAGTATATACAGTGTGACCCATTTGTTTTGGGAACACCCTGATAAAAGGTTTATTTCTTAACCGATTTGGTTCGTTTTTTTTTGGATTGTAGAGCTCGAAAAATTGTATATTCTTGGCAAAAAGTGACCTTCGCCATTTTGACTTCAAGGCCTACTATGTTAGTTTTAAAGAGCAAAATTTCAGAAAACCATATCAGCGATTTTTTTAGAAAAAATCTGTGTGCGCCACTGGATTCAGCATCCTTTAAAACGGGTCTATACAAATTTTCAACCGAAAATATCAAGTTGAAAAAAATTAAAAATTCGCACTTTAACAATCTTTGATTCTATCAAAACAAATAAAAATGACATAAAACTAAAAATTTGTAACTTCTACCAAACCACCATCAACTTCAATGCATTTTTCATTTCTTTTGATAGAATCAAAGATTGTTAAAGTGCGAATTTTTAATTTTTTTCAACTTGATATTTTCGGTTGAAAATTTGTATAGACCCGTTTTAAAGGATGCTGAATCCAGAGGCGCACACAGATTTTTTCTAAAAAAATCGCTAATATGGTTTCCTGAAATTTTGCTCTCAAAAACTAACATAGTAGGCCTTGAAGTCAAAATGGCGAAGGTCACTTTTTGCCAAGAATATACAATTTTTCGAGCTCTACAATCCAAAAAAAAACGAACCAAATCGGTTGAGAAATAAACTTTTTATCAGGGTGTTCCCAAAACAAATGGGTCACACTGTATTTCTAATACCGTATCTCGTACTATACAGGTTTGTTTTTTAAAAAGGACAATTAGCCTTATATGGGAAAGTAATAATGATACGTTATTAAAAATTCACTCATGAAGAAAATAAATCATTAACTATCTTTTTAAAATGGTGGATGTTTCTATCTTTCGGTTATACCGGAAGTAGCTACCAGCTGCCTTATTTTAAATGGCAACCCCCATTTTTTATTCCTCTTCACGATTCCTCTTTGAGGATGATGGTCAGTTATATCCATGGCCATCTTTGACAATTTTGGAGATGTTTGCATTTCAAGAAAAGATTTGACAGTTGAGAGTGTTAATTTGACGCTCTGAATCTAAAAGACTATTAGACGGAAAACAATGATATTTAGGGGTTACATATAAAGATTGCTCGCTATTCAAATAATCTTGATCATTTCCACAATAATCCACAGGATCTTGACAAATTATGAAAAGCAAAAAACAATTTTTCGAAAAAATCTCGGGTTTTCCAAATGGAATGCCCAATTCTTTATTTCAGATGATAGTTTTTCACAAAATCTTCTTCCGATTGATTTTACATTGTCCTGTACCTAAAATCGATAGTTTCCGTGTTACTTGAGTTTAAAAATTGATTTATTCAAAAAAATGTAAATAATCATCAGTTTTGTCTATTGGACAATGTAGTTTCAATCGAAAAAAAATATCTTCAAATAATAAAAAAAGTATTCAACTTGAAAAACCAATTTTTTTTTGGAAAAAACTGAAGTCTTTTGTTCATTTTTATGTAGAGCACAATGTCATGTCAATCAAAGAAAGATGTTGCCTCTAATTAAAAACTGAATTAAAAAAAAAGACTTCGTCTGAAAAACCCAAAATTTAAAAAAAAAACTATATTTTAACAATTTGTGAAGACCCTGTACTCGAAACTGGAGATTATTGTGAAAAATGGTTATGAATATTCAAATAACCAGCATTTTTGATAGGTTCCCCAAAATTTCATTGTTTGACGTCCAATAGTATCTAAGATACAAAGCGTCAGAATACCCTTGACTATCATTTTTTTTTTCTGAAAATGCAAATATTTCCAAAACGGTGAAAGATAGTCATACATGTTATTCGATAAACTGATTTTAATAATCAAGGAGAAATCCAAATAATATTGTTCTCTATTTGATAGTTTTCAAGTTATTTATATTTCTTCCAATTAAGGAATTCTCAAATGTAAATAACTTGTAAACTATCATGGGACATTTCATTTGAAAACCCCAGTTTTTTTTTGTTTATCAGGGTATGTCAATACCCTGTAGATATTTGTGAAAAGTGATCAAAATTACTTGAGTGACGAGCATTTTTTATAGGCACCCCAAAAATGTCAGTGTTTTGCGTCTAATAGTCTCTGAGATCCAAGTGTCAAAGTACCCCTTAACTGTCAATTTTTTCTGAAAATGCAAAAAACTCCAAAATGGTCTAAGATTGCAGGAGTCTGAATCTTAAATAAAAAATGAGGATCGCCATTTAAAATGAGGAAGTTGATAGCTACTTCCGGTAAAACCGGAAGATATAGATAACTGTTACTATTAAAAAAAAGTAGTTGATGATCATGGTGCATGATTTTTTTAATTTCATTCTGTACCGTGAAGTATCATTTACCGGACCCAAAACAAGTCCGGTTAATGACACTTTACATCATCAGAGACTGTGAAAAAAATACTTGACTACTCCAAAAATGACATTTTGCATCATCAAAGACTGTGAAGATGCATTGGTAGCATAGTTTGGCTGGCGCCATCTAATGATCTCAATTATTAACTTGATATAGAATGTTGGTAACACATAATCAACCTATCTATTACTCAAGTGGTGACATGACAACAAATCACTTTAAACCGATTAAAAAAAATTATCACAGTATGAAACACGGTATGAAACAAAACAATATACGATACACAGCCGTTAAATGTCATTAAACTACTAGTCTACAGATTTCAGACTCGGCTCCTTCCTCGCCTCGTCCATAAATATCTCGAGTCGTAATTTAAAAAGTCATTCACCGTCTTAGTAACGTAAATTAACAATAAACGTATCATCATTACTTTCTCATATAAGGCTAATTGTCTCTTTGAAAAAGGACCCTGTACAGGAAACTCAAGACAGTCAAAACTATTTCTATTTCTACTTTTGAAGATTGCCATTAGATTCAAAGTTGAACTCTGTTGGCTGAGGTTCCCATAAAGTCACATTTGCAAATTACTTGTTTGGAAGAATATAAAAAAAGAACAACAAAACACACAATTTTATAGCCGTTTCAGGAATAGTGGAAACTGAAATAATCCCAGGTCAAAGACAACCCAAATGTCTCTGCCCAGGTTGTTTTCATGATAATTCATGTTTTCATATCATCATTAATTTGTCTGACACATTGAATGGAGATTATAAATTTTAAAGGTCACTTATTATTCCTTATTTTGGAAAAAGGATTCCAACGATTATTTCCATGACAGGCGTGAATGTAACAATATTTTTGTATTGCTTTCGAAAAAATAAGTGAAAATGAATCTCGTTCATGACATATAGGTATATACAGGGTGTCCCCAAATTAGACGTCAATATTTTAACCACGTGTTTTACGCCCCAAAATAGAAATTCATTTTTCAAACTAGTATCCACAAACTCTCCGTTTCCAAGATACAGGGTGTTAAAGTTGAAGACCTGATGACGCTTTTTTGTTGATATTTTCAAAACCTGTCGAGCTAGTTAAATAAAATTTGGTACAGTTACTAAACTTTTTACACTCTTTCTTATGAATAAAGACTAAGTATTGTATACCCTTTACGACTGGGATATAGGTACAGGGACGGGTTTGAGAAAAATAGGCTCCAAATTTTCTGCTTGTTTATTTCCAGTAGCTTTGCATACAAATTTTGAAAATATGGAGCTTTCTACACAAATGAGGTATTCCTGTTGTAAATCTCTGAGTCACACGATTTTCGAAAAAAACGCATTTGAAAATCTTTTACACGCTATTTGTCGAGTGCATACTGGCTAGGCTATCACAATTAAACCCGGGTTTTTGCTTCATGCAATTTTGTTTGTAAAAAGATTTTCAAATTCATTTTTCTCGAAAATGGTGCGTCCCAGCGAGGTAGTAGAAAAGTACATTATCTATGTAAACAGTTCTATATTTTGACATTGTGCAGGCAAAACTACTAGAAATCAACAACTAAAAAATTTAGGGTACAAGCCCCCGTCCCTTTATTTCCTAGCCATGAAAGTGATACAATACTTACTCTCCATAGAGCCTAGAACTGCACAGAATTTTATCCAATTATCTTGACAGTCTTGACAGTCATCATGTCTTCACTTTTAACTCCTTGTATCTTGAACACGTAGAGTCTGTGGATACCAGTTTATAAAAAGTTTTGTTTCTATTTTGGGGTGTGAAATACATGATTGAGATATTGATTTCTAATTTCGGGACACCCTGTATATCCTTGCGGTATACAGGTCCATTTATACAGTGTCCAAAAAGTCTGGAAACGGTCATACTTGTCAAATATTTTTGAAAAAACTATATTTATTGACATCTCTTTTTGATTCCTAGCCCCACCACCAGTGAGTGGATCGAGGTGCAACTTTTAAATGAAAACTCCCATTTTTCACAGTCCAATGAAATATAAAGTTATTCAAATTGAATTTATTTGAACATTGAACAGGAAAACTTCTAAATATGTTCAAATTGATGTCTTTTAGCTGTTTGACAGTGTCCCAATCGTGTGTACCGGGTGTCCCACTGAGAATGGCTGTCGGCTGTATCTTGAAAAGAATTGGCCGTATGTCATGCAGAAAAACAATTAACAATTTGCACATTTTTTGGAAGGATGAAAAATATGAGGATTAGTAAGTACTGAGGCCATTGATGTTTCAAAAATCAACCTACAACCTCTAATTATGTAGTAATCACCGATTAAAAAGCGCCAATCACCGATTAAAAAGCGCCAATCAACATCCACTACGTCACAGAATACACTATCTATCTCCGTCTGTCGTATTGACTGAGATGACTCTCTCTCTCTTGGGAGGGTAATATGGCCCCATCCCGTTTGCGATCATACAGTGAAACTCGCATCTTATTTTTCATTTATTCAGTATATTTTGAAAATTTCGAGAAAATTTTTTCGCTGGTGACTTTCAAATAATGTCTAGAATACGTATATAAAATATCAAGTCATTCGAAAATGTATGCGAATTGTCATGGTTCGGCATTATAAATAATGTTTATATTCAAAAGTCGATAACTTCGGACCGAATAGTCGGAATCAAACGATCAAAGTCTCGTTTGCAGGAGCCTTCCTTACTCTATATTCTACTTTATGAACAATAATGATATTCATTAAACAGTAGACGCCAGAAGGCACTGTCTTACAACTCAACAATCAAAGCGTGATTTTCAGAAAATCTCAAACGCAACACTATATGTCTTTTCAGCTAAAAGTGAAGAGGAAATAAAGCTTCAGAGGTCTATGAAACCGCTACTTGATAACTCTTTCCAAACCGGAGATATTGACAATAATGAAAATAAATGACAACAAATATGTCCTTCAACCACCTTAGCGTTCTTAAATAACTTATTAAATATCGATAATATACCAAATTTCAGATGAATTAATGATTAATTGATATTATTAATAACAATCACCAGTGACGCCCTAAATGATCAAATTGTTGTCCATCATGCTCAATACATAACTACAGTCTTTGTCTGGTTGACATTACGGCAGCTTCCACTTCTGCTATGGGGATGCGGTGGCTACTGTCTAGTTTTCGTTGGATCATGTTTTCTCCGATTGTAGGAGTGGTGGCAAAAACTAGATCTATATTGATACATGTTGGATTCTTTACAAGCTATTTTCTTGGGTGGGGTAATTTCGAACATGAAGTTGGAGTTGATAATTGAGACAGCGAAAAGCATGGAATATATGACCGGTAACAATAATGATTCTTTTGAGTCTAGGCTATGAAAATGGTGCGAAACCAAAGAGTAATCTTAATCTTTGGCGAAACTATCGAAGCAAAATGACTACCCAGCTATCATGCCATGATGGCGATGTGACTTTATAGTAATGGCAATGCCTGCAACTCTTATTGGCAATGTATAGGCACTCATCACCTGAGGTGTATCAATTTGGCACGCCGGCCGTCATTCGGTGGCAAGGCATTTTGCAATGATGGATAGATGAAGGCAAATCACTACTTCACCATCAAATGTCAAGGGGTGAAAAAGTAACACCACCAATCAAGTGCATTATATTTATTGGCATATTTCATTTCTTATATAAAAAAAATGTTGTAAGGAATACAATAACCAAACCAAAATGCCATTCATTGTGTTTTCGTGTTTGTGCGTCCACCTATGTCTGGCCTTCATAGACAAAGTAAAATTGTTGACTGGAAGTGGATTAGTCTTGACTGAGTCCGCAATAAAAAAATGGAGATCTCATTTTCAAGTGCTTAAATGGCAAATTTTAGAAATGTATGTTGAGCTCATAATCGCTTACCCATGCTCCCTCCATACCATTATTGATATAAAAACAGTACTTTGATCAAGAATTGGAGAATGATACATTATAATCAGTTGATGCATCTATTATGAAAAGTTTGATTATAAACGTAAAATTCTCACCACAAATAAGTCGAACGATACCAATAAAAGCCTAGGGGGGCTTTTTATTTCGTCCTTCCTACTGTCCAGTTGATTAAACTTTCAAATGTTGATAACTGAGCCAAGTCGTGTCCAATGCAATCAGACATAACCCTACCCTACAAACAAGTTTTAGAACATGATCAGATTCACAAATAACCACCTGTAGGTACTATGTGAATGAATTTGTTTCAATTGAATCCGTACTTATTCTTGTCCCAACCCTCACTGCACGAATAATAAACAGGTCATCAAAATTTGAAACGAACGAGAACAAGGATCTGCGTCGGCGCATTTGTCAAATGTCAATTGTAAGCAGAAAATATTGGCAGCGATTCAGTCGAGGTGGAAAACCTCGGGAAATGATTTTTTTGCGAATTTCGTTATTATTCATTCATTTTGTATTCCTAGAATGAAATTGGTGTTGACTCTTTTCACTCCACCAAGGAGGTCGAGTTTTTGGTGCGTTTTTTTTATTGTGGTTTCTCCAGAAGGCCTATTTCACATCAAACTTCATATTATTCTCCTATCTCTCAGCGTTTTCTAATCTTTTTTGGTTTTAATGGTACATTTTCTACGCTTTCTCTAACGCTCGATTCGTCGGGAAAGTCACTAGACGAAAGATTTCTGCTCAGTTGTGGAAGTGGTACTAGCATGGTCTTATTTCTCCGTTATCGTCGTCGACGTCGTCTTCTTTTCCATCCAGTATCTTTTCCATGATATTTGTGCAGGTTTGGCCAGAACAAGTTTAGCATTGTCAAATGACACATGGCGGTTGATAGACGCATTAATGTTTTGAATGTGGAAGTAATCACTCAAAATTCTTAATACGTTGATACTACCACAGCACTCACTATAACCATGTCCATCTAATATTTGAATGTTTTCTTTCTATCTCCGGATTGAATAATTGTATGGCAAAGTAGACATTTATTTTGTACCTACTCCACAGAACTTGATCTATGTTTCAAACATAAACAAACTGTTCATGGAGCAGTTATTGCACGAAAAAGCGCTTACGCTTACGTCGATGTAGATAGCATTTCATAGCGTGGGTGATGACGTAGGCTGCGAAAATAGTGACGTCACAGATGCGCTTTATAGTGCTGTAATATTGCTCCGTGAATGGCCCAATACACCAAATAGCGCAAATAGCGTGCTCCCCCAACACAATCTTGATCCCGTCGGCCGTGAGTGCAAGACGGTAAAGTGCAGGGCGGCAATTTGTATTCTCAATATTTCAATGTATCGTTGAGTTTTAACGATATTTTACATTTAAAAAGTCTATGGACCTCTCCTGAAGAGATGGGTGTGTTTTACCCAGTGATGGCATAGATAGTTTCTGAATTCATGTAAATCTAACGAGGTGAGTTAACCTCACTTTTCCCCATGAGGCGGTTTCTGAGAATGAAACATTATTTAAGAGTTTTTTTCTTCGAATCTTCCTCATTAACTTCAACTACAATACCAAATTGCCATATTGATGGTTTGCTGAACAAATCGTTTGAAGTTTGAGAACTATCAGCTTGTCGTGAACTTGCATGTATGAGACCTCATATGCAGCTGGAATATGTCGCAGGAATGGCACATTGTGATGTTGGGGTTACCCCATGGTTACCCGCTACACCGGAGCGAACGGTTTCCGTTCATGGCTGATGATCTTGAGGCAGCAACAGTGACAGGCAAGTTTTTTCCATAACATATAATTTACCACTCCAATCTTGTTATCAACAATTATTTTACCTAATAACCACGATTTTCTTCATAACTTTCCCTTTTTTCTATTTGATTCATTATTATTTTGTTGAGTAACTGATTTCATACTACAGTATCAACCTTTTTACGGTTGTACTCATTATCATTAATCAATTGATCCATAACATTTTTCTATGTAACTGAGTGGTACTTGCCCCGTACATTGCTGAATATGTATCAGGTACTATACCCCAAAAGGTTCATGAATATCTTATTTCCTGTTTTATCGGTTAAACAATCAACTGAATCCACATTTTTCTAGTTTGCCGATTTTTAAATCCTTTTTCAATACTCTACTTTTTTTCTTCAATAACTATAACAGTACCTATCGGTAAACTTTTTCAGCTTTGTTCAACAAACTGTAAATAGATGCTAGTTATAGTGTTTTGGGACACATGGTGTTTTCTTCCACTCCAGACATCACTGTGAATCTTTTCACACAGGGTTTTTTTGTTTTCTCCTATAAAAAAATTGAGCGGCACCCTCTTATGAAACTCAATCATAATGAAAACGAAACCCCACTCTACTACCCATCTCTAACGGCTACAGGAGATGCCGCAGCAAATTTTGTTAAAGCCAACTGGAAAGATCAAAAGTTAGGCTACACTTTGGAGAAACTACTTGAACTTGGTTGATAAATGCGACCCTAGGAGTTACGGAATACCATCAAATAACACCGTGTAAAGCACTTTCTATCAAATGGTTTTTTTTTGATAAGTTTAGGATGTGGTTTACTATTTGCAGTTCACAGTGTTTACGTACTAGTTACATATCAATTATGGAAGGTGTTGCAATGATTGATTATTTCAACCAGTTGAAAGAAATCGACTATGTTGAATTGTGATATATATTCAATCAATTTAAAAAATCAGCTCTTATTTCTAGGGACAAAGCTGCAACTCAATGGATGTACGGTTTTTATCGATATTACCGATTCAAGAACAAAATCATCTATAGTCTTATGATCAGAAAATATCTGGAAGTCTTTAATCAGTTTGGCAAGCGTTATTTTCATGAATGTGTTTGCAAAAGCTTGTCCTGGAAAAATTTGGATACAGTAGCTGTCCCCTTTTACCATGGATATCTCACCTATACAATTCCTTGATCCTATTGAAAATGGTAAGTAGGAGTCATGCACAATCTTTTCAATGTTATCAGCAGTGAACCTTTCGGGAACAAATCTACTAGGATCTTTCAAGTATTTGGGACTGCGTTGAATATGAAATATGCTTATGGCGACGCTGGCACCTTTGGGAAAAATTCATCCATCTCCTAGATTGTAGTTATTCATAAAAGGGTTGTTCCAAACACTCACAAGAACCGTTTCAGTACAGTTTTTTCCAGTGACACAATTCATTTATCACTTAAGAATTTTTTTTAACCCTGCTCAAAAATTATGTGGGTCACTGGAAATTACTTGCTCGAGGACGGTTCTATGAAGGGTTGGAACAGACCTATCATATCACAACCTGTGACGATGTAAAATCAATGTTTTTTGATGATATACTGAATAAATTGAATTGAATTGACAAGCATCAGTAGCGTGACGTAACAAGGTGAGCATCCTCAGAACAATGTCTTGCTATAAAAGGGAAGGGTGAAAATAACCTCAAGGTGCCATTCAGTACCATATCTGTGTATTCCATTTCCTTAGCCACCTTCCAATCAACTACGCCATCACCAACCACAGATATTATCTCTTCATATGATTTCTCCTGTATGTCTTGGTGCATGCCGAGCAGTGTTGTGCAGACTGTCAGTGTATGTCCACTTTTGTCGGTAGCCTGTAGAGATAAAGCTCAACATTTCTGATTTATTTCGATAAGACTTTTAATCTTACGCCAAACGCAAACATAAACGCTTTCGCAAAAACATCCGACTCAAGCTTTTTTTGAAAATCATCTGCTATTAGAAGATCAACTAGGGAGACATCTTCAGCGTACTCTGAAGAGGAATCAAAAATAATAGTTTTCAAATGAAACTAATATTATGATGTTACCTGCCACTTCTTCCTTAGACTTTTTCTCCAAAGCAATAGCATCTAATAAGAATGTTCTGAAGTCTTTTATTCCCGTTTTGACCTGAGATCCCATAGGAAGTTATATATTAGCAGGAATCAAGAAATTAAGTATTAGCTTGGCAAACTCTTCTTGAAGGCTACATTGGATATTCTCAAGACATTTTAAACATAAAAAAAAATATAGACCAAATTAAAATAATTATTGAACTCAATAATATGTTTGTTTCATTATTTCTGATATAGCTTTATCAAATGAATGAGCCAGATCGGCTCAAGATATAATCATACTTCTTACTGAAAATGATTCATCCGTTTATCAAAAAATTTTGCAGACCCTGTCTAACAATATTTATTATCTCTTGATTAATGGAATGGGGACCAACTGTGAAGTTTTGAAAATAAATATATAATCTATTTTAACTACGAAATAGTTATTACAGTGAACGCCAAACAACTTTGAATCTACGTCACCGATGTCACCAAGCGCATTGTTATGTGATTTGCTGGTGATCAAATGTTGATACCAGGAAACTAACCCAAACTAACCCAAACTAACCATACTTGATACTTTCTGGTAAAAATTGGTATAGGCCCATTTCGAGGAATGCTAAATACAGTGGTGTGCATAGTTATTTCTAAAAAAAAAAACGCTATTGTGGCTTGTCAAAATTTTCCTCTTGAGAACTGGCAAGATAAGAAGATAGAGTTTCTCAAGCTCTACAAAAAAAACACGAGGCAAGTCGTTCAATTGATAAGCTTTTTTTTAGGGTGAACCTGAAACAAATAAGTCACACTGTATTGAAACGAGATTTGAACACATTATATGTGAGGTCGTTCTTAATTTTTTGACCTAGTAGTGGAGGTTGAAAATAAGAATATAACAGCTGTGCGCAGCTTTGAACAAAAAATCAAATGGAAAAAATTGAAGTCGCTGTCTCTTTCTTATTTTTCAATATCAAGGATGCAGGTGCTAGAACTTGGTGCTCTATAGAACAAGTGCAAGATTTTCCTCCTACAATTTATACTGAAATCAGAGCAGTAGAAAGGCCGACTCGCGAACTAAAAATATTGGAATCATTCTAGAAAAGAAGTTGGTCAGTGTTTTATACTTTGGACATTTCCAAAAAATCAAATGGTTTCGCGGATATAATGTGAAAAACTCACTTTTTGCAATTTTCTCTCACGGAATCATATTCAACTATTTTTTTAATGAATGAATAATGAATAGATAGGTATACAGCGCTTTTTTGATTTGGTTTATTCGGATTTTGTTTGGATCTCATTTTGATTGAGTCACAGGTAACAGACCTCAAACCAACTTACAATTTTTTAAATAAAATGATGAATGCTGTGTAATATTTTTCTTCTATATGGTCCTCTTTTGTCAGCACACACCTAAACTCACACTTCACGAGTCACCACTGACTATCTGCTGTTCACAGTGTAACGTAGGTTCCAGATACTCACCAACTATGGATGATGTTTCAATGAATTATTCGATGAACAATAATTTTGACAAGTTGAAAAAAATCGACTGGTGAATGTTGCTTTATATTTTATTGGTCAAGTTATTATTGATTAACGAAATCCCAAAAACAAACTTCAATTTCTGGTGACAAATCTGCAACTCAATGGATGTACGGTTCTCATCGACAATATTGACTCTAGAACAAACTCATCTATAGACTTATGATCAGAAAATATCTGGAATTCTTTCACCAGTTTGGCAAGTGTTACTTTCATGAAGGTCATTGCAAAAGTTTGACCTGGAATTATTTGGATACTGTAGCTGTCCCCTTTTACTATGGATTTCTCACCTATACAATTTCTTGATCCCATTGAAAATGGTAAGTAGGAGCCAGGCACAATATTTTTCAAGTTATCAGCGGAAAACCTCTCGGGATCAAATTTAATTGGATCTGTCCAGTATTTGGGATTGCGTTGGATATGAAATATGCTTATACCGACGCTGGCACCTTTGGGAAAAATTCTTCCATCTCCTAGATTATAGTTACTTATTCATATTATATCAAAAGCATCAGTTTGGTCACGTACCTAGGTCAGCATCCTCAGAACACTGTCTTGCTATAAAAGGACCGGGTGGAAGTATCCTCAGGGTTTCATACAGTACCATCTCAGTGTATTTCATTTCTTCAGCAACGTTCCAGTCAACTTCGCCATCACCAACCACAGATATTATCTCCTCATATAATTTTTGCTGTATGTCTTGGTGCATTCCAAGAAGTGTTGTGCAAAATGTCAGTGTATGCCCAGTTGTGTCAGTAGCCTGTAAAGATAAAACTCAAACCCTCTGACAAATAATTGCAGTTAAACTTTGAAATCTTACGCCTGCAGCAAACATACAAAGTTCCGCAAATGCATCCAACTCTGGCTTTTTTTGAAAATCATCTGCTATTAAAAGATCAACCAATGCGACATCATCAGCATATTCTGAAGAGGAATCGATAATGGTTGTCAAATGAAACTAATATATGTAATGCTGTTATCATTTCACCTGCTACTTCTTCTTTGGCTTTTTTCTCCAGAGCAATAGCATCTGATAAGAAAGTTCTGAACTCTTGTAATCCCTTGTTGATCAGAGATCCCATAGGAAGTTTGAGCAATATATTTGCAGGAATCAAAGGATTCAGCATCAGCTTGATAAAGTCTTCTTGAAGGCTGTATTGTATATTCTTAAGACATTTAAAACATAAAAAACAATATGGAACTGAATTAAAATAATTATTGATCTCAATTATTGGTTTTGTTATAGTATTTCTGTTATAGCTATATTAAGTGAATCAGCCAGATCTACTGAGTCTTCATGAATGAGAGAATTCCGTCGACTAGGTTATTTTTAATGAAATTTTCAGTTAAGCGATTTCACATTACTTGACTTTTGTAGCCAATCATCATGGTAGCTAATCATGAGACAGGCTAGTTCGGGAGATAAATATAAGTGTGAGTCTGTGGTCATCAAGAAAAAAACTTGGTCTGCTTATTTTTCATAGCGGAATCGTAGACTGGTTCTGTCTTTTTAGGAGGCCACTACGGTTAATACTGTCCAAAGCTTGGAATATTTTATGATAATTCTCTCAAGCTTGATGAAACATTTCGACATAATGTTATCTAGATAGGTGATTGCCTTATTTTTGCGTCAGTTTTGGGAAATTGTTTCATGGTTATGGGGCTCTTTGTAAACGTATTTTTGTTTTTTTTTTCTTGTCAGTTTTAAAAAAACTCAACACACTTGTTCACCTACTGGAAAAGGGAAAATCCGAGTCACTTGGGTAGCTTAAAATTTTTTCCACTCTAATGGTGGAAGCGCAATATGCAATATTTGAAGATAGAGAAAAAAAAAGGATTAGGGAGTGATAATGCCAATCACGTTTGAAAAATAACCCTCAAATATTTGATTTGTTGATTGCCAGGAGCAAAGATTATGTAATTACTGAAAATTTCACAATACCAAAAGATCACCGAACACATTTTTGAGAAAAATTGCCAGGACACGTAAACTGACAAATGGATTGAAGTTTTTAAAAATGTATCATTACTTCTTTGATAACTGATGCAGGATCCAAGTTTAAACACATTTAACTGTGATTCAAAACTTTTGGAATTACTTATGGACAAAAATGGAGAAACACTAATTGAACAAAGAGTAGTCTAGATATAACATCTTGAACTTGTAATTTTTGCCGAGTTCAAGATTTTATAGCCAGACTATCATTTGTTCAATTATTGTGAAAATTTCAGGAAGTACATAATTTTTGCCCATCTTCGACTCGTGCTAACCTTTTCTTTTATAAGAAACTACACAGAAAAAAGTTTTGAAAAGTGTTCTTTTCCGAACTTGAAAAACGGGCACTGGATTTTTTTTTTTTAAATCGCCAGAACACGCAATCTGACAAATCAGTTGAGGTTTCTAAATGCACCATCAGTGAAGCCCTTACTGTCGACATTAATTTGACGACTTATACACCAATCATCATGATACTATAACAAACAACGAAACATTGTCTTGCTGCTGGTTGTTTCATATGCTGCGTTAACGGTCTATATTTGATTGGATTTGTATACAGAATTTGAGTGTTAATGTATGTGTGAAGATTTTATTTGTTTGGCAAGAACAACAGTACAGGGTGGCCAAATAAGCGAAGTGAGCGGCTGTATCCTGTATCTCAGAGTCCACACATTGTAGAGACTTGCAGTGAACAAATATAAAACTAAAGCGGCCAGAAAAAAAACACAGGAAACGATTTTTGACCTTATACCTCCACCGCTAAGGGGCGTAATATCTATGGTCGGGTAGAAATATTGACTTTATACAAAAATGTTTGATTAAAAGTTGCTAAAAGAATATCACCACCTCGTGAAAATCCGCATCTTTTTGGTTCACCATTTTTGAATGTAGGACATCAGATAAAGACGGGGAAAAGGGTGAAGTCTGACTTATTGGACTATCTATAACTTTCGTTAGACTCAACATATTTGAACGGATAAGGTCCCGCTCGAGAGAGGAGGCCTTGTTTTTCAGGAGCAAATATAGCCATGGGAGATTGGTTTACGCTGCTCTCTCTAAGGGGCGTCAATTGGAAAATCTATAATTTTTTTCAATTTTATTCCGAAATTTCAAATAGAATGATATATTTATTTCAACAAAAACAGAAAGTTGATCAAATTTATATGAAAAAACCTGGAAACCCCATCTTGACAACTCCACGCGTTCAGGAGTTATTGCCTTTTCCTGATAAACACGTATGTTTTTTTCATTTTATTTCTCACTGTACTGTAATGTATCATTCATTGGACTCAGAACAGGCCGCATCGCATCATCAGAGTCGATAAAATTGGATTAAAAGAATATATAATTTTAACTAACTTTGGAAATTGTGGTATAGTTTCGCTGACGCCATCTCATGGTAATAATTGATAACTTGACATATAATAATGGTAACAACAGTACTCATCTATATTACCTAAGTTGTGACATGGATTTACTGGCGTCATCTCATGGTAACAATGTGAGAAGGACAGCTTCCACAAGAAAGTACTTTCTCTTTTGAACCGATTGAGAAAAATTGTCACAATATGAAATAATACATTGTTAGTTACACAGCCCTGAAGTGTCATCAAACTACTCGTCTAGAAATTCCGATAATAAACATCTCGACTAGTACTTTAATAAGTTATTTTCCGGCCTGGTTACGTAAACACTTGAGTGGTACATGGAAACCAAAAACATACTTAGACAGAAACGTCAAATCTTTGTTTGAAACAGTTTTACATTGATTTATCGAGATGTGGTGAAGAGGTTTCTTCTTGTAATTTTTATCCACTTTCTGTTTCCGTTGAAATGGGCAATTGCAACATTCCATTTGAAATTTCGGAAAAAAAATATAGCAACTATAAACTTTTGCATAGGCGCCCCCACAAGGAGCAGCGTGAACCTATTTCCCATGACTATATTTTGCTCTCAATTAACAAGATCTTATTCGTTCAAATATGTTGAGTCTAACTAAAGTTATAGGCATTTCAATGAGTCTGAATCTCCCCATTCCCACGTCTTTATTTGATGCCTCACAATCAAAAATTGTAAACTAAAAAGGTGCAGAATTTGACGATGATCACAGTGGTGGTATTCTCTTAGCAACTTTTAATGAAACATTTTTGAATAAAATCAATTTTTCTACCCGACAATAGCCATTACGCCCTCTAGCGGTGGAAGTATGAACTGGAAAATTATTTCCAGTGTTTTCTTTTGGCCATTTTTGTTATATAATGTTTCACCGCAAGTCTCTACAATATGTGGTTTCTGAGATACAGCTGCTTACCTTGGACATTTGGCCACACTGTACTTCGACAGAAAATATTCAAAAAAAGTGAATTTCATCGCAAGAGTTCACAGTCATTTTTTGTCGCATTTTTTTCCCGTGGAAACGAGAGCAATTCACATCACATTGTACAATAGCCAAAATTGATAGTTATTTACATTTAAAAACTACTATATCGAGAAAAATGCGAATTCATTGAGAACTGTGAATTTTAGATAGAGACATTGTGATGTCAATCGAGAGACTGTTTTATCTAGAATTTATATCAAAAAACAAAAGAGAGTCGTTTCATTTGTTTGAGAATTTTTTTTTTTTTTAACTGACATTTTTAGTTCATTTATAATCGCGTATCATTTTCACCTTTCCATAAAAAGCTTATTAATTGTCACTCAAAAAGAAAGACCCTGTGAATGTGAATAATCAAAGCAAAAACTTTGTTTAGAAAATGAGGTTTTTTGGGTTTTCCCAAAGCAAGAAAATCGCGTTTGTTCGAGTTAGTTTTCAACCTGGAGTTGATATGGATCAGTATTCTCCAATAATAGGTACGGTTACAGCTGTAACCGGTCCAAATACATGTCATTTCAAAATTGAATAATATTTTCATCGGTTTCGATAGCCGCGTCGCGTCAGGAATCTGCTAGTCTCGGCAAACTGGGACACATTTTCAAAGACAACATGATACCTATGAGTTTCACACAGTAATTATATGATACTCGTATACTACCCGTTCAAACATACGGATTGGAAACAATCAGCCTAACAGAAGCACCGGAAAACAAGCATTTGACAACGCAAAGAGCAATGGAACGAAACACGCTAGGGGTCTCGCGCCAATCGCTCCTTGACAAGATTAGAAGTGAGGATATCAGAGCAAGTGCGTCGCCTGGCATGGGCAGCGGGGGGCTGTTGCCCTCCCCCAGAGATTCAAAAAACTAAAAAACCGAGATGAGAAGTTTAAAATTTTTGTTCAAAACTTTCGAAAATAATGTTAAAATTGCGATGATGAGTGGAGTGGTTTGCGAATCACCAAAAAGACGCATTTTTTTTTTTTGAAACGTTTAGGTTGGCTTGGATTTTTTCCAATTCTTCGATATGGCCCCCCCTGTCCCACTGGCTGGCGACGCCCTTGTATCAGAGGGCAAACTAGAGTTGCCGATATAATACAAGATGCGGCTAACTTGAAGTAGCAGTGGGCCGGTCACCTGCCTATACTGGATAAAGATAGATGGGCACATAGAATAACATTCTGAAGACCTAGACAGACCAAGCGTAGCGCCCACCGAAAAGACGGGTGGACGACATTAGGAAGGTGGCAGGCAAGAAGTGGCTGGGTACAGCGGGGAACAGGAAGACAAATGAGAGAGACCTATATCCAGGAGTGGTCACGTGTGGGTTGAGAAAGAAGATTATGCTTTGTGAATGTCAATGTAGTGTAGTTGATTCTAATAGCCAAAAGAAGTACAGGAGTTGAAGTAAGGAGTGTGCTGTTATTTTTTATCTGTTTGATTTGTTAATGCTGAGTTCCAAATAAATAAAGCAAGTATATGTATTTATTGTGATGATGATATTCTACGAAAAAAAGTACCTCAATTTCACATTCACAAAAAAGATGGTTTTCTCGATCATCGAAACCAAGACCCGACCATATATTATTATGTAACCTTTGAATGATTGAATCTATTTCGTTCATATCTGCATGGCATAAAAAACGACAGTTCACGTCAAACGAGGTTATCAATTTATAATCGCTTTCCCATTATCCAAAGCAATTTTAGTTTATTTATTTCGTTCGAATATGTTCCTGGTTGTCGGTGAACAAATCAGCAAAAATCGAGTGTCGTTTGGCAATTTTTTCATTCATCATCATATTTCAATCCTAACTGGTTCAGTATTCACGTCAAGCGCGAACCGCTGATTGTCCCGCCCTTTCCTTTCAACGTTTTGGGGGAAGTCCAACTACCGCTCAAGGTGAAATTGCGAAATTGAAAAGAGGGTTCAAAACAAAAATTGCCTGGCCCGATCGTTCTTATTTTTTTCTTTGAGAAGCTCGTTATGTGGGGTGAATACTTTGAAGGTAAAACTGAAATAAAGGGTATTCCACTTTTACAATGTTTTCATTCACACATATAAAAATATGCTCATCTTTGAAGTGAGGCGATTCAATGTTGAAAATAATTATTGATACGAAAAAAAATGATTGATAAACGATTCTGAAGTGCCCATAATGTAGACTTCCGTTATACCATATATATTTATTACAGTTTATCAAGATCTACTACTTACAGATCAAATTTTGCGCCGAATTTATCAACCAGGACTGGGTCGACTTTCGTGTTATGTTGGAATGTTGCATCTATAAATTAGCTTAGTCAATGCTCTGATAAGCGTTTTGATTAGAACACTCACAAAAAAAATTAGCGAAGGAATATTTGCTGAATAAGTCAAACAGACACTGATTGCGTGTATGTGCTTCTACTCTTCCAGAAATTGTTGAACTCACATCTTGAAAAGTTGGAATCAATGATTTTATAGCACTGCTTTTATACGCGGCCTTGAAATATCTTCTCAGTGGTTTCCATTTTTCACCTGAAATATCGTATATTATCAATTCAGTTCAGGATAAAAAATAGTACAAATATCAACCACCAGAGACATAGGTATTACTATAAAGAAAACTCTTGTCTGGCATAAATAATACTGTATTGTCTAGTTTGCTTTGATAATAATTAGATTAGATAGAAAATTAATCGTGAAAATACAGGGTGAGTCATTGAAATGGGAACACTAAACTGCGCCTGAACCGTTAAAGATATCGAAATGAGCAAAATGAATTTGAATACAGGATTTCCCAGTGCAGTTTGTGAAAATGTTTTTCTATTTACAGGGTGTTTCATTTTTGCAGAGCAGGCATCAACATAGTTTTTCAACTGGTAGCCCCTGTTTATCTTTAAATATTTGAATTTGCACCTTTTCGGGCATCTTAAATCCGTTTAGTTTTTGTAATTCGCTTCGACCGTTCAAAAGTAATTCCACTTTCTCTAAAAATGGATGCGTTTGCAACCATCGATCAAAGATACCACAGAGCACTAGGTTTTTTTAGATATCATGTTGAGACTTTGCCAGTGTTTAAGCAACTTTGGGTATCTCTTGATGGCAATGCCGTCACTTTGCTGTGACACTACAATTTTGGCAAACTTCAAAGCACCATAACTTGAAAAGTGAATTATGGGATGTAAAATACGTAAAATGACAAGCTGGACGCGACTAAGAAACAAAGTACGGGGGTCTATTTGAAAAAATCAAGTTATGATGATTTGAAGTTTATGAACATTGAAATGTCACAGCAAGTTGTATCATAATACAGATCGACGGCATTGTCACTCAAAGATACCCGAAAAAGTTGCTTAAACACTGGCAAAGTCTCAACTTGATATCTCAAAACCAAGGGCTCTGTGGTAGCTTCATTCAATGGTTGCAAACGCATCAATTTTTAGAAAAAGTGGATCAACTTTTAAACGGCTGAAGAAAATTGGAAAAACAAAACGGTAAAAACTGAAACATTCAAAGATAAACAGGGGTTGCCTTTTGAAAAAACCAGGTTGATGCCAACTCTGCAAAAAAAATTCACCTTGTATACAGGGTGTTTCCTAAAGATTGGTAAAAAATTCGTTGTGTGATTCCTGGGGTATTTTCATGAAAAAAAGTTCCTATAAACATTTGCCGAAAAATGCTTCCTAAGGGAGCTACGCCCCTTTAAATAGGGCACCCCGAAGACGGTTTTTCCTCAATATTTCCGAAACCTTACATACAAAAATCATGAAATTTGGTACATCATACAAACTTTTAATGCTGAATGAGAATTTGAGCTCAGAATTTCAAAATTTTAATCAGGGGCGTACCATACTGGCGGGGTTAAAGGTTAAAAGAATCCAATTTTTTAAATGGTATGGTACGCCAGTATGGTACGCCCCTGATTAAAATTTTGAAATTCTGAGCTCAAATTCTCATTCAGCGTTAAAAGTTTGTATGATGTACCAAATTTCATGATTTTTGTATGTAAGGTTTCGGAAATATTGAGGAAAAACCGTCTTCGGGGTGCCCTATTTAAAGGGGCGTAGCTCCCTTAGGAAGCATTTTTTGGCAAATGTTTATAGGAACTTTTTTTCATGAAAATACCCCAGGAATCACACAACGAATTTTTTACCAATCTTTAGGAAACACCCTAAAGAAACATTTTCACAAATTGCACTGGGACTCATTTCCATATATTTAACGGTTTGGGCATAATTTAGCGTTCCCGTTTCAATGATTCACCCTTTATACATGAAATTTATGTGATACCTATTATTCTATTCAATAACTTGATAAGATGAGAATCTTCACTCATTGAATCTGAGACTGTTGATAATGATTGATGATATACATACTTAACTTCAACTTTTCAATTTAATGTTTGGGAAAAATTATTCCAAATAAAAGGTTATCGTTCAAAATAGGTTTTGTAACATACTTATTGACCTCTGATGGTCAATTTCCACGTTAGGCAGAAATGTCCCTCTGTTTGAATATTTAGTGTGACTCCCAAGGGCTAATAGAACTGATCAGACTGATTAGACCAGCAGAAAAAAAGTTGATCATTCACCCTGGATCAAAATTGACCCTTCAAAGCATCTATGGCACTGTGTGACAGGAGGTGTTCTCATTCATCACTAGTTAAACTTGAGGGGAAACTGTGAGGATACACAATAGACCCACAAGTGGCTTTGGCTTCTTCGCAAGATCACAAGCCTAGTCTTGTTCTTGTCTTAGTCTTGGTGACAAGACCATGATGAAGACCTAGAGCAAGACTTGATGTTTGGGACCAAGACCAAGACCAAGACTCCTAGAGAGTCTCGTCTGCGTCTTGGTATTGAAAACAAACTTGACAAACATCACAGTATAAGTTTTCCAACACGATTAATTTATGTATTGAGAAAAACGTGAGAATTTCAAACACTTTCGTCTGTTAATTAAACAAACTAATAGTTACAGCAACAATAATTATTATAACCAAAACATGTGTCATGTCTGATCGTCCCAAATACCAGAAAAATCAATGGATATTTCCAATTCCCTTTCTATAGCGTAACTTATATGTACAGGGTCATTCCATATATATTGACCCATATGCTATCGGCGTTATCAATGAAGATATGAAAATTTTGTGAATATGAAAGTTTTGGATATTCATCTGAACTTCTCAAAAATCCTATAAAAAAAAAAACAAAATACTATCGGAATGTCAATATTTTTCCAAAAGTAGCATTTTTTTCAATGGAACTCCCTGTATATTATCAAACATTGTGAAAGAGATTGGTTTCCTGATTAAAAAATAGATAGTTTGATACCTTTCTGATGAGGCTTTCAGTATATATTTAAGTTTGAATATGTGAAAAAATTTGTATTTAAAGCCCGGTTGCCATGGATGAAGTTGCACAGATTTATTAACTCGTAAATATTTGGAGTATCGTCAAGAAAATAGAGTTATTTGACTTTCAATTCTATTGATTCAATCTATATAATCACGATTCTATCATTTTTTTCATAGCAACAGGCATGTGAATTTTAATTTTTAAACAAATTTACACTTGAATACCTCCTGAACCACTCGTCAGAAAGGACTACTACTACTACTACTTGTGGAAAAATATTGACATTCCGATAGTCTTTTGTTTTTTTTTTGATAAGATTTTTGACAATTTTTAATGAATATCCTTTCATTTCTACAAAATTTTCATATCTTCATAGATAACGACGCTAGCATATGGGTCAATATATACGGAATGACCCTGTACAAGGGGTATATTTAAAATGATTCATAAAGGCATATGAAAATTACTTGGAGATTAAATCATATTTTAATTTTTAAAGGGGTCAAAAGTAGATTAAGTTGAAATATTAAATAGATAGAGAGGTAGATATACCGAACTAAATGTTTGAAAATGTGGACTAATGAAACAAGAAACGTTAAACTACCACAAGATGTTGCAAAAAGACTCCACTTGAGATTTTTACAATATTGATCCAGCTACCCTTGGATCATGAAAATAAATAAAAATTAAATGTCTTTACTCCAAAACTATTTTTATCAGAGACAAAGTATTAGTGCATATCAAGAAATTTAGGTAAAATAATACACTCATTTCTACCACCCATTCATTTGAACACGAATTATTTCCGATGAAAGTATTACACTTATGTATCGGAAAACTATTGAGTTGACTTCAAATTTAAATGGGTTTGTGTTGATTTATCTGACAAAAACATCTCATCGTTATTTAAAAGTCACGATAAAATCTGCCACTTTTTTCTGTAACTACATAGTTAGGTGTATCACAAAGTTTTAAGTGATTTTTGTCATTTCATTTTATCATCTACAGGGTTCTCCAAATTTGAGTGTATGCATGGGTATCTCCGTTATTATTGATGATACAGAGTCGGTTCATTTTAAAACGCAAAACGTTTAGCAGTAGCAGTAAGCAGTAAGCAAACGTTTGCTTACTGCTGGAGATATCCCAAAAAAAATTATAAACGTTTTCATTATTTCCCAAGTATATTTGAAATGATATTCCAAAGATGAATCACACTCTGTCATTGCCACTTTATCTCCTCCAGAAGATGGAGATATCAAATTACTAATCTCACGTTTCGTCCTTGAGCGGATATTATTATCAGTTTGATTTCTCAACCCCGGCCCTGAATTTTTTATTTCATTCTTGAATATCTTTCTATTTTCTTGAGGCATGTAGGTATCAAAACAAGCATTAAGCATCTTATGATAACTGAGATCACCACCCCTCTGAGTACGTGCTTTGTACCTGTACTTACCTTCTACAAGAGGAAGAGTACTTGGAAAAATTGCCTGAATCTGTTGATAAATTGCACCCTTATCGAGGAACTTTGTACTGTTCAAAAAAAATTTGGCTTCCTCAGCATCATTGGTGATGTAATGATAAATACTTCCAAACCAGCACCCAGTAGGAAAACCACAGTACTTGGTCAGGAGCTCCACACCAGAAAATAGATTAACTGAAAAAAAAAGATTGTATAGGTTGAGGAACCTAGTTTTAAGTATCAGTACTATATATAGTATTATATAGTGACCGGCTAAAATATGGAACAAATCCATTTTTGATTCAGGGTTTGGATTTTTTGAAGAACGCTCAGACTCGTCGATTTTTATTTTTGAATGCGGTTTTTTCTGTGGCAAATTCATGCATGTGCATTGCAGCAGCCATAAGTTACAATTTCCAACTTCTTTTTTTCAAATGGAAGCATTTCATTTTTGAATTCTGCGAGGAATTCGAAGTATATTTCATACTTTTACCAAACCCTTTTCGGGAAAATGGCCTTATAGATTCACACAATTTTTATTCAAAAAACAGGTTGATGTTCTTATTATTGGTTCAATAATTGAATTGAATGTCCTATCAGCAACGTGAATAAGTAGTAACTATAAGCACTGTTCCGATATGGATTAATTGTTTGAGGAGGATGTTACAAATCTAGTATATGCCCCCTGCAGATAGTTCAAAATTGTATTTTAAGAGTTATGTTCAAGAAAAATAGACTATTTTCAACAAGGTTGTTATATAACGATGAAATCTGCAATTTAAACTGTATGTACATTCATGCAATATGTGCATATATGCATCAACATAAGCATTTACAGTATACAATTAATCATGGATACCAAACAAGAATAAAGCAAGCTAAACACGTCATGTTACCTCAAAATAATAAGTCTAATAACCTTAGATTCTTTGATTATTTGGCACCTAAATGTTACAATTTGTTACCCATAGAAATAAGGCGTATATCAAATGTAAAACAATTCAATAAGCAAAGCAGATCGTTTATTGCGAAGCATTTCTACTTTAAGTTCTTAGATATAATTAGCTAGGAAATTAATACTACTCTAGGTCAACATTTTTATTTATTTTTTATGGTGAAAAATTGTATTTTGATTTTAGTTTTTCTTTGAACGGCACACGAGAAGGGAAAATGGTTAATTATCATTTTGTTTTCGTTCACTTAACTCATACAGATGTTAATTCATCTAGGAGTTGGAACAACATGGTGGATTTAATCTAACCATTGTTAATTTTATTTCAAAAATTGCTTGTACTTTTTAATTTAATGAAATAAATTAAAACAAATAAATAAATTGAAATTGAACTAAAAAAAAAACAGTATCGCCCAGTTGCCTATTTTAATATTCACAGCCACTAGGCAACAATAAATATAAATTAAATATAAATCAAGACCAAAAAAGAATGGAAATGTTGTTCTACTACAATATTTACGTCGAGTCCACATTTGGAGTTTGCGCGTGTAAGAAGTCAACAACGGAATTTGCACTGCTGCGTTCGAACTGCGTTGCCACTATTATTTTGGAAAATTCTTGGCTGATACTGCTGGTTTGGATATTATTTTTGTTTGAGTATTATCATGAGTGCTATGTTTTATTTTTGTCATAATAAAAAAAATATATATACATATAAAGGGTGTTCGGTAAGTATGGAGCAAAATTTCAGAAGCGTATAGATGAAGTCAAAATAACCTAAGTTTATTTCAATTTTTTTCCAAGGTGCCTCCTAACGGAGATACAGAGCCCTAAAGACTTATAAAACCATAGTAAAGTCTGAATTTGAAATTGTAGAGGAAACTAGGAACGGACTGGCCACCAAACCTTTTCAGCCCAATTTTTGACAGGTGTCATCTTACAGAGCTGAAAACTACTCTTTCGAATACTCTCACCTGTTTTTATCAAAAAAGATGCTCCTCTTTTGTTTCGATAAAACTAACCGTTTTCGAGAAAAATAGGTTTTTGTTTTAGAGGTTATTGCGATAATACAATAAAATACTACGGCGAGCGACCGGTTGTTGGTATTTTTGATATTGAAAAATCTTTCGACACCGTCGAATCGATTGCCTATACTAGAATTAGTTAGAAATTATATAAAAAAACAAAAAAAAAATGAAAATTTTCAATTCTAATTTGACAAATTTTAGTACAGTCAATCACTCTGAGAGTGTAAAAAAAAAATCAATACCAACAATAACAACAACTGATGTCTTGCCGTAGTATTTTAATGTATTATTGCAATAACCTGTAAAACAAGAACCTATTTTTCTCGAAAACGGTTAGTTTTATCGGAACAAAAGAGAAGCACCTTTTTTGATGAGAAAAGGTCAGAGTATTTGAAGAGTAGTTTTCAGCTTTGTTAAATGACACCCGTCAAAAATAGGGACCAAAAGGTATGGTGGCCAGTCCGTTCCTGGTTCCCCATGCAATTTCAAATATTCACCTTACTATGGTCTTATGAGTCTTTATGGCCTACATAACATACTAAAATGTTATCAAATTATACTAGCGGGTTCAAAAGTTAGAGCTAAAAAGATCAATTCGATGGGTACCCCTATAATAGCTCTGTATCTCCGTTAGGAGGCACTTTAGAAAAAAAGTTTTATGACATAGAAGGGGTAATTTGGACCTCCCCTATACATTTCCGAGATTTTCATTTCCTGTATATTGTGCTTAGATAGTCAGGGTTATTCAAAATAATCCAGTAACTATGTCGTCTGAAAAACGGGGTTCCTTGCGTTAGATCCGGTAGTTCTGATTTTTTGCTGACTTGTTAATGATGTTGGCCCAATGGATAATCCAAGTTTTCGACCTCGAGCGTCGAACGCAACATTGTCAAATTTCAAAAAAATCCCGAAATTTCTAACTTTCATTAAGTTTTTGGCAATTTAAACCCAAATTTCTAACTTTCATCCAGTTTTTGGCAATTTAAACCCTGAACGACTAAGTTTCCGATTATAACTCTAGAACACTCTTTAGAGTAGACTGAATTTGCTACAACTTGAGATCAGAACCGTCTTTGTAGACCCAACAGTTTTTTAGCTACAGATTTCCTAAATTTAGCGCTATATTTTGAAACTTGAAGATGTTTTAATATCCGACTATCTAAACCTATTTTCTGCGGTGATGAAACAACATTATATCTACAAAAATGGAACAAGTCTGCGGCCATTTTTGCTCTATCGTTTTAAGCATCTAAGGGTCAAGTTGAGCCCTGCTTATGCAGATATGTTTTGAGTGGGGAGACCGTCGAGACTCAACCGAGTCCCTCAAAGAGGGCACTCTCTACTTTCAGTTGATTTTAAACATTTATTTGATCAACTTTTTTTAATGAGATTTTAACAATTATGCATCATTCTTCTTTTTTTTCGGAATTGGCAAGGCGTGAATTTACCAATGAAAATATGTCTAGAGGGTCTAGATTCCCACAGAATAATGAATTTATACATATCTAGCCTGGAGACACCTTCCAGGTAGGTACGATAATAGTATAATTTTGTTGTATTATGTTAACATTTGCAAGTGTGAAAAAATAACACTAGATTTTGAAAATCTGTATCTTGTGAACTATTAGGTCTACAAAGTCCATTCTGATTACAAATTGTAGCAAATTTAGTCTACTTTTAAAAACTGTTGCATAGTTATCATCAAAAACTTTGTCCTTCTGGGTTAAAATTGGTTAAAAAGCAAAAAATCAGAACTACCGGATCAAACGCACGGTCTGATGTACATGGTTACTGGACTAAAAACAGACCTGGGTGCCTTTTCTAGGACCGATAGAACGATCATATCAAGAGAAAGAGAGAGACAGTAAACGGAGAATTATATGGAGGTGATCGTTCATCTCTCTCATATGACCGTTCTATCGGTCCCAGAATCGGTACCCTGATAAGAAATTGAGTTCACGGAGTAATAAATAAAAATGGCAATCATGCTGTCGTCCCGCAAAGACGCTTAGAATGTGATCGTCATTTTGGGGTACATGTAAAATGTAAATGGATGTATCTTTTTGAATATACAGGGTTAGGAAAAATTACCAGAACGGTCGAATTATCCAAAAGATACACGAGTTAGAAAAAACTGTCTCATATAAAAGTTGTTGTGCTTTTAAAAATTCACATATCTGTTATACACTGGAGTATGCAGGGTCGGGCATAAAGTCGTGGCAGACCAAAGTTGCATTTTTTTTAAATGGAACCTCCTGTATATAAATGGATATTTCAATTATTTCTCAATTTTCGAGCAAAAATGTTAATAAACATGATGTTCCTAAATTCAGCCGTTTTCGAGTTGTCGCGTCTTATAAATGACATTTTCACATCCTTGACGTTATACAAAACACAAACGGTTCAAGATAGAGAGAAACGGTGTGCACTTTCTGGTCTTAACTTTTCAAGAGCTAACCAAGGACATCAAATTAATTCTTGTCAAAAAAATTAGAAAATGTGTCGAAAAAAATTGACAGTTGACAGTACCTTCTATTCAAATGACAGAATAGCTCTTGAAAAGTTGAGATTAGAAAGTGTAGACCATTTTTTTATATCTTGTACCGTTTGAGCGTAATAGCATGTCAAAAGTGCAGAAATTTCATTTTTAAATCGAGATATCTCGACAACGCGCAACGGTTGAATCTAGGAACAAGATGTGTGAAACAATTTTTGCTCAAAATTGAAGGGAGAATTTGAATATTCATTAATATGCAGGGGGTTCAATTGAAAAAAATGCAACTTTGGTCTGAGACAACTTTATGCCCGACCCTGTATACTACAATGTATAACAGATATTTACATTTTTAAAAGCACAATACTTTTTATGTAAAACAGTTTTTTCTAATTCATGTATCTTTTGGATAGTTCGACCGTTCTGGTAATTTTTCCTGACCCTGTATAATATAAGGGCGATGATAAAACTAGAAATGTTTCTTGTGTTGTACAATTTTCAAATTTTTTGACCCACTATCTATGATGTTGACTTACACCTTAAAAGTTTATCGACCGTGCAACAACTTTTGGTGATATTTGAATTTTGGTTCTACAATTGATAAACAATAAATCCCATATGTTGCACACTTAAATGGACACACTGTATACTTCAATATGAAAAAGAACAAAGGATTTCAAACTTTTGAGATTTTTCTTATCTTGTATTCAAATTTTCAAAAACGCTTTCTCAAAATTTTCCGGTCTAGCGTGTTTCCAATGTCTCCATGATAAAATTAAAATGTTTTTGGCGAGTTCTTAACAATTTTGTGAACCCAAAAAAAGCTTAAGGCTTTCGCACTTTTTAATAAATATTGATCATTCAGTGAAACCTTTCGCCTTTTTGTCAATAACCAATCTGTAATTTTTGAACTTTGTGAACTTATGTTTTATATACTTACTTTTTCCTGTTGTGAACAAGAAAAAGTAGATATTTCCAATAAATGGAAATAAGGGGAGCCATATCCCGTTTCCATTCCACGCAAATTTCACCACATCCTTGTATTTGATAATAAGATAAATGTAATAAGCTATCGAAACTGCAGCTACACCACTTATGAATTTCAAGAAGATTATCATATCGGGAAAAAAATTGGAACTGATCTGACTCTATCCTCCGTGCCCATATATACATATTTGGCTGTCCCCGAAAAAAAAAATATTCAGTGGTATTTGTGTACCCTTGCTTTCTGAAAACAAGTATTATTTGAATACAATATTGGGTCGTTTGGTCAGCTGAATTCTGAATTCATTTCTGAATAACAAAACGAGTCTTTCGAGACCTGTCTCAAATTTGACCAAGTACAACTACATTATTAAAAAAGTTCAACTTGATTTTTTTGGGTTCATTTATTATGCCTATTACAAGATATCAGGTAATCAATTCTCCAATCAATCCGTATACAAATATACATTTGATTTTATACACTATTCCTGTACGGATTTAATTGGAGAATTAAGCACCTGGTTCTTGTAATGTTCATCGATTGTCTCCCATGTTTTATCGTTTACATCATCAGAAAATGAGCATTCATCTGTTTATGCATCACCTTAATCAATTGGGGTGAAGCTGATTGAGATAAAATTACCAAGGTTTAACGGATCCTACGATAGCTGGCTCGAATTTCGTGATAAATTTGAGTCTATGATCCATTCGAATAGTCAATTAAACAACATCCAGAAGATCCACTATCTTCGTGCTTCTCTTATCGGTTCTGCCACACAAGTAATACAAACTTTGGATTTTAGTTCAGTTAAATTGGTCCACTGTATGCAAACGGTTTCACAACAAACAGCTTCTTATTCAGAACTATCTAACAGCAATTTCGGATGTTATTGATTCTAAATCGTCCGGGAATATTCGTTGTTTGTGCGACAATATTTTCGAGCATTTAATAATCTCATAATCTCAGAAATTAGGAGAACCGACAGATTCATGAGACACATTATTGATTTACATAATATGACCAAAGTTCACTAGTTGGTAAACTTTGCTCTGACCTATTTTAGAGAGTTTTTTCAAAGAAGTGATGCTCGAAACGGTTGAACTAAGTCACAATTATTCGGATGAGAAGCACAATGTCAAGTGACATTCAGAGCAAAATCAAAATAAGCGTTTAAAATCAAAAATCATACCAGCGCTCGCGAGGATTGATTATAGCATTTCATAATAAAACTTTATTATAAAATGATTATAGCAATGCAGAAACCAATCCATCAAACGATGTTAGAAATCTAAATCACGATATACGTGCTATAACTGTAAGAGGAATCACAGTTTATTTCATTGTTCGGAGTGTATGAAGCTGTAGGTCAAAGATCATATTATGTCTAAAGTGAAGTGACCATTTTACTCTCACGGCAATCCGGGACAATAGAGTTCGGGGCCGAAGGGACGAGGAAGGTTTGGGAAATTATAAAAAAACATATACCTTAATACTCATATTTTTTATTCAGAACACAAAACAGTACAAACTCAAATAAAACAACAAATTGAAAGGTACTCCCGTGTAAACTGACATGATCTAACTGTATTTATGAATTTTATGAATAAATCCCTGACTTGATCTTTTTTTAGAAGTTCGTTGTCAGATCTAATAATTCTATGATTTACAAGATTTTTTTGGGTATTTCTCCACACCCTATCAAATATCAATCAAACTAGTGTTTATAAACCCGATCTTCTATATTATCGGAAAAAAATTCTATTCGTAAATGATAAAACCTAACAATATCAAACGTTTCGGAAACGAATCTTCTTCCGTCGTCAGTGAAACCTAAAAATGGAACAATTAATTCAAATTCAAGTTCGTTTTTGTGTGATTTTGCAGTAAAATGGTTTTTTTGTGTTCATGACACAAGTGTCACTTTCACTGACATTTTACTAATAATTCTACTGTAACAATCCTCTTAAGAGCAGCTAACTTGTACTTGACTATCAGTATAGCTTTTGCAGATTAGAAAAAATGGAAATCTGTTGATAAGTTTACAATATCATTATCATTATTAATATTTTTATACCCATATTCTTAATCCAAAAAAAAATAACAATGAGAAGCGACAAAAACTTGTTTTTCCCATTGCTTCAATGGGAACGCATTTATTTGGCCTTCAAATTGAGATTTTTGACAACTCTCCCCGTATCCAAGTTATATTGGTTAAGATGGAAGCTGATAAACGCGAAACAACGAGGATAAATAATACTTTTAGTCCGAGCGTCCGGGCCCAGAATAAAAATAGTGAGATATTTTAAAGACTGATATACAGGGTGGCGCATAAATGTGTGGAAGTCCATTTTCTCCCTTCTCAAAAGAGATAGAAGAAAATTCTCAGGACAAAACTCATAGGGCTCCAGCAGGGTCACAATTTAAAAATATTACTGTCTATACAGAGTGTTCTAGGAAACCGTGGCATCAAAAAATGCACTTTTTTAAATAGCAACCCCAACTTTTGATTAAAGATTTTGATTCAGCGTAATATTCTACGTATGATACAGTGGTTTTATTTTCCAGAACGTGCAGTGTTGTCAGGCTATCGAGGATTTACTAAAATTCAGGGAAAAAAACAATATGTTGGTAAATTAGCTACAAAAACAAAAGATTTGAAATTGAATCTTGCAAATATTTTATTTATATTTTGAAAAAGAGTCGCTATAATTTATATAGGGTGTTTTCTACAGCAGGCCCAACAACAACAGCGAATTTAGAGACGAAGAAACTCAATTTTTTCAAATGGAACACCCTGTGTGCTGTTATCTAGTTTTGTTAAGCACTCAAAACACTGCAACTTTACCATGAGAACACATATTGTGGAATGTATTTTTATCTTGCAATCTTTGATTATCACCCCTTAATTGGGGTTCGAGTTGACAAATTCGAACGTGTTAATGGATCGTGGCTATGGCAGAAGAATCCGATTCAATCACCATGACAACCAGCATCACCAATCCAAAAGATCGGATAAGAGAAGCATTGCAGGATATAAACAATAATAACAACATGCTACACTGAACCAAAAAGTAACATTAATATGATGAAAAAGTAGATACAGTCAATGAGCAGAGTCATTGTTTTTCAGTCGAAGAACGTATTTATTAATATAATGGATAGTCGTTCATTGAATAGATGAACTAGTAGTTCAATGGTTTTTCGATTTAATCCATTGTTTCAGTGAACTGAATATATCAACGTGCATGTACAGCTGGTTCGTAAAAAAACTGGTATTGCTCATAGAAATGTTTACAAAATTGAGTAGTGTAATATTTCTTTTGTCAAAACTATACGACAGTGACATGTCATTCAAGTGAAAAGTTTGGGTATGTTATGATGTATGTATGTAAATAATTAATTTGAATCAGGTAGATTTGCAAATTTTAATACACACAATCGACCAATTCAATATTTTCGCTTTAGTTCCTGTACTCATGTGAGGAGTCATTTGAAAAAAAAAATATTCAAAACTATCAACCTGGTAAAAATATGACTGCACAATTTTTTGAACATTTCTATGAGCAATACCAGTTTTTTTACGAACCAGCTGTACAGTGCGTTTTTTTAAGACGGAACATAGGGATTCACATGTTTAATTTTCAATCCCATGTTAGCAGTACTTCTATTCATAGTACACAGCTGAAACCTGCCGTAGATTAACTCTGGTGATTCGAGATACGTAAGTTTATCAATCACGCCAGAATAACTTGGAAAAATACTGAAAACATTCTTTAATTCATCAGAAATTGATACTTCTAGCATGCCTTGTATATGACGGTGACAACAAATTTTCTGACATGTCTAACTTCATTGTCAATTTTTTTTCACCAAAAAAATCATTTTCTCTTTCATAAACGTTAACGATTCTGCTTGGCCGTGAATAGGGGACACTTTGAACAGTTTATCTGATAATTAATGTTTGATTTTTGTTATTGTATTATAATGTTTTTCGCTATAGAAAACACTGTTCAGCTTTAATCTATTTATTTTAAGTCACTATGTACACTTTTTTTGTATCCCTGTTAATAGGGTTTCTAAAGTGGTAGCAAATTATAAGGAAATACCCTGGTACACATGAGTTCATATTTGTAATTGTCAAATGAACATTTGATTTTTCAATCTTGCTTTATGTCTGTTTTTGTTCAATGTTTTTGAGTACCTAAATTTAAAAAAAAAACATATCAGGCTTTTTTTCTACGATTGGCCTACGTCTCATTTTTGTTAAACAGGATCAAAAATCCTCCTATATCAAACTTCAAAATATCTCACAATTTTTATTCTTGGCCCGGATGCCCGGACTATAAGTATTCGTTGCCCCCACAAACCACGGACACATTTAGACTGGAAACTGCCATATGACTCCATATAAAACTTTTATGACTGCTTCCTGCGCCCCCTGATGTTTGTATAATGAAACAAAAGCAGCGAATTACAGAAATCTGTAGGTACTGTTCTCTTCTTTCTTTCAATTTTTCAACACAGTTGCCAAAGTAGGTAAATCAATCATAACTAAATTGAAATAAGAAATAGTTTATTCGAGCAATAATTGATAGTGAGATTGGTACAGTCAGGGCTGTGGCGAATTAAATCGTTATAATAATAGGTGCATTAGGTTTTATTGTTCAAAACTAACCCAACTTGTTTTTTGAATAAACTCTGTTTCTTATTTTAATTTATATATGATTGATTTACTTTGGCAACTGTTTTTATAGCAGTTTATACTTTGATGTGATATGTATTATATACAAAAGACAGCATATACAGCGATTGGGTAGACAAGTAGTGGACAAATGGACCAAAACTCAAGTTTTTCTAGCAGTCATTCTTTATAATGTTTTATGTTTGCTGCTCAAGAAATATGATTGTTGATTGAAAAAACTTGAAATTTTGTACACAGGCTCTCCAATAAATTGAAAAATAATGTTTTTTTCATGAGTAAATAAGTATCTGTATTCAAAAGTTTTTGGAAAAAGTTAACTTATGAACTTTTTATCAGTCACAATGTTCACAGGAGATCAAAGAATACACAAGATTTTAGATTAATTGAAAAGACGCATAAAATAAAAAATTTAACAAATTACGAAAGATATAACGCATTCATGATTGTTATTAAACCAATATAGATATAAATAGACATCTGAAGACTTGGAATTTCATAGGTATAATAAGTATATTTAATATACAGGGTGTTTCAGAATAACATGCTAATAATAAAGGGGGTGATTCTTGGGCTCATTTTAAGAAAAAAAAATCATATGAACGTATGTCCTAAACGCCTTAACTTTTTTCCCAAAAAATATGCAAACCAAAACCCGCATGGACGGCACTGGTCAGAATAATTAAATTGTTGGTGCATCAAAGAATGAGTATTAATGCCTAAAATACATGACTCAAATTTCATAAAGATATCTACAGTAATGACAAAGTTATTGTAAAAAAAGTATCTATTTTTTAAAACTTTGACACCCTGTATCTCAAAAGTTAAGGCGTTTAGGACATACGTTCATATGAATTTTTTTTCTTAAAATGAGCCCAAGAATCACCCCCTTTATTATTAGCATGTTATTCTGAAACACCCTGTATATGTAAAGTATTATAAGGATCTCTTTGAGAAGATGGACGATTTCTTCATATTAAATAAGAATGTATTCTTTGATTGATAATTGTAACCAACTTATAAAATCTTTGAAGTTTTGCCAAAATCTTTTTAGTATGGCTATTTTATTCTTGAAAAAAAAATTGAACCAAACATTAATTAAAAAAACAGTATTTTTTTAGTTTTGATATTTCCAATATTATCTTTTTTTGACACCGCGGATTATAAAGATTTGACCGAAAACATATACGATAACGAGCATAAGAGAAACAGTTTAAATCTGATAAAACTTGCATCTCGAAGAACCTTACCTTGGCGATTTTTTCCAAAACACGTTTTAGTGCCTTTTTGTCATATTTAAAAAATGGTTGAAAAAACTTCTGTAACAATGGCTAGCTCTAGCACTATTCGGAAGTAGGGCAAAATTTATCCAATACCTGAAAATTTCATTATTATTGAACAAAGGATTTTCTAGGTATAAAAATTTTCAACTTGACAAAAATTACCCATTTTCATGATTTCTTCAAAAATTCTGCTAGGTAAAAAGATGTTTCTACATGGTCGATATACGCATCATATTGAATATTTTAATCTTTAATCGGAAAAACTTCACGCCAATGATTTTTCAAAAACTAGCTTTGTTCTTGAAATTGCTGTTCATTATTTAGTGCAAGTTTTTTCATCCGACGAAGGGTTTGTGACGAAATAGATAAAAGGAATTAATGTGCCTATACAAACAGTTATTTTTTGAATATTGAAGGGGTCATGAAATTGCTTTTTAATAAATCATTTTTTTTTAAATTCAATAAATATTAATAGTTATTATTTGAACATTCCAGTGTTCTCTTATTAAAAAAGCTAATGACCCCTTCACTATTTAGAAATCATACGAGTGGAGCGAGAAGCAAATAAATAATATCGTGAATATTTCGTCGTACGAAAAAAAGAATCAAAATACCATTTTTTACAGGAAGTGAGTTGCAAATTCAATAAAAAAGCTTCTTTAGAACATAATCTCTGGAGTACGTACGTACGTTTTTGGATCAATTTATTGAAAATCATTTGCATATGCAGATGCCACTGATGAAATAAGAAAAATAATTTTCAGTTAAAAAAATCAAATTTCAACAAATTATTGAAGATAATCTTTATGAAATTGAAGAAACTGGTATGATCTTTTTTCAAATATCAAATCTAAATTTTCAAGTTAGAGTAGGTCCGCAATCGTTTGCCTTCTTGAAAATCACAAAAGGATTTACACCCTTAAGACATAAGCAGTTTTAAAATCGAATGTCATTTGGACTTATTGTATTTTTATAAATCAAATTTTTTCATGATAACTTACCTCTTGTACATAGGAAAAGAGGAAAATAAAGTTTACAAATACATACATAGTTTATAATACAGTACATTCATTTACAAAATTCAATGTTTATTTTTCTTGTTTTTTCTTTTCTTTTCCCATTTTTTCATAGCTTGTAACTTAATCCTATCTAACAATGTTTTGTTTTTACAAGCTACTACAAATTTGGAATACTTGGTATCAGTGCCATTTAAAATTTTATTCACACTTTTTGTCCACCAGAAAAGGGAACAACGGACAATTAGGCGGCACAGTTTCTCTCCTAAGTTATGTTCAGGACAATTCATTGTTTTGAATCCTAATAATTCTTTCAGCATTATTAACTCCAGTTGCTTACCAAGATTGATATCTTCACACATTCGTGGAATCAAGTAAAATAAATAATTAAGGGACGTGTCTATCAGAAAATTTAAAAAAACTCCTGGCCTAATGAGTTTTCCCCGTTCGTATTGTCTGGCTTCAATGACAACATCATCTTCAAGTGGCTGATCTGAATGTCTCTTCCGAAGATTTCTTTGACAAAGTTCACAATCTCTTATGAACTTTGTCTTTGAAATTATTTTCACTATTGCGCCACTCATGTACATCATGGTGCATCTGCCTATCTTGCTTTTCCTCAAAAGAATAATTTCTTTGGGAATCTCAACATTATCTATAGTGCCTAATGTGGAAACTCCAGCTACTATTTCTCCAGTCAAAAATTCTCTGAGGTTGTCCAGACCTTCTGTATTTGCCTCTTTCATGCAATTGGAGCCTGGTGAGTGGGCTGCCATGTAATTATTAATAACAAGGGATTTAAAGGATCCAATGAAATGTGCAGCATCGGGATTTATGTTCCGGGCTCCATGACTTCTTATGTAACTGAAGAAATTTTCAAGGCAATCCTGATTTAAACTGGCGGTTAACACAAATTTGAATTTTTTATCTGTCAGCAAATTTTTCATCAACAATGAAAATCCTTTTATAGTATAGATCAGATTTTTCAGTGAAGGATTGTACACAAAACAGTTTTTTTTCAAAGAGAAAAATTTCATAGACTTCACTATTTGTTGGGCTTCAGTCCAAAACTTCTGGTGTGGAGAATTTTTTGTGATTGGACATTTCAGAGGTTTTGCTGCTTGAACCTTGGTATATCTTGACACATTCAAACTGTCAAATAGCTTGTCCAAGAATATGAGCAGCTCTGCAGTGTCGCTGGCCTCAGGTGCTAGCTTGTTATTGTCCTTGATGTCTTGAGAAAAAAAAATGCATTGTACTGAGAGAACTACAGTGACGGTGAATCAAGTTTCAACACACTTTGTATCATGAAGTTTCATTACAGGTTAATTTTTGGAATTGGAATTATATATCCACTGTTGATTGACCAACTGAACTCGTAAAAAAAATAAAAAAGATATTAACATGTGAAATACAGAAACCGCGTTCAGAAAACTGCAGCGTTGAAACGCGTTATTTAAGTGGTCGCACCGATAACATGATTAAAAAAAACAAGAACTAAATACAAGCAAGTAAAAAGATGTAAAACATTGAATAGAAACATCAACTCACCCCATTTGAAAATTCTTTGCATCAAGGATCCAACAGTATGGCTGAATACTTGCGTGCAGTTCTTCACTTTCATCTTTTTGATTTTCGATGGAATGACATGAGCGTCTGTTAATTTATGACACAACCTCAATGCAGGCTCAGAAGCATCTAGATGGTAGAATTGTTCTACGTGAATCCACTTAGCAGTTCTCTCTACTCCGTCCAACACATAATGCAAATTTTTGTTGAGAAGATTATTTCTAATGCATTTGAACAAATGCGGAACATCATAGAGAGGTATGATTCCTTTATCCTCCACAATAAAACCATGATATGTGTTTTCCATGTTTTTTCTTCTGAAATCTTCATCAGTCTCCTTCAACAACATATTGATTGCAGCCCGATTCGACGAGCCTTGGTCACAGACGGTTGCAACAACATCCAGTCCAATTTTGAAACATTCTTTGATGACATTTACAATCATATTTTTCAATTTCATTGACTTAATGGGACCACTGCTGAACGAAAATACAATGGGTTGCTTCCATTGTCTATAAATTCCCCGAAGCATGAATACGTTAGCATGATCAGCGATCAAGGCATCTTTCTTTTCACCATCATCTTGAAGACCGATAATTTCTTGGCTTTTTCTATCGTACTTCAATAAAGGAGCAATTTCCATTTCATCAAAAACCAAAGTGCATGCCCTCTCTTGTTGGTTTTTCATTTTTTGAACGTGTTTTTGCAGAGAATGAAACATGTGTCTATTTATTCCTGCACTCATTGGAACTTTTTGTAATAGTGCCCGCAAAGTTTTTGTTGACGGAAGCGTAAATATTTTATGAAGCAGGTTATACGCTTTTGGGCCACCCTTGTAAAGTGATAGTGCCAGAATTTTTTCTTCCAACGTGTATCTTCTTGCCTTAGCAGTTAATTTTTGATTCCTCATTTGGCATAGGATGAAATTATACGTTGGTGTATTCACTCTTTTCAGCAAATCTGTGTAGATTGGACGTCTTTGAAAATTCTCAGCTGCTGCCAATCTGTCTTGATAAGATATGATTTTGTTATCTTTCTGTTTCATACTGCTCCTCATTTGTTTTAATGTGCGATAAAAAATTTTAGCCTTTGGTGTCAAGTCTTTTTCACGAGTGACATTTGCAAGTCTCAAAAGTGGGATGTTTTTACGTCCAACACCTGGAAAGAAAAATGAAATATTGACAAATGATAATAAAATATATCCAAACGATCAATAATTGATGGTTTGAACTGATGAATTATTCATTAGTTCCTCTTCTCCAAAATAGATTTAAAAAAAATAACTTTATTACCTTGTTTTTGAGTTACAGCTTTTTGTTTAGGTTCAACACTTCTAGCAGAAGTGACAATATTAGGGTCTTCAACTTGGCTATAGATACTTGAAGACAATGAATTGGGCGAGAAATTAGGCATGACGGGATTTGGATTTGAGTCTCCAATTTCATCAACAAAAACTGTCTTGCTAAGCTCCTCAATGAGGTTTTCTTGGTCTTGGTTTTCGTGAAGGTTTTCTTCGAGGTTTTCTTCGTCAAAGGTCTCTGAAAATTATCAATAAACATGAAAATTACGTTGGTTTGAGTAAGTGTACAGTGCTTTCAATTTAATTTGTCACACTTTCAAATGGCTGTAACATATTTATTTTTTGAGCTGAAAGGTCGACCAAAAAAAGGAATTGTAGGTTTTTTTTGTAAAGTTTTGTGCTATTTAGTCAAATATTTTCTTTACTGTCAAATATCAAAATTATTGACATAACTTACTTTTTTTTAAAATGGCACACATCATTACATATCATCACATATTTGGAAAGGCGTCTTTTTTCTGATTACGAAAATATAGCACACATGCCTTTTCTATTAACTAGTTTAGCGCAAATTGGTATATAAATATGATTGAGATTGTAATTTTTTAGCATGAAGATACACGAGTTTATTCTTTTTTTTCCAATAATTGTCAGGGTTGCACTCGAATTGTCAAATGTTATACCTACGTGAATACTGTTCCTTTACAGTGAGTTGTTGAAAATAAATAAATGTGTATACTTCTTGATTTGAGAAATTCATTAAAATGCTGTATTTACTAGCCAGAAAATCTTCTATATCTTGGTAAATATTCTAAACAAAAACTAAAACAATTATTGAAAACCAAATAAAGAACGCCTGTAAATTCCAATTTGAATCAGATTCATACCAATTTCCTCTAAACTATTGACTTCAGGAAGTGATAGCCGTCCAAAAATATTAAAAAAACTATTAACTTACCCTCTTAAATGCACCATGTTCGATATACACGGAGTTGAAATTGAAAAAAACAGTTTTTTTGAGAATATCTCCGGAGCCGTTCATCGTACAGGGTTATTGATTATAAATGCCCCCCCCCTCTAACTTTTCAATTTGACCTTTTAGAAAAGTGTCCCAAATAAAAGTTTCATTGTTGAAGATGAAATTTTTAAAGAACCTATTTTCACATATACCAACAGGGTGTTCCAAAAAGTCTGGGTGAGGTCCAACTTTCTTATTTCAAATTGATACCTGATTTTTTTATTTGATATTTGGATTCTCCTTTAAATTCTTAACATTTTCTATGTAGCATATCCTATACCTAAGTTTAATGTATAAAAAGATATTTGATATTTATTAAAGGAATAATACTAATTTATTGTTGTAAAAATGTAAAATATCCTAGAAAATATCTCTATGATTTCGAAAAATTCACGAAAATGTCACGTCAATAAATACTTTTAAAGTGTCAAACTATTAAATCATAAATAATTTCGCATTTAATTCAATTGATATTATTTTTCAAATAAGATGTTATTTTATTTATAGTTAATGTTTTGGGTGTCAATTTAAAGTTAGAAAAGTTTTGGTCTATCCTACACAGACATTTACGTTAATATCTACTACAAAATCATAGATATATTTGATTTTTTTTATAACAATAAATTATTTTTGTAGAGATTATTATTCAATTTATAAATATCGAATGTCTTTTTATATATTAGACTTAAGTATAGGATATGCTACATAAAAAATGTTCAGAATTGAAATATCAAATACAAAAATAGGGTACCTATCAATTGGAAATCAGAAAGTTAGACCTCGCTCAGACTTTTTGGAACACCTTGTATATGTGAAAACAGGTTCTTTAAAAATTTCATTTTCAACCATGAAATTTTTATTTGGGAGACACTTTTTTCAAAAACGTCAAATTGAAAAGTTAGAGGAGGGGGGCAATTATAATCAATAACCCTGTACATAAAACAGCTTTTGTGAGCATTTTTTACTCTCGATAAGCTATGTTTTGTTTGGAATATATTTTTTTACAAGTCATAATCAGTGGAGGTTTTGAAGGAGAAGTGGGTAGTGAATAGTGCATTTTAGAGGGTATAAATTAACAGAAGCTTTTTTCATATTTTTGAACGAGCAACAAATTCTGTTTTTACAGCCTCAAACAAATCTGAATGAAAGGATTGAAACTACGTGTTATGCTAGGTACACTCGTAGGTACATGAAGACATGATAGTTCGTTCATTGCCAATAACCCATTATTGATATTGTTAATATTAAAAATTGAATAAATCAAAATCCGTTGGATATAAAACCAATAGGTTAGTAGAGATTAAGAAATATGAGCCAGGAACGGCATACCAAATAAAGATCGCAAATAGGTATTGGTATTGGTACCTGCAAATTCAAGCAGGTAGGCAATATTGTTTATTGTCCATTCTTCTTTGAATTTTTGTCTAAATACCTACATGACTTTACTTGAAAAAGTTGTAGCATAAAGTAATGTATTTCGTATATTGGAATACCTATGAACATATTAAATTCACTATTACATATATTTACCTTGTAATCCTGGTATGAATAAACAAGGAACTGCATTTACTTTGAGCCCTCTTCGCCCTGGCACAAGATCATTAGGGTGGAAATGCTCCTCACAAACGACATATTTTTTATATATCTCCTCAAATGTTAAAACCTCATAACTAGGCGGTTTTATAACGTCCACCCAGGCTTTAAAAACATCTGGAAATCTCTTCGGAGATCTATGCCTCTTGCTTGTTGTATTTATGCACCGCATATACTTAGCACCGTAAAACGCAGCAAGGCCGAGGATTGAGGGAAGGCTGATACTCTCCAAAATCCATTGTTGTGAAACACGTCCAGAAGTCCAAAATACACTATAAAAGTCCACAAAAATAGCACAATCGCAACCAAAACACAAAATAACTTTCAATTCAAACGTTCTAAACAACGCTCAACTGAAAATGAAAGGGAATTCTGGGAAATTATGGTATGACATCCGTTTCAATAAAGGTATTATTTAGCACGTGATAATCAGATCATCTGGCTGGTATAAGATCAGGTGACCGGAACCAGATGAGTTGGGCTGCGAAACGATTTCGCCTCATCTAGCGACATCTGTTGACTGACTTTAGCATATGCAAAACAACTGCGCTACCTGGGGTTTGTATTGGGAAGCTTTTAGTTTTGGCGGGAAGCGCAAGCTGCCCCTACTAAATTATAATCCGTGTACTGTGGTTGCCCCGCGTTTGACATGGGACTTGGATACGATACAAGTTGTCAAAAATCTCAATGTCAAGGCCAAATAGATGTGTTCTCATTGAAGCAATGGGGAAAACAAGTTTTTGTGACTTCTCGTCGGTAATCTAGTTCTCTGGTACAGCACTCACTATTTAAAAATAATTTATATTGCAATCGCGTCGTATTTATGTTTTAACGATTTATATATCGCGGCTAATCAATAACTATTCTACTTCAAATGGCGGACCTCATCTTATACCCTTCTCGCTGAAAGTTCCCGAATAACGCCGCTTTGTATAGAACTCTGTAGAATAAAGTAGAAATCTGCTCCGCCCTCTGGTTTTGCTAGAATGTACCAGAAGGTACAAATCGATTCTACACAATGTGGACCTGGCGCATTCACCAACACCACTGAACACATGTTTCATCACATTGCCCCCATCTCAAGGTATTTCGTCCCGAATTGCCATTATGTCGGTATCGGCAAATTTGCCCACACCGGCAGCCTGATGTCCTCAAGCATGCCCCTTACTACTCTCCAGTCCAGTTGGTCGTTCGTCATCTTCGGAATTGCCAGATGGCTCAGGTCCTGTGACAGTATCTAGCTTCTCAGCTGATGAAGTGCCCTCCAATCGTCACTATAGCTGGTCCGATGTTGTGGTAGCTTCTTTGTCACCAGGTAAAACTGGTATCGTGTCCCTGTCGTGGCTCGAAGCGTCCTCCCAACCTCTGGCCTTTGTCCTCGCAGATGGTCATTTGCCCGAATTTTCCCTTGAATGCAGCAGCAAGTCCAGTCCTCATGCTGAGGTCCTCAGTGACCGAGTGAGCTAACGCATACTTCGCCGGTGCGTTGGACAAATCCAGCTGCTGTTCTCGAACGACGACATTCAGGACTTTCTGGCCGTTGGAATATAAGGACATGAGGTTTTCAGGAACATTTTCACCTCGGGTGCCTTGATTTGCCTCACGACAGCTTCCTGGTGGTCTTCAGCATACGGGGCCAAACGGTTAAAATGAACAACCCTCGTCTTTCCTCGTGAAGGTTTCTCTATCCGGTAGACGACGTCATTGATTCGCTCCAGAATCTCATACGAACTTTGCAGTTTTGGGGAGAAGCCCCGTCGCCTCTGTGGGTTGTGGAGCCAAACCAAATCCTCAACTTGGAACCCTCCTTCTTTGGCCTTCCCGTCGTATGCCTCCTGCATCCTGTCGCTGGCACTTTGGATGTTTAGTCGGACTCGTTTATGGATAATATCGTCCATCTTTTGACGAAGATCACTTGCGTGGACTTCACCAGCGACATCTTCACCAGGTGGACAGCCAAACTTCAAGTCGCAGGGCAGCCGGAGTTGACGACCCATGATGATCTTGGCAGGTGTTTCGCCCATCGATTCATGACCTGCTGACCTGTACGCCATAAGAAACAGGTGGAGATGTTGATTTCAGTCTCTTTGATGGTCAGAGACAACTTTGGCCAAGTGTCGATTGATGGTTAGGTTCATTCGCTCCACCATGCAATCCGATTGTGGGTGCAACGCCGTTGTCCTTGTCTTCTTGATCTTCAGGAGATCGCAGATGTTCTGGAATAACGTCGATTCGAAGTTCGTCCAAATGCAGCTCCAACGGGACACCGAAACGGCAAAACCATTTCCTAATCAGGACATCGGCAACGGTAGCCGCCTCCTGGTTTGGCAAGGCATACGCTTCAGTCCACTTGCTGAAGTAATCCATGGCGACCAGGATGTATTTATTTCCTTTGTCCGATTCAGAAAACGGTCCAGCCACGTCGATTGCGATCCTTTCGAAGGGGCTTCTCACGTTGTATTGACGCAGAGGAGCTTTTGATCGTTTCTGGCGTCCGTTACTTGCTGCATATACGGCACATTTTCTGCAACATTCTTTCACATCGGCTTGACAGTTGACCCAGTAGAATCGCTCTAGCAGTTTTCCCAGCTGTTTCGTCACTTCTAGATGCCCACCCGTGACGCCATCGTGGATTTCCCTCATCACTTCTGTCTGTCGGCTTCGGATAACCACTATCTGCTTCCGATCTTGTGTGCCATTCAGATTCTTTAACACTCTTTTCAGGACGCCTTCGTTGAGAACCATAGAGTTCCACTGAGCCCAGTAGGACTTCACGTTGGAGGAAAATCGCGCAACATCTTGCCAAGTTGGTCGTTGGCCTGCCTGTTTCCATCTGATGATCAGCTTCAGATCTGAATCCTTTTTCTGGTCCTCTCGAAGTGACCTGGTTTGCCAGGAATCATTCATCACAGTCGTCCTGCAAGTGCTCGCCTCCTTTTCCTCGGCTGTTTGACAGTGTTCTGGACAAGGTCTCCTGGGAAGAGCATCAGCGTTGTTGTGGCTGGATCCAGCTTGATGTTCCGTGTCAAAGTTGAGCTCTTGAAGTCTCTCAATCCAACTAGCAACTTGACCCTCCGGATTCTTTAGAAGTTATTTAAGCGCGGCGTGGTCGGTTCTCAGAAAAAACTTTCTCCCGTGGAGGTACTTGTGGAAGTGCCCTTTGACCACTGCCAGTAGTTCCCTTTTCGTGACGCAGTAGTTCAGTTTTGGCTTCGACAAGGTTTTGCTAAAAAGCCGATCACCCTTTCATGTCACTGCTGGATCTGGAACAGCACTACACCAAGTCTTACATTGCTGGCATCTGCATCCAGGATGAAGTTCCCCTCAGGTAGTAAGTAGCCTAGGATGGACGCGCTGGCAAGTGCCCTTTCAAGCGTGTCAGAGGCCTCCTGACAATCCTCGTCCCAGTGGAAGCGTCTCTGTGCCTCTGTGAGCCTGTGAAGAGGCCGGGCGATGTTCGCAAATCTCTGGACATAACGCCGGTAGGACGTGCACAGACCCAGGAAACTTCTAAGCTCGTGGAGGTTCTTTGGTACTGGCCACTCCTTAACTGCCTCCACCTTTTGCTGGTCAACGGCTACTCCCTCAGCCGACAGGATATGACCCAGGTATTGTACTTCCCCTCGGTACACTTGGCATTTCTTTGGACTCAGCTTCCAACCGGAACTTTTGAGTCTTTGGAATACCTCTTCCAAGTTCTTTAGATGGTCTTGAAATGATCTGCCAACCACAATTATGTCATCCAGGTACACCAGACATGTTGACCAGGATAGTCCTTTGAGCACAGTCTCCATCAGCCGCTCGAACGTAGCAGGTGCGTTGCATAACCCAAATGGCATAACAGTGAACTGCCACAGCCCAGCTCGAACTCTGAAAGCAGTCTTCTCTCGAACTTTGGGGGCCATTTCCACCTGTCAATATCCGCTTTTCAGGTCCAGGGTTGCAAAGCTCTTCGATCCGGCCAAGGTGTCCAGAGTGTCGTCGATCCATGGTAGCGGGTAGCTTTCTTTCTTTGTCACGTTGTTCAGCTGACGATAGTCCACACAGAATCGAGTTAAACCGTCTTTTTTTTTCAACTAGAACAACTGGCGATGACCATGGACTACTAGAAGGCTCGATGACACCGCCTATTTTCCATGTCCCGGATTATCTTGTCCGCCTTCTCCTTTTTGGCACCTTTGGCGGTCTTCTAGCAGTTTGGCGGATCGGTCGTGGTCCCTCTCTGTTGATGGTGTGCCTTACCACGTTCGTTCGGCCCTTTTCTCCAGTCCCGTTGTCGAAGATGTCGCCGTACTTTCTATCATGCCTCTCAGTCGTTGTTTTTGTCTGGTGACAACTAACTTCTCCATCTCTCCGGTGAACTCGGAGATGGTGGTCTCACATAGCTGTCGCACCACGGAGGAAATTGACGAGCAGAGTCCCAACGGCGTTCCCTTCGCCAAGCTCACTGAGTGATAGTTGACGTTCATCACTCTGACAGGCACAGTCCTCTTCACTTGTACCAAGCTCTTTCCACAAGCAATTTCTCGGTCTATTTCGGAGTCGTGTAGTCTAGGCTCAAACATAACGGTGCTTCCTTCTTTGACTTCTCCATCCAGACGACCCCACAGGATCATCTCGCTCCTCTCCGGAATCGAAGCATTCCCAGATAGCAGTACACGGACCTCCTCCTCCTCCTTCCCATGTGGAATCACCTCTTCGTTGTTGACTCTCAAGGTGCCATGCCTGAAATCCAATTGTAAGCCTTGGGAGTTCATGATGTCCATCCCGATGATGATTTCTCCTTCAATGTCAGCAACCAGCATTTGATGTTCGAAGCTGGTGCTTCCCAGAGTCACTGTCGCTTTCACTTCAGAATTCTTGCCAAGCCTCCTGTTGCAGTTCGTAGTCGCCACTCAGTTGGTCTTATCATTCTTGGTGCTAGAAGGACCAATGTACCATATCGGTATGTTCTGTGGGTTGTGAAGCAGAGACTAGACACAAATTTTCTATTCAACTGCGTTTATTACGCATAAAAAAATATAGACTCAAATTTGATTAAACGTCTACGTTGACAGTCTCTGTAGCACTTGTTATTACTGTCGTCATGACATTAAGAGTGTTCGGGAAGCACGAAACAGAACTGGTAGCGTATTTTTGAGTTTTTTCCAAAAAAATCAAATGTAATGGTATATTAATTTTTATATATTTGAAAAAGGGATTCATTTTTCTATAAAAAAAAATTAAAAAAAAAACAAAAAAAAAATATATTGTTTTGTTTTTTTTCAATTTTTCAATAGAAAAATGTATCATCTTTAAAAATATATGAAAATTGTTATACCATTACATTTGATTTTTTTGATAAAAAACTCAAAACCATGCTACCATTTCATTTAACGCCATCTAGGGGCGACGGCGAAGCTGAAAAATTCAAAACCAATAAATCATTTTGAAGTGCATATCATGCTCTTTCATATGAGTTCAAGCTCGTTTGAATCGGTCAAGCGAAACTGGAGGAATCTCCGTTTGTTTAAAAAAACAGTTGAACTTCCCCCACCTCTTTATTTTGATAGATAGAAAAAAAGTTTTAGACAAAAAGAGTCGGTAAATAGTCAGTAAATACAAAAAAGATATCATCGATATATTCTCATTTGGCAAAATTCTATAAAAATCTTATTTTTCTACATGGTGTTGATTGTTATGCCCCCTAGCGACCATTTCAGAAACTTGAAAATATTTTCCAGGTTTTTCTCTTGCCCGTTTTAGTGATAATTTTTTTTGCCGCAAGCCTCTACGATGAATAGATTGAGGGAACTGGCGCCCTGCCGCTGAAATGAATCACCCTGTACATTATGGATTACGTGAAAGTTCAATCATAGGACCCATTATCGTTTCCAAAATATTGATCAAAGTTGGGGTTTTTGAAATGGGTAGCTCAAAAACTGAAAGGCCTATGACATTTTTGTTAACGGCATCTTCCCTTTCATAGAAAAGTAGCAAAGGTTCGTCAAAACCGCAAGGTTCTAACATTAGTGATAACCGAGATAACCCGCAATTGCAACCAAAATGGGACCACTTTAACTCTCCCATGGAAATCTACTTTATGGACAATCTGCACATTCTATGGAAATATGGAAAATATGAGAATTAGTGAGTACTGATGCCAGTGGTGTCCAAAAAATCATCATACGACCTCTATTAATGTAGTTATCAGCGATTAAAGAGCGCCAATCAACATCCACTACGTCACAGAAAACATTATCTATTTCCGTCTGGCGTATTGACAGAGATGACTCTCTGTCTCTGTCTCTCTCGAGAGGGTAATATGGCCCCTCCCTGTTTTTGATCATACAGTGAAATTTGCATTTTCTTTTTTATTTATTAAGTTTATTTTTGGGTATTTTGGAAAAAAATCGCTGATGACTTTCTTATATTGTCTAGAATACGTATGTGGAATTTCAAGTCATTTGAAAATGTATGCAGATTGTCCATTACTAGACAGAAAAATAACCAATTGCCGACTTATTGTAAACCAAAGAGGTCACAAGATGGACCAAGTTTTTATGGACCGAAATTTTTCAATAATATGCTTCCTATTGCTGTGAGGAAGTTGCCAAATAGCCAATTAAAAAAAAACTTAGTATGTGCTAACAATTAATACGCCATATTGTAAAGTTTTAGACATTTAGAATTCAAAGTAGGCATTGTCTATACAGGGTTTTTCACTTAAAACTCCCCACGTCAATATCTCGGAAACGAATAGGAATATTTGATTTCTGTTGAAAGTAGTCAATGTATGGGGTCGAGTACTTATTTTTCACAGTTAAAAAAATTCGACGCCTACCAAGAGTAAAGCGTCGCGACGCATCGAAAATATTAATCGATTGCAGGAACTTTGAAATTACGCGCATGCAAAAGTACAAGTTATTCATAAACTTTTTTGTTATTCAGTCGAACTCATTTATTCTACTCAGTTTTGAGATATACAGTGTGTCCAAGATAAGAATGTCTATCATGGGGATCTTGAAAACCGTGAGAGATACAAGGTCGGTTAAATGGAGGCAAAGTTGCGTATTTTGATGCTTAACAAAATGCCGTTTTGAAAGCCAAGAAATTCCAACTAAGTCCGAAATTATCCGAAAAAAAACCGAAATTTTTCAAAATTGTTTTCATTTTTTTATGACCACATTTGAAGAGATATTTTGAAATGAATGGAACTTCTTCATTGCCACTTTTTGCCCTTTACAAGAAAGCGTTATTAAATTGAAGAACCGACGTTTCGTCTATGAGCAGCCATCATCAACTTTGTTTTTTTAAATACGGTCCTGGATTTTTTATGGCGGATTTTGAGGGCCTCTTATGTTCCTAAGCCAACAATGTATCGCAATTATTCAAAAAAATTATGTTGATGGATTTTTCCATGAGAACTCATGTGTTAGAGAGAGACAAAAAATACATTTTTAATAGGATCAAAAACGCACACCTCTTTTTTAATGAGTGCGATAAATCGTCGGTTGAGGAACATGAGACGCTCTTAAAATCCGTAATAAAAAATCCAGGACCGTATTTAAAAAAACAAAGTTGATGATGGCTGCTCATAGACGAAACGTCGGTTCTTCAATTCAATAACGCTATCTTGTAAAGGGCAAAAAGTGGCAATGAAGAAGTTCCATTCATTTCAAAATATCTCTTCAAATGTGGTCAGAAAAAATGAAAACAATTTTGAAAAATTTCGGATTTTTTCGAATAATTTCGGACTTAGTCGGAATTTCTTGGCTTTCAAAACGGCATTTTGTTAAGCATCAAAATACGCAACTTTTCCTCCATTTAACCGACCTTGTATCTCTCACGGTTTTCAAGATCCCCATGATAGACATTCTTATCTTGGACACACTGTATATCTCAAAACTGAGTAGAATAAATGAGTTCGACTGAATAACAAAAAAGTTTATGAATAACTTGTACTTTTGCATGCGCGTAATTTCAAAGTTCCTGCAATCGATTAATATTTTCGATGCGTCGCGACGCTTTACTCTTGGTAGGCGTAGAATTTTTTTAACTGTGAAAAATAAGTACTCGACCCCATACATTGACTACTTTTTACCAAAATCAAATATTCCTATTCGTTTCCGAGATATTGACGTGGGGAGTTTTAAGTGAAAAACCCTGTAGAAGAACTTGATGTTGCATGATTTCAATTCATTTTTTTTGCTTTATTTGACATGTATAAGCACTATTTCAATCTATTTCAAGATTCTCTAATAAAACTGATCTAGACTTAACCATATCAACCCAAGTACAAAAGTTGATAATAACCAAGATATAGGGTGTCAAAGTTGAATTCTCATTTCATCCTATCTTCAAGGAATTCTGAATAAAAGGGAATAATGGCACAAAATTATAGATTCGAGGGTTTTTTGAAACGAGAAGATTGAATTCGTTCAAAAATTTCATTTCACTCATGACACAACGAGCTTACTTCAAAGGGCACAAGTATTTTGCGGCTGACAGTTTCGCTTTGACTGGTCTACGTGTTTCGCCAATGTATGGCATCACTAACCCAAACAAAGTTCAGGTACCAAATACCCAATGAATAGATAATAATTTCACATCACTATTTTCATCAAACTCATGAGGTATTCGAATTACGAAGACAAAAAAAATATCATTTCTCCTGGGCGCCCATTCATCTTTCTCGAGAATTAGGTCCCAAGCAAACCCATGTTCTGCAAATACAAAATGTACAATACAAACATAGGTAATACAGGAATTTATGAATACGAATTTCCCAAACCCCCAAATCGATAATGTTCAAATCACAGTTTTCTCTAAATCATCACTCGCCGCATCTATGAGTAAAAAGCTGAACCCCAAAAAAATGCCAATTCGTGGTTCCTACCTGTCCTACTCACAGATGATTCCTTTTTATCTCTGTTATCCTATGCAATATGCCCCATCTTCTTTCTTTGTCTACTACTGTTAACCAAGGAAAATCGCAAAATATTTAACAAACAGTCGCACCATTCAAGAACGGATTGTTTGTTGATCAAAGACGCAATGTTATATTGATAAGCAAACCCTTGTGCCTCGAATAAGTTATTTTTGTGATGAAAAATGAAGAAATAGCAGAGCAAACAGCGATTGATGTGACCGTTTCGATACATCAAAAAGTAGGTCATTTTTGATTGTCCAGTTAACTCTTCAAATTGAATCTAGCAGATTCATGTTACTTCATTCGAATAGTACATCATTGTACATCATGTTCATAACATGATCGCGTCTCAAATTTGTGTTGTTCTCCCGATTTGCGACATTTAGTGGGTCCATGTCAGGTATAGGAGAATAAAATTGCGATACGCCCACCTTGAAAGTCATCATAATCATCGACTCTCCTACATCCCTTGATGAAATCTGCGAGGAGATCTCTGAGATTAACCATTGTCGACTTGTCAAGATAATTATATTACATTTGAAATTTTCTGGGCAACCAAATCACTGAACTTAATCTGGTTTCAAAATCAGACGGTCGACAATAAACAAGCACGTTGAGGTATTGAGGTAAACGATAAAAAAAAGTGTCTGGAAAAATCTGATTATGCCCGCTAATTTACATGTTCAGAACATCTGTAAAATTATAACAGTCGAAAAAAAGACCTTTCACTTGATTGAGCTGAAAACTAGCATTTTTAAGAATAGGCTCCTTGCACGTTTTTTTTTATTGCATCAAAATGATCAATTAGACTTGAAAAGTATCCCTACAAAATTTTTTTTGCATACGAAAAATATTAACGTCGCAATAAATAACTAAAGTGCTAAGTGGCCAAATACCCGCGAAAACGGAGAGTGACGCAATCGGCCTAAGTTGCGTTCCGATTAAGTGGAAGGTTTTTTCATCAGCGGATTGCTGACGTTTGGCGTGTCGTCCAGGGCCGGATTTTTCCTTGTACAGTTTTTCTTCATTATGTTTCTCTTGGAAACTGGTTATTATTTTTGGTATGTTTTTTGTGGTTTGTGTATGATTTTGAGTCGAGTTTTATAATGGTTTATCATTATTGTATCGTGCCAGATTGTGAAAATACAACAACTTTCACTCCTAGAAAATCCTACCAAACGAAGATTAACAAAAAGAAAGCTGGATATTAGCCAGCCTTTTTTAGGGAAATGAGAGAAAAAAATGTATATTAAACAATGATTTTTTAATAATTGCGATCAATTGAATAAAAAGAACACTAATTCAATTTGTTCATGCGAACTTTTTTTTTTCGTTTTATCTTCTCTTTGCATCTATTTTTGAAGCGAAACTTCTTTTGCGGCGTTCTGATATTTTGTCGGCAATGGGGAGTGAACTGCAAAAAATGTGACGCAAATGTAACGATGTAACGGTAACGCTTTCAGATCTCGTTAAAGAGAGCATAGTTTTGTTATTTTTTAAAGGATTTTGTTCAAATTTGGTATGTAGGTTCTAGTTTCGAATTTGATCTAGAAATTTTAGAAAAAATAACTTTGTGAGGTTATGTTTACATAGTTTTGCCATTTTCCAAAGAATTTTGTTCAAATTAGGTATGAAGGCTCTATTTGGGATTTGATCAAGAAATTAAAATGAAAATAACTTAGTGAGGTTATGTTTACATAGTTTAGTTATTTTCCAAAGGATTTTTATCAAATTGGGTATGTAGGTTCTATTTGGGATCTGATTAAGGAATTAAAAAAAAATACATGGGTAGCTAGGTTATGTTTGCATAGTTTTGTTATTTTCCAAAAGATTTTGTTCAAATTAGGTATGTAGGCTCTATATTTGGGATTTGATCAAAAAATTGAAAAGAAAATAACTAAGTGAGGTTATGTTTATATAGTTTTGTTATTTTCCAAAGAATTTTATTCAAATTAGGTATGTAGGTACTATTTGGGATCTGATTAAGAGATTGAAAAAAAAATACATAGGAAAAAAATTAGGTATGTAGGCTCTATATTTGGGATTTGATCAAAAAATTAAAAAGAAAATAACTTAGTGAGGTTATGTTTGCATGGTTTTGTTATTTTCCAAAGGATTTTATTAAAATTAGGTATGTAGGTTCTGTTTGCGATTTGATAAAAAAAAATAAAAAAAATATATTGTAAGGTTATGTTTGAAAAGTTTTTTATTTTCCAAAGGATTTTGTTCAAATTTGGTATGTAGGTTCTATTTGGCATTTGATCAAAAAATTTGAAAGAAAATTGGATAGTGAGGGAAGAAGTTTCACTTCTGCCACGTGTACGATGCTGCACATAATTTTTTCCTTTTTGTATTTAGAATTTAGATTATTCAACTATTAATGTGTAAATGACTTGAAACTGTGAACTATATATAATAAAATACCCTGCTCTTAAGTCTGTTTTTCTTTAAAATAAAGAAACTCTTTTTTTTCTTCTTTTCATAAAAAATAAAACTTACTTACCTTTATTTTAAAGCGGTCGTCAAAGTCGAAATGAAAAAATTTGATGTTCGTGATTCACACATTGTTGGTTACAAATAATGGAAAATCTTTATTTTATTCATTTGACAAAATTGATATTGGGTGTAAAATTCAGTCAAGTCAATAAAAAAAAATCATATATTTTTCTCCATTTGAGGTATTATTATGCCTTAATTATTCATTGTTTCCCAGATATCGGCGTTTCAAGTGATAACTGATAACAATGCAACATTCTCATCGGTCACTATATACTGGTTGAAAAATGCAGACCGTTCTCATATACTGGGGATTGAAATGTGGTTCAACTTTAATTGAAACGAAAATTATAAATATTCATGTGAATAGTACTTCGTGTCCTTGATGATTCAACTAACAAAACAAAATATTTGGGCACGTTCTGCATTTCTCAACACAGTAGTGACAGCTGAGAATGTCAAAACGTCAATTGAGTGTCATTTTGGAAAATAATACTGGCCCAAAATTAAAAAATGGGAACGAAACAACGACCTCAAACTTTCAGGGTGTAATGAGGATGTAAAGTCCTTTAAAATTAGGTATCACTCGACTTCCCTTTCCATTTGAAAAAAGTCGGTTAGGTGAATAACTTTTTTAAATCCCTGTATATCATTGGTTTCGATATCAGAATAAAGACTTGCCAGGTAGCCCTACAACATATTCTTTGGTTTTTCGCTCCGATAAGACATTAGATATGACGAGCCAGACAGGTTCTAAACGTGGACAAGATAAATTGACCACACTGTTCCATGTACACTAGGTTCCCTTTAGTTGAAAATGTGTTTTGACTTTTGACACACAGCACACTGCACAATAATTATTATAGTTATTATCCATCTTAGATTTATGATTGATGACAAAATCAAATCACGAAACCAAGCTATTTTATATGATGATTCTGGATTCCGATGAGATACAAGACTCAAAAATTTAAATATCGAAATAGACAAACAACCTCCTCCGCTCACCTTAACAATCCTTTCCCACATTGATAAAATTGAAATCTCAATCCTATGCCAACCCCAACCGACACTACAAACAGAGGAACGGCAACATTGTGGCCCAACCTCCATTAAAATTCGCCCCTGCCTAGACATGACATTCAACCTACATAATATGTTATGTGGGCTGTCACTTACACGCAATTTTTTTGAATCACGTCATTTTCGTGATTTTTTAGTGTAGTTTCGTCCCTGTCAATCCTCTTGGGAAGAAAATTATTATCGATAATGTCTGAAGGGTTTGTAAAGGCAAAATTGAAGAATCGCCTTTGATGCATTCATTGATGTTTTGATGATTTTTTGCCAAAAATGATTTCTTTACATGAACTCAACATCGGAGAGTTGAAGCTAAAAGGTTAGTAGGATAACAATATAAGAAAGATCATGATACACAAACCATTTAAACCCATATAATACTCACTTATTCACGCCAGCTAATAACTGTAGTCAACGGATCCAAGTCCGGTTTGACGTCACCGGCTTAGGACCAATAGCATAAGCCTAGTTTACACCGACAACTTGGTCCGCGGACCAAGTACTAAATTCGAACTATATCAGAACCAAATATTTAGTTCGAATGGTGTAAACAGTTGCGGACTAAGCTGGTCCGCTCTTGGTTCGGTACTTGCCAGCAGGTGTACCGAACTAAATTTGGTTCGATCTGGATCGAAATTTTGAGGTTATGTTGATTGTTATTATTGTGAAGTGTGTTGGTTCTGAGTTTCGACTAAGGCAATCTGAGCGTACTTACTTATGTTTTTTATTGGTTACCAATTGTGTTGATAAATAATTTCGACTTGTTTTTGACATTTGACGAATTGCGCGCGTACTCATTTAGTTCACGCGTTGCCAGACTGTGTAAACGGGCGAGAAGCAAGCATTGGTCCTACCGTACTATCCCCACCCACTTGGTCCTATCGGACCGAACTAAACGAGTTATCGGTGTAAACAAGGCTATAGTGTTTCCGTGTCACGTGAAATTTAAAGGTCCCGAGTGAAGTTTAATTCAACAATTTCACAGTAATTCGAAGATTTTATTAGGAAAAAACATTGGAAAGGGATATCTCTTACATTTTAGAAGGTTTTTAAAAGGTTTTCAGGTGGAAATTGAAACACATGCAAGGGGCCTATTATAAGACACACTTATTGATCAACACCTGATGCGAGTAGTCATTGTTAAGAAACCTATTCCGCTAGATGTGAATCATATTAGATAATGGCATTGAATCTTGATGACATTCAACTAAAATTTTGAAGGGTCATCGTTGTGACGACTTCATTTGAAATTACAACTAAAATTGTTGATATCTTACAAAACATAGAAGTTATGAAATCATTGAAAGATTGTTGATTGGTAATTTGACAAAAAAATGTTAATAGGCTAGGATTCAATTATATTAAATTAATAGTTCAGGCAACGAAAATCAAAAAATGTCGGATAGAGGAAAAAATTGGTGTATTTGCGAATTTTGGTGTAAGTGTAGGTTGAGGGGTCCTGAACAGCATACTAAAAGCCCTGATCCATGAGGGGTGAGCTAAAGTGGAGGAAAGTCTCTGTTGGTCATTTTTCTACGTTTCTCTTGAATTACTTGAAAACGAGACCAACCAGCGAAAAAAAAACTGGATTACTAAATTATTCTATGTAGAATTTCCTACAAAAAAGGTATTTTGTATTTTTTGCTAGAAGGAGAAAATAAACTGGAGAAAATGGATTCAGTCTTAACTGCTTCCTCTGACGTGTCAACGATGCACTTTCATTTAGTCATTGGCCACACTCCTCATTGTGTCAGGTGGTCTTCTAAGAGTCTTCGTACACCTCCATTTATCGAGGTCTAACCTATACACTCAACCGTCACTCAACCTTTCCAGTATGGTACGCCACTGATTGAAATTTCAAAATTTTGAACTCAAATTCTGATTCTGCTTTGAGAGTTCATGCGATATATGAAATCTCATGATTTTTGTATGAACGAGTTCGGAAATATTGAGGAAGAAAAGTGTTTAGGGTCCCCTATTTAAAGGGGCGTAGCTCCCGTAGATAAAATTTTTCGTCAAATCTTTATAGAACCTTTTTCTCATGAAAATCCTTGATGAAAATACCCCGTGAAAATAAATCACCTCACGCATTTTTTTACCAAAGTCTAGGAAACACCATGTATTATCATATAGTTTTTCCTTTATCCATATCTCCTTACATGTCAATCTTAGCGACAATAAGTACTTAGCTATTTTTGATGAGAATTGCATGAAGAATGATTGAGTATTCCTATGTTTATTTGCTAAAGGTCCTGGTTCTCCCGCTATTCATGAAAAACCAAAAAAAAAAAATCTCCAGAAACCCTCCACCACCTTAGCTCACCCTCCACCGATCAGGACTTTTGGCATGTTGTTCAGGACACCTCACCCTACACCTATACCAAAATTCGCAAATACACCATTTTTTTCCTCTATTTTTCCTTTGTTGCCTGAGCTATAAGCCAATTTCATCGAACATCATGTTAGGTTACGGCTGCAACACGTAGGTACTTTGTGTTATAGTCATTGGATATTAACGCTTGTTGCTTCGGATCATATTATCATTATTTTTGGTTGTCCGTGAAGTCAGTACTTTGTTATTCATAAATTAGTACTTACTCAATAATCGTCTCGTCTGGATAGTTACAATAAAATTTCGCGGCGCCCTTATCTTAACAAATTCCGGAAGGCTTTAGCTTCTGTTAAAAAAAACCTTTTTTTTATCAGGATCAAACGCATTTTGCACTTCAAGTATTTTTTATCATTTACTTGTTATTTAATATGTCAAGATACTTTTGAGCTTTCAAGTTGCAGAGAGCGTGATTTTTTTTACATCGATTTAATTTCATATAGGAGGAGTATGGCTATCGAGAATTTTAACGAAGGAAAAATACAGAAGCCCAATGGTGAATTTACAAGAACTAACGAAAAAACCATTAAGACACTACTAAGTGCGTACAAGCTCGACTATAATCAACTCGCAACAGGGAGCGTCTTCCGAAATCCCCAGGATGAGAGGAACAAGGAATGACTGGGCTCACACCCAACAAACTGTAAAAAGTAAACAACCAAACCAAATCATAACTTTAGATAGGAGATACAAACTACAAAAAACTCACTCCTTTTTCTCGTCAGATACTTCAATTGTACCCTTTTTCAAGTGTGGAATAAAATTCACTTCCAACAATTGTCAGGATTTATTTGCAACAATAACAAATAAATAATTGACTGGTTCACCGAGCTCAGCTTCACTATCGGCCAGAACAAACGCACCTGGAATTAAAAATTAGGCTGAGTCACTTTTCTTATTGATGTTAACATACACAGTGCTATTTTACAAGTTCAAGTTCTTGATGTGTCCAAATTGAAAACGGGTATTAAGAGAAAATCTGTAATTGTTAGATCGATTTTACCGGGTACGAAAGCTCGTACCTTAAAACACGTGTAAATGATATGATAATCAACCTCGAATACAATGCAAGTGTTTAGTCATACAATATTGGATCAATGATTGACCACCACAGAACACCAGTGTAGCATTCTACACTTTAAACAAAATAACAAAGATTGGGTGTCTCCCAGGCGTCCCCCACGTAGGCTGGTCATATAATCCCGACACAAATAGCTTTTCTCTTTAATCAATTTTATTATACTCACCGCTAAATGTATCAAGCCATATGCCTAAAACCCACTGTCATGGTCATTCTATAACTTTCAGCCGTGGCAAGTCGATATAGCCTTGAGAATGATATTTAACTACTCATAACTCGAGATCACTTCATTCATAAGAACCAAACTCCCATACCACAAGTATGATTACATTTCATACCTCAACGCTAGAAAACACGGATCGCTGGCAGAACATTTGACAAGCGTCAAACTCTTTAGACCAGATGTCTCTATGCTTAAGACCAAAACCATAATCGCTGGAAAAAGGAGCCGTGGCAAGATCTCAACCTTATTCTTGATAGCTCAAAAATCAAACTCTTAAACCACCGGTATGATTTCTCACACCTTAATTGCTGGAAGTTCCGCAAAATAGAAATTACAATCACATTTCTATTAAATAGAGACTTTTTGCACCTCTTAAATTTTCATTCCGTTGTGGTTATCGTTATTCTGAGAATGCGCAGTGACAAAATCGCAATTCTTTATCGACCATAACGGATCCCTTTAATTACGGAGAAATAAGGAAGGGCTTATCGTTATGGTAATGCGTATTTTTCAACAGCGATGTTGCCGTAATGTGTAAAATTAAATGGATACTACTGCTAATATTACCCACACAGCACAGTATAGTTTCGGAATTATTTCAGAAGTACTACTTTGTAAGATTACAATATTTCCTATATTTTTTGAAACATTTGTAATATTGCTGAAACATATACAGGGCTTTTCACTTAAAATTCCCCACGTCAATATCTCGGAAACGAATAGGAAAATTTGATTTCTGTAAAAAGTAGTCAATGTATGGGGTCGAGTAGTTATTTTTCACAGTTAAAAAAATTCGACGCCTACCAAGACTAAAGCGTCGCGACGCATCGAAAATATCAATCGATTGCAGGGACTTTGAAATTACGCGCATGCTAAAGTACATGTTATTTATAAACTTTTTTGTTATTCAGTCGAACTCATTTATTCTACTCAGTTTTGAGATATACAGTGTGTCCAAGATAACGATGTCTATCATGGGGATCTTGAAAACCGTGCGAGATACAAGGTCGGTTAAATGGAGGCAAAGTTGCGTATTTTGATGCTTAACAAAATGCCGTTTTGAAAGCCAAGAAATTCCGACTAAGTCCGAAATTATCCGAAAAAAAACGAAATTTTTCAAAATTGTTTTCATTTTTTTCTTACCACATTTGAAGAGATATTTTGAAATGGATGGAACTTCTTTATTGCCACTTTTTGCCCTTTACAAGATAGCGTTATTGAATTGAAGAACCGACGTTTCGTCTATGAGCAGCCATCATCAACTTTGTTTTTTTAAATACGGTCCTGGATTTTTTATGACGGATTTTGAGGGCCTCTTATGTTCCTAAACCAACAATGTATCGCAATTATTCAAAAAAATTATGTTGGTGGATTTTTCCATAAGAACTCATGTGTTAGAGAGAGACAAAAAATACATTTTTACTAGGATCAAAAACAAACAACTTTTTTTTGATAAGTGCGATACATCGTTGTTTTAGGAACATGAGAGGCTCTCAAAATCCGTGATAAAAAATCCAGGACCGTATTTGAAAAAACAAAGTTGATGATGGCTGCTCATAGACGAAACGTCGGTTCTTCAATTTGATAACGCTATCTTGTAAAGGGCAAAAAGTGACAATGAAGAAGTTCCATTCATTTCAAAATATCTCTTCAAATGTGGTCAGAAAAAAATGAAAACAATTTTGAAAAATGTCGGTTTTTTTTGGATAATTTCGGACTTGGTCGGAATTTCTTGGCTTTTAAAACGGCATTTTGTTAAGCATCAAAATACGCAACTTTGCCTCCATTTAACCGACCTTGTATCTCGCACGGTTTTCAAGATCCCCATGATAGACATCGTTATCTTGGACACACTGTATATCTCAAAACTGAGTAGAATAAATGAGTTCGACTGAATAACAAAAAAGTTTATGAATAACATGTACTTTAGCATGCGCGTAATTTCAAAGTCCCTGCAATCGATTGATATTTTCGATGCGTCGCGACGCTTTAGTCTTGGTAGGCGTCGAATTTTTTTAACTGTGAAAAATAACTACTCGACCCCATACATTGACTACTTTTTACAGAAATCAAATATTCCTATTCTTTTCCGAGATATTGACGTGGGGAGTTTTAAGTGAAAAGCCCTGTATACAGGGTGTTTCATTGATATTGCGAAAAAATTCAGGATGAGTTGCCTCACTTAAAAATAATAAGAAAACTTCATATAAAGGTGTGTCCGGAAATGCTTCGTTACAGAGCTACAGGGTGTTGAAGTTTTATTTTTATTTTTGTTTTTTCTAAATAATATCTGAACCAATGTCTATATTTTCTTAAAAATCGGTATTTGAGGGTTTCTTTTTATGCGGAATTCGAATTTTATCTCAGTTTGGCTCTACCTTGTAGAGGGCGCCACCTACACTCATTTGTCCTGAGATGTACAGACATAACTTTTTTGGACGTAACCGAGGACGTAACCGTATGACATATTTGAGTGAAAAAACATATTTCTCCTTTTTTTTATGCAAAAAAGGCATACTTGTTAGAAGTCGCTACGTGCCACCATTTTCGAGATATTTAGATTTGAAATAATGAATACATATGATAATGAAATTTTGGCCGAACATTGTGTTTTATTGATAGTGCCAAAAATACAGGACAAATTTCCTCACTTGAAAATAAAAAAAAAAATCATATAAAGATGTGTCCGGAAATGCTTCGTTACTGAGCTACAGGGTGGTAAAGTTATTATTCAATTTATTTTTTTTCAGTTTTTTTATTTGTTTTTGTTTAAATAATATTTGAATAAGCGTTGTCGATAATATCACACGGAAGTCGACTTTTATCTTTTTCACTGAAAATATGAAGCATTAATGCGTAATATGTTATAACTTCCAGCAGGTTACCTTCGCCATAATTTCAAAATCCCATGTATTAATAATTTCAAATCCAAATATCTCGAAAATGGTTCCACGTAGCGACTTCTAACAAGTATGGCTTTTTTGCATAAAAATAAGGAAAAAATATGTTTTTTCACTGAAATATGTCATTCGGTTACGTCCAAAAAAAATATTGCTGTACATGTCAGGACAAGTGAGTGTAGGTGGCGCCCTCTACAAGTTAGAGCCAAACTGAGATAAAATTCGAATTCCGCATAAAAAGAAACCCTCAAATACCGATTTTTATGAAAATATAGACATTGGTTCATAAATTATTTAGAAAAAACAAAAATAAAAATAAAACTTTAACACCCTGTAGCTCTGTAACGAAGCATTTCCGGACACACCTTTATATGAAGTTTTCTTATTATTTTCAAGTGGGAAAACTCATTCTGAATTTTTTCGCAAAATCAATGAAACACCCTGTAGTATACATACATACAGTGTGACCCATTTGTTTTGGGAACACCCTGATAAAAAGTTTATTTCTTAACCGATTTGGTTCGTTTTTTTTTTTGGATTGTAGAGCTCGAAAAATTGTATATTCTTGGGAAAAAGTGACCTTCGCCATTCTGACTTCAAGGCCTACTATGTTAGTTTTTAAGAGCAAAATTTCAGGAAACCATATTAGCGATTTTTTTAGAAAAAATCTGTGTGCGCCACTGGATTCAGCATCCTTTAAAACGGGTCTATACAAATTTTCAACCGAAAATATCAAGTTGAAAAAAATTAAAAATTCGCACTTTAACAATCTTTGATTCTATCAAAAGAAATGAAAGATGCATTGAAGTTGATGGTGGTTTGGTAGAAGTTACAAATTTTTAGTTTTATGTCATTTTTATTTGTTTTGATAGAATCAAAGATTGTTAAAGTGCGAATTTTTAATTTTTTTCAACTTGATATTTTCGGTTGAAAATTTGTATAGACCCGTTTTAGAAGATGCTGAATCCAGTGGCGCACACAGATTTTTTCTGAAAAAATCGCTAATATGGTTTCCTGAAATTTTGCTCTTAAAAACTAACATAGTAGGCCTTGAAGTCAAAATGGCGAAGGTCACTTTTTGCCAAGAATATACAATTTTTCGAGCTCTACAATCCAAAAGTAAAAACGAACCAAATCGGTTAAGAAATAAACTTTTTATCAGGGTGTTCCCAAAACAAATGGGTCACACTGTATATGTGAAAATGTCGCATTTTGTGATGTTTCACAGACATTTCTGTTTAATGTTTCATGGACATTTCTGTGTAATGTTTCAGTAGGATTTTCTGGCAATATTTCATCCATATTGCTATTATCAATTATAGGTCGGATTCTTATGGTTCTGTTATCCTTTGAAAACAGTTTGAATTGATTGAAATTCTAAGTAAATTTCGACCAATGAGGAATTTCCGGATTCCGGATAACGAACGCATAAATCCAGACGAAAAAACTAATATGTTTTTGGGAAAAAAAATAAACTCCGTGATACATATTATGAGTAATTTATTAATAAATAAAAAATATAAACAGCATTGAATAAAGATATACCGGGTGTTTGGTGCAGGGTCAGACTCCCACCAAGTGGGGCGTATAGAAAGGCCTATTACTTATCGGGGACGTTTAGGGCACAGGTCCATTAAAAAAATATCTATCTATAACGAGATCTATTTATACGGTCATCAAGTTTGGCTAACCCTTCGCCAAACACCCAATACCTATAATATAGATAAACATTTCAAGTCATGAAAATCTCAGTATTCGAATGAAATACAGAATAAATGATCACTTATGGAAAACGTAAAAAAAAACATTTCAACTGAACAATAAAATCATGTATATAATATAAAATAATAGAAATTTCCTTCATAAAAACGTTTTGGATACATAGGTACTAAAAAATTTCATGTCTCCATCGTTTTCTGGAAATCAGAATATATAACAGCAAAATTGGTTGTCCTGACATTTCAAACAATAACTAACCCAGACTAACCCAAACTAACCCAAACTAACCCAAACTAACCCAAACCTTCTATAACCTCATTTTTCCTTTCAGAAGCAGATGAACTGTTGGCACACAAATGATAGATAATTAGGGATTTTAAATCATGATATAGAAAAGGCTCACCTCTTTATTGTCCATCATGGTATCGCTTTCTACAGTATATATTTGATTTTGAGGCACAATGCACAATCACAGCGCAATGTCGTCCTTTCCCACAAAAGTGTCCTTTTCTTACCAACATTCAAACAGTAAACACAGACAGTGACGGAATGACAAATGACAGAAACAGCAAGCAAAATATTTTTGTGGTTATAGTAGAGGCTTCGATCGATTAACGTGAGCCCTTTAGAAAGTATAAAATCACGTGATACGGATTGATGTTGTTTATATATGTATCACGTGATATTTGTTATATTTGCTGAACTTTGCTTGGAAAGACTCTTTTGACACTTGAGATTCTTGAGACTTGATGCAAGGGCAGCCATAATGCTTTATTTGAAAACGAAATAGGAATAGGAAATAGCATCCCACTAAACATGTTACGTACCATAAACAATTTTGTAACGTTTCATAAAAGTTTATACATAAACGTTTATTTTTTAATGTTAATGATACGTAATTCCAACGTGCAATAGATCGAAAGATAATAATGTTGTTTTCCGATATCGTTAAAGTTGCGTTATTTATCCGTCAACGATGAAACGTTTCTGGCAAGAAACAGAAATACGTAATTTTAAAGTATATCTTGGTAGTCATATTTGTAACGTTATACATTTAACATTAAAAGTACGTAACAATCGTAACAGATTTTTCATGTTGTCGATTCAACATTGCAATAATGCTAATGTGAAGTGAAATCTTAACGTTATTTCAGAATCACCTTATCTTAATTTTTCTCATAATATTCTTATAAAACTACCTCTATAAAAGCTAGTTTTTCACGGTGTCCATTTTTAAAGGTCGATTTCAAAATTTTCTGATCATATTGTGTTAAGTTGGATCGATCCGATCATAGCAATAGAAAGCGCCGCTGATTTACATGATAATATAACTATTATGCTACCATCCACATTGAGTTTGTGTTCAAAGTCACGCTTACACAAGGCATTCTACTGCGAGAAATAAGTAGTGATGAAAAATGTTTTCGAATTTTCAAATTGACCGCCGAACCGGAACAATACCATGCGCAAGGCGCCTACATGAACTGCATCGGATATCGAATATCGATCCACTCTCCACTCCACAACACGGGAACGGGCATGCCGGCAAGGCAAAAGGCAAGCAAACTCTGAAACTCAGCATCAACACTGACGCCATTGAATCAGAGCCATCTGCCATTGTTCTGTTCAGTTGTTGTGTTGTGTTGTGGTTTACTCTCATTGATGCTTATTCCAAATTTGTTTTGAATGTTTTGTGCTTTGTTTTTGTGAGTTGATCCTCACGGCCAGGGGCTCCCCGTCACGAAGTCACTACTCAGTTCTCAACTACTACTACAACAGTGAATAAAATGCGGACAAAGAAAATGCATTGAGTGAGTGAATTTGTGAGTATCATATAATTATATTCAACTTTTCAATGTGTATATTCTTAAAAATTAATAATTGTCAATATATCATGTGGCTATCTCGATAATTTAATCTCGATAATTCTTGACTAGTATGATATTTGATATTTGAATAAATTGATTTACTGGATATTTAATGTATGTATATTTTTGTTTATTTTTCAGTTTAATAAGCTTTGCCTGGTGGGTGGCATGAATTGGAAGAACGAGTGAAGAAGTTGTTTGACACTGTGACAGCAGTGATGGATGTCGGTACCTATAGCATTTATAGCAATGATTTGGCTGCACTCACTCAGCTCAGAGACCGGCCAAAAAAACAACTTTGTGGTTAAACACAGACGTTTAGTAAAAATCTTGAGAGGTGAGCATTGGTCCATCTTCATTGGTTTGGTATGTAAGAATTTTTGAACACCTTGTAGTTTTCCATTTATAATAATTGTGTAGGGTGTACATAAAATTTTGTTGCAGGTTTTTACTCAAACATTTATTTTTCGCAATTCCGGGATAAATAGTTTCTGAGATCTGACACCTTGACTAACCACCCTGTACCTACTTAAAAAGGTTTGCCAATCTCAAATCTGCAATTTTGATCTGTCACTAATCACTATAATCCTTATTAAAAAAAATTAACTGTGTATTCAAAATGTACAGTGATTTTAATTTAATTTGTCACACACTTTTAAAAGGAAATATTCATTTTTTGAGCTAAAAGGTCGAACAAAAAAAGGAATTATAGGGTTTTTCGTAAAGTTTTGTGCGATTGAGTCGAATATTTTCTAAACTGTCAAATGTCAAAATTATGGAAAAAGGTAACTTACTTTTTTTATGGGACGGACACCCTATACATATATCATAACATATTTGGAAAGGCATTTTCTGTTCACGAAAATATAGCACAACTGGTATAAATAAGATTAAAATTGTAATTTTTCAGAATGAAGATACACGAGTTTATTCATCTGTTTACAATAATTGTTATGGTTGCACTCGATTTGTCAAATTAATGTTTAACGTGAATACTGTCCATAGAAAAAATATATAATATATATATTTTTTCTATGATACTGTCCCTTCACAGTAAAAGTAGATAAAAGTAAATATACCTGATTTGAGAAATTCATTAAAATGCTGTATTTACAAACCAGAAAATCTTCTATATCTTAGTCAATATTCACAAGAACTATAACAATTATTGGAAAGAAAATACAACACGCCAGGAAGTTATAATTTTAATCAGATCTCTATACCAATTGACTCTAAACTATTGAATATAAAGAGCATGTGTGCTATATTTTCGTGATCAGAAGAAAGATGCCTTTCTAGATATGTAATGATATTACGATGTGCTATTTAAAAAAAAAATAAGTTTCGTCAAGAATTTGACAGTTTAGAAAATATTTGACTGTAGCACAAAACTTAACGAAAAATATACGACAAACCGTTTTTTTGTTCGAGCTTTTAGCTCAATGAATGAATGTTTCACAGCCTTTTGAAAGTGTGACCAATTAAATTGAAAGCACTCTACACGGTGATTTCTAACTTGATGCACGATACAGAATTCGAGAAAATAAAATCTCCGAAACTGATTCGTTTCCGAAATGGACCTTTCTGTACACTGATGTAAGATTTTTTTATTCAATATTGAACTTACATGAGCTTAACGCAAACAAACATGCCAGTTAATGTTAATGTAATTGTTCAGATTTTAAATATGATATTTAATAGATATTTACATTGTTTACAGATGTCATCAAAAAAATGCATCCAACTTTCAATGACCGGGACTTTAGTTTTGCAGTTGTCGACTGGTTCGGATTTGCGAATCAGCGCAAAAAAAAAGAGTGATTATTTTGTGATTGAAAAGATATTTTTTTAAGAACTGTCTTAGTTTTTAAGAATAATTGCTTTGTTTTCAAGAATGCTATGTTTATTTTGTTTATGTTGTTAAAAAAATGTAACTTGACTTTATTTTTATATGGAGTTTCTGTTTTTTTTCATGTAACTTAATTTGGTGTCGTTTTGAAAAAATGTATTTTTCTAAGAATTTTATAGTTTTAGTTTTTAAGAATGTTATGTTTATTTTGTTTGTGCTATTTAAAAATATGTATCAAGTCTATTTTCATATGAAGTTTTAATAATGTTACTTATATGAAGTCAATACATATTTTCACCTCTGAATGCGTTTTCATGTTTGATAGGGCATACAACGATTAAAAACTTCATGCATCAAATTTTTCCAGTTTGTGCATATCTGCTATCTATGCGTAATGACATTTTTTTTAGGATCTCACAACATGCAGTGACCAGGAAATGTATTGAACTTATTGGCCACTGAAATGTTCACACATTTGAATAGCAGATTCGTCGAATCATCGATTGACGTTATGGTACCGGATCCCTCATTTGAAGAAAAAAGTGACTATCAACTCATCTGTAAACTTAGTGAGAAAATTCATTTTGGCCAACCTGACAATGTTTTTTTTATCTGCGAAAAATCTGGTTATCGCTGCGTTCTCTAAATAATATCAATTTAGACCAAAAGTGTTTTCTAAATTATGTGTTGCAGTTTATCAAATGATTACTTGGTAAACTAGTAGAAATATTTTAGAAAAAATTCTTAGTCAGAAATGTATGAAATGTCATAAATTTTAAATTTTCCTGATTTTGGAAAACGCCGCGATTTCCAGTCTTTTCGCCAATTGAAAAATTGACAGACCAAAATCCCAAAATGAATATTTTCAAAAAGATATACAGTGGAGTAGTAATCACTTTTTTATGAGAGATCCCGGACTATATCTATGTTTCAAAGTTGTCCCTTCTAACAACATTTCTGCAATGTCCAACAACAACATTTTCGTGTCATTACATTCCTGCTATGGGGATGCTGCGAAAATGTAGCAGCCACGTTATAAAATTGTTGCTATAACGTTAAATTAGAAACATTCCAATCCAGTTGAAAAAATGTCATATTGAAACATATCATAAATGTTGATGCAACGTAACGCAACGTTAAAATAACTAAACAATACATCGTTTTTATATTGGAGAAACGTTAGTTTTACGTTGCAATAATGTTTTTGATTTGCAACGTTACTATGATGAACGTTTATGTAGTGGACATAAGCGGTAACATAAACGTTAAAATTAATGTTATTGTTATCTTTTGAGTAACGTTACATTGTAAGTGTGTAACGTAACTTGAACGTTTAAGTTATGTTTTTATGTTTAGTGGGATGCAACCCCGATCTGCCCGATACCCTACACCATGGAGTTCTTGAGATATGTGTACTCTTGTCCCACACAGCACAGTATAGTTTCGGAGATATTTCAGAAATACTACTTTGTAAGATAACAATATTTCCTTTATACTTTGAAACATATTTGTAATATTGCTGAAACATATATATATGTGAAAATGTCGCATTTGGTAATGTTTCACAGACATTTCTGTGTAATGTTTCAGTAGGATTTTCTGGCAATATTTCATCCATATTGCTAATACCAATTATAGGTCGGATTCTTATGGTTATGTTATCCTTTGAAAACAGTTTGAATTGATTGAAATTCCAAGTAAATTTCGACCAATGAAAGATTTTCGGATAATGAAACTCCGTAATACATATTATGAGTAATTTATTAATAAATAATATAAATATAAACAGCATTGAATAAAAATAAACCGGGTGTTTGGTGGAGGGGCAGACTCCCGCCAAGTTGGGCGTATTGAAAGGCCCAATCAGGGCACAGGTCCATTAATAAAATATCTATCTATACCAAGATCTATTTATACGGTCATCAAGTTTGGCTAACCCTTCGCCAAACACCCAATACCTTTAATATAGATAAACCGACAGATAAACATTTCAAGTCATGAAAAAACTCAGTATTCTGAATAAAATACAGAATAAATCATCACTTATGGAAAACGTGAAAAAACATCTCAACTGAACAATAAAATCATGTATATAATATAAAATAATAGAAATTTCCTTCATAAAAACGTTTTGGATACATAGGTACTAAAAAATTTCATGTCTCCATCGTTTTCTGGAAATCAGAATATATAACAGCAAAATTGGTTGTCCTGACATTTCAAACAATAACTAACCCAGACTAACCCAAACTAACCCAAACTAACCCAAACCTTTTATAACCTCATTTTTCCTTTCAGAAGCAGATGAACTGTTGGCACACAAATGATAGATAATTAGGGATTTTAAATCATGATATAGAAAAGGCTCACCTCTTTATTGTCCATCATGGTATCGCTTTCTACAGTATATATTTGATTTTGAGGCACAATGCACAATCACAGCGCAATGTCGTCCTTTCCCACAAAAGTGTTCCTTTTCTTACCAACATTCAAACAGTAAACACAGACAGTGACGGAATGACAAATGACAGAAACAGCAAGCAAAATATTTTTGTGGTTATAGTAGAGGCTTCGATCGATTAACGTGAGCCCTTTAGAAAGTATAAAATCACGTGATACGGATTGATGTTGTTTATATATGTATCACGTGATATTTGTTATATTTGCTGAACTTTGCTTGGAAAGACTCTTTTGACACTTGAGATTCTTGAGACTTGATGCAAGGGCAGCCATAATGCTTTATTTGAAAACGAAATAGGAATAGGAAATAGCATGCAACCCCGATCTGCCCGATACCCTACACCATGGAGTTCTTGAGATATGTGTACTCTTGTCCCACACAGCACAGTATAGTTTCGGAAATATTTCAGAAATACTACTTTGTAAGATAACAATATTTCCTTTATACTTTGAAACATATTTGTAATATTGCTGAAACATATATATATGTGAAAATGTCGCATTTGGTAATGTTTCACAGACATTTCTGTGTAATGTTTCATGGACATTTCTGTGTAATGTTTCAGTAGGATTTTCTGGCAATATTTCATCCATATTTCTAATACCAATTATAGGTCGGATTCTTATGGTTATGTTATCCTTTGAAAACAGTTTGAATTGATTGAAATTCCAAGTAAATTTCGACCAATGAAAGATTTTCGGATAATGAAACTCCGTAATACATATTATGAGTAATTTATTAATAAATAATATAAATATAAACAGCATTGAATAAAAATAAACCGGGTGTTTGGTGGAGGGGCAGACTCCCGCCAAGTTGGGCGTATTGAAAGGCCCAATTAGGGCACAGGTCCATTAATAAAATATCTATCTATACCAAGATCTATTTATACGGTCATCAAGTTTGGCTAACCCTTCGCCAAACACCCAATACCTTTAATATAGATAAACCGACAGATAAACATTTCAAGTCATGAAAAAACTCAGTATTCTGAATAAAATACAGAATAAATCATCACTTATGGAAAACGTGAAAAAACATCTCAACTGAACAATAAAATCATGTATATAATATAAAATAATAGAAATTTCCTTCATAAAAACGTTTTGGATACATACTAAAAAATGTCATGTCTCCATAGTTTTCTGTAAATCAAAATATATAACAGCTAAATTGGTTGTCCTGACATTTTAAACAATAACTTACTGTTCACGTTCTCTTGAGCTCCAAGGGCGTGCACTGAGTCACTGACACTGACGCACTGACCCAAACCTTTTATAACCTCATTTTTCCTTTCAAAAGCGGATAAACTGTTAACACACAAATGATAGATAATAGGGGATTTTAACTCATGCTATAGAAAAGGCTCACCTCTTTATTGCCCATCATGGTATCGCTTTCTACAGTATATATTTGATTTTGAGGCACAATCACAGGGCAATGGCGTATCCTTTCTCACTAAAGTGTCCTTTTCTTACCAAACACTCAAACGACTCAAACCTCAAACACAGACAGTGACGGAATGATGACAAAAGACAAATGATAGAAACAGAGTTTATCTCTGGAAACAGCAAGCAAAATATTTTTGTGGTTATAGTAGAGGCTTCAATCGATTCACCTGATCCCTTCAGAAAGTATAAAATCACGTGATACGGATCGACGTTGTTTATATATGTATCACGTGATATTTGTTATATTTGCTGAAGTCTGCTTGGAATCTTGGAAAGGAAAGACTCTTTTGACACTTGAGAGTTAGAGAGTCTTGAGACTTGATGCAAGGGCAGCCATAATGCTTTATTTGGAATTGAAATAGGAATAGGAAATAGCATGGAACCTCGATCTGCCCGATACTCGACACCATGGAGTTCTTGAGTTATGTCGTTGTTTGAGTATAGTAACCTTTACTCATACAACGGTTATGTCAGTTATGTGTACTCTTGAAGTTCAAAAAAATTGAAGAACGTATTGATTTGCTTGCATTTTGTATAATAATATTCATTGTACATAAAAAAAATCCAACGTTTCAGAAAGAGTTCTGAAATATTACGCATCAACCTATTTGAAATATAACTTTAGTAATGTTACTGAAATATCGTTTTTAAAATATTGCAGATGATATATAAGAGAAATGTTTCAGACATCTACCTTTTGTAGTGTAACTCATATGAAAGGTTTGACATATTTCATAAATATTTCTGAACGATCTTGTGTTGTGTGGGGTAGATCAAATAAATTGAAGAACGTATTGAATTGCTTGCCTTTTGTATAATAATATTCCATGTATTTCCATTTTATTTATATTTGACTTTTATTATGATTTCTCAGAATACATAAAAAAATCCAACAATTCAGAAAGAGTTCTGAAGTATTACGCATCAACCTTTTTCGAATATGATTTTAGTAATGTTACTGAAATATCGTTTTTGAAATATTGCAGATGATATGTGAGGGTAATGTTTCAGACATCTACCTTTTGTAGTGTAACATATATGAAAGGTTTGACATATTTCATAAATATTTCTAAACGATCTTGTGTTGTGTGGGTAATCATTTATTCTCAAGCAATTGATCAAAATGAGGTGCAGATGACTACTATGCATGACAATAAACGATCGCGGAAACCAAAATGGAATGTTCTACATACCAAAAATAAAGCCACTACAATATTCTCCTTTATTTCATCTTTTTCATTTTTTTCACGAACTCAATTACGGAACACGATCTAACACGGACATAACCCTACTTCTCTGCTTCTGACGTCTTATCTTATAAATATTATTGTTGTTTAATGTTTATGCTCTGTACCACTAACTAATTTGTGTGTGTCTGTACTTTATAGATCATTTAAACATAGTTGAAAGTCGGAGGAGGATCTCGTTTTTGAGCACTGGTGCAATACCTCCTAGAAAACAAGGCCAAAGTACTGGCCGTTTGACGTCATCAATGTAGGCCCATGATACAACCTTGGGGAACACTATGATCATTTCCAGAATAGCTAACTTTGACAACCAAATTGTCATTTCAAAACCTCAAAAAGTGTGGAAAGTCTGCTAGTTATATTTTGTCATAAGAAAAATCTCCACATCGCCTATAGAAGGACATGCAAAAACTCTGAATAAAGGGGTACTCTCGATTAACAGATTTGATCTGCCTGCCACCAGTGAAGAGCATGAACTACTCGCTCGTTATTTACTACTGTATGTGTGAACTTTGGATTGGTCTTTGCGTGTTTGAAAAACGTTTTCTAGTGATTTAGTGGCACAGATTCTTCGTCGGAGGATGAGCTGCTGGACATCTTGCATTAACTAAATCTTCTTTTTAACTGCCATGTGATCAGCGCTTTTATACAACCAACGAAATAACCGGCACTGGTATTCAGCGCAAAAATCAGACACTGGATAACCTTTGTGTGTGTGGACGTTAAAGGCTTAACATTTAACGTTCAAAAAACAGTCAAACTGAAAGACATTTGGATTGCTTTGACAAGAGTATGGAGGACTATAACTAGGAGACGAATCGACACACGAATATCCCTGAAAATCTGTCCCTCTTTTTGCTTAGTTCATTTGAGGGCGCTGTTGCTAGTAGCGCTTTTATTTATTCATTGTGATGGTAACGTTTATTGCTTATCAATAATTTGTCAAGATACTTTTATCACATCTTCATTCATTTTTTCCAAATTTCCACTTCACATTCCACATGCAATGCATTCTCTATGAGGAAAAAATCGAGGTTGAATCGTCGCAGCATCGTGTTTCAAGCCCATGCTTTGTTCAATGATGACTGTTGTCAATGAAGGATATGACGTCACTCATCAGTTACTCTATCAATTAATGCAATTAAACAAAAAAATATGAAAATTCTATACATTTCAGAATAATGTATAACAAGTAATATATTCATAGGTACCTATTATCATCCAATAGTGAGAAGTTTGATGCAACCTAGCCAATAAAAATTGTTGCATTTTGATAGAGTCGTATTCGTAACGTTGTTTCAATTATGTTATCTGGGTCACATTTTTGTTTGACATGAATTCGCTAACGACTCTTCGCCATCTGGGGATAACAATTGAAGCTGAATTACGATTTGAAACCTGGACCACTTTTATGCATTTCGATTACTCTCCTAGTTACAGTCCTCCATAGACAAGAGCATAAACAAACATGATTGTTTGCGTTGCCAGGCCTACAGGGATAAGGTAATAGGATTTTTGAAGTATGAATCGATAAAAGGCCTACAACGGGGCCTACATAGGTGACGTCACACCAGAATATTTTTTGAGCACTTAGTCCTTATTATATAAGAGTTGTTGAAACATATTTGTAATATTGCTGAAACATATATATATGTGAAAATGTCGCATTTTGTAATGTTTCACAGACATTTCTGTGTAATGTTCCATGGACATTTCTGTGTAATGTTTCAGTAGGATTTTCTGGCAATATTTCATCCATATTGCTTATACCAATTATAGGTCGGATTCTTATGGTTCTGTTATCCTTTGAAAACAGTTTGAATTGATTGAAATTCCAAGTAAATTTCGACCAATGAAAGATTTCCGGATAATGAAACTCCGTAATACATATTATGAGTAATTTATTAATAAATAATATAAATATAAACAGCATTGAATAAAAATAAACCGGGTGTTTGGTGGAGGGGCAGACTCCCACCAAGTTGGGCGTATTGAAAGGCCCAATTAGGGCACAGGTCCATTAATAAAATATCTATCTATACCGAGATCTATTTATACGGTCATCAAGTTTGGCTAACCCTTCGCCAAACACCCAATACCTTTAATATAGATAAACCGAGAGATAAACATTTCAAGTCATGAAAAAACTCAGTATTCTGAATAAAATACAGAATAAATCATCACTTATGGAAAACGTAAAAAAACATCTCAACTGAACAATAAAATCATGTATATAATATAAAATAATAGAAATTTCCTTCATGAAAACGTTTTGGATACATACTAAAAAATGTCATGTCTCCATCGTTTTCTGGAAATCAAAATATATAACTGCTAAATTGGTTGTCCTGACATTTTAAACAATTTAACTTACTGTTCTCGTTCTCTTGAGCTCCAAGGGTGCACTGACACTGACCCAAACCTTTTATAACCTCATTTTTCCTTTCAAAAGCGGATAAACTTTTAGCACACAAATGATAGATAATAGGGGATTTTAACTCATGCTATAGAAAAGGCTCACCTCTTTATTGCCCATCATGGTATCGCTTTCTACAGTATATATTTGATTTTGAGGCACAATCACAGGGCAATGGCGTCCTTTCTCACTAAAGTGTCCTTTTCTTACCAAACACTCAAACGACTCAAACCTCAAACACAGACAGTGACGGAATGATGACAAAAGCAAAAGACAAATGATAGAAACAGCAAGCAAAATATTTTTGTGGTTATAGTAGAGGCTTCGATCGATTTACCTGATCCCTTCAGAAAGTATAAAATCACGTGATACGGATCGACGTTGTTTATATACAGTGTGACCCATTTGTTTTGGGAACACCCTGATAAAAAGTTTATTTCTTAACCGATTTGGTTCGTTTTTTTTTTGGATTGTAGAGCTCGAAAAATTGTATATTCTTGGCAAAAAGTGACCTTCGCCATTTTGACTTCAAGGCCTACTATGTTAGTTTTTAAGAGCAAAATATCAGGAAACCATATTAGCGATTTTTTTAGAAAAAATCTGTGTACGCCACTGGATTCAGCATCCTTTAAAACGGGTCTATACAAATTTTCAACCGAAAATATCAAGTTGAAAAAAATTAAAAATTCGCACTTTAACAATCTTTGATTCTATCAAAACAAATAAAAATGCATTGAAGTTGATGGTGGTTTGGTAGAAGTTACAAATTTTTAGTTTTACGTCATTTTTATTTGTTTTGATAGAATCAAAGATTGTTAAAGTGCGAATTTTTAATTTTTTTCAACTTGATATTTTAGGTTGAAAATTTGTATACACCCGTTTTAAAGGATGCTGAATCCAGTGGCGCACACAGATTTTTTCTAAAAAAATCGCTAATATGGTTTCCTGAAATTTTGCTCTTAAAAACTAACATAGTAGGCCTTGAAGTCAAAATGGCGAAGGTCACTTTTTGCCAAGAATATACAATTTTTCGAGCTCTACAATCCAAAAAAAAAACGAACCAAATCGGTTAAGAAATAAACTTTTTATCAGGGTGTTCCCAAAACAAATGGGTCACACTGTATGTATCACGTGATATTTGTTATATTTGCTGAAGTCTGCTCGAAATCTTGGAAAGGAAAGACTCTTTTGACACTTGAGAGAGTCTTGAGACTTGATGCAAGGGCAGCCATAATGCTTTATTTGGAATTGAAATAGGAATAGGAAATAGCATGCAACCTCGATCTGCCCAATACTCGACACCATGGAGTTCTTGAGTTATGTCGTTGTTTGAGTATAGTAGCCTTCACTCATACAACGGTTATGTGTACTCTTGAAGTTCAAAAAAATTGAAGAACGTATTGATTTGCTTGCCTTTTTTTATAATAATATTCATTGTACATAAAAAAAATCCAACGTTTCAGAAAGTGTTCTGAAATATTACGCATCAACCTATTTGAAATATAACTTTAGTAATGTTACTGAAATATCGTTTTTAAAATATTGCAGATGATATGTAAGGGAAATGTTTTAGACATCTACCTTTTGTAGTGTAACTCATATGAAAGTTTGACATATTTCATAAATATTTCTGAACGATCTTGTGTTGTGTCGGATGGTAGGTATCGTTCAGGTATGTCCGATGTCTAGAAAAAATGATTATGGATATAGAAATAAATACTGACAAAATAATCAATTTACAAGAAAAAATTACGAGGACTGTCATCAGTTTTGCCTGTTGGTCAGACGCAAGATAACCAATAGTAGTGGAGCAAAACCTCTCTTAATAACGGATGAAGTAAATAATGTAATTTTTAATAAAGTTATCCATAACGGATGAAATAACTGATGTTATTTTAAGAGGTGCAAAAAGTTTCTAAAAACTTGAAACGCGCAATATTGAATTGAGTAAGGTAACTCTATGAGACCACTCACCATATCAGTAAAATAGGTATCTAGCTCATCATTACAAAACACATTGGCAGCATAATAGTCCATCTTCTGCACTCAGAATGCCATCAAAAGGAATCTAGTTTCCAAATATCACTTTGACCACTGTCAAAAATGATCATCAAGGTAGAGAAGAATGATCAGAAAGCACACAAAATTGTCACCAGAAAAATGGGTTGTCACACAAGGACCAAAAAAATGCTTGAGCGTCGTCTTTTTTTGAATATATGTTGAGATCCATGACCTGATATAAACAGAGCCCATATTTCACGAATCAAGTTCTTATTTGAATCCACCGTTATTTGATGGGCCTGTTTTCATATCACAAGTGATAATTGTAGCAAGTTATCAAACGCATTTCTGGAAAATGCCGATTTGGGCTCTTTCTTGAATAACCGTTTCAATTAAAAATTATATTTAAAACTGATCGAAGGACCAAATGTTTTGTTTTGTTTCGTATTCGAACATCAACTTATTTTTACAGAACGGACTTGGATTCTTCATTATATATTTTGAAATATGAGTTACTAAAAAATCATGTTTTGCTAGAGTATAGAATGGTTCCCTAATTATTAAAAAAAAAAAAAATTGTGCGGCTCTGAATTCCAAAAATTAAATTATTTGACGTTATTCGAGCAACGAATAGGTACAATTCAAGAGAAGATATACAGGGTGCCACAGATTCGAGTGCATGCATGAGAATCTCAGTTATTATAAGGCTCTCCACGCCGTAGTGCAACTAGCTGAAAGGACTTTGAACGACAAAGAGGTCGCCTTGACCCTGTTCTTTGACGAAGAAGGAGCATTTGATAAGGCTAAAACGGACGTCATCTGCAAGTCCCTTACGGCCAGAGGAACCCCGGCCTCCCTGGTGAGTTGGGTTTGGTCCGCTCTTCGGGACCGCCAGGTGAAAAGCGTCACTAGGAGACTGCCATGTATAGAGGCAGACGTGCAAGGAGGTTGCCCCAGGGCAGCTGCCTCTCACCCAGGCTTTGGTGTCTGATAATGGACAGTCTCCTGACAAGACTGGCCTTTTATGCGCAGGCCTACGCCGATGATGAGAGGTAAACATCTGGAAATTGTCTGCGAGCGTATGCGGTCAGCGTGTAAAATTCTGGGGGTATGGTGTAAAGAGATGAGGCTCTCAGTGAATCCCACAAAAAAACGGAGCTTATCCTTTTTACAAACAGGAGGAATCTCAAGAAGTTCAAGTCCGCTCAGAAAGTATGAAAGGTCAAAGGCACAGAGGTTGGTCACAATAGATTAGCTTTTATTGTGAGGCGTGAGATACAGCCCCCGATGGAAGACCCAGACTTCACAGAAGTTTTGAGGTACACCTTCCATCCAGGGACAAGTGGTGGACCACACCGGCACAACCACCAGGTAGCACGCAGATACAAACGGTTAGTTTGGGTAGACATATGGGCATTCTCGGCAACTAACGCGTGGACGAGCTGGCCAGACTAGGGTCTTCATCACCCCAGCCCGGTCCAGAACCATACCTGGGCCTGAGTAAACGACTGATCTCCAAGGCCCTGAATGAGTGGGCTTGGGAGAACACAGGCAAAAACTGGAGGAATAACACTTGTCGGCAAGCCAGAGTGATTATCACACAACCCAACAAACGAAGGACGGCCCAATTGCTGAACAAGAGTAGGAAGGCACTGAACAACATCGTTGGCATTCTGACAGGACACTGCAAGCTCGACCAACACCTGCATTTATTAGGAATAGGCGAATCACCCTACTACTGTAGAAGGGCGGAGAAAACTTCCTATCATCTACTGGTAGTCTGTGATAGATGGGGTCGCTTGAGAAGGAGGGTCTTAGGAGCGGCAACCATTCCTCGGGTGAAGTTGGGGGACCTGAGCTGGCATGACCTGCTCCACTTCATGATGAAGACAGGACGACTGGAGTGAAGAGGGTTGGAAGCACGGGGTTGGCGAAAAGGGCCACTTGGCCTACTCGCCGGGCTTTTGACCCCCAACCGGTACCATTACCATTACCATTATTATAAGAGATGCAGGGTCGATCAAATGGATTCAGAGTTGCGCATTGTTATGCTCAACAAATTGTCATTTTGACATTTGAAAAATTCTCACTACTTCCGAAAATATTCGAAAAAAAAACAATATTTCGCATAGACGATGTTATTTTTTCCTGAGTTTATTTGAGAAGATATTTTAAAATGAATTGCACATTTTCATTGCCACTTTTTTTCCTCTACAATATGGCAGTATCAAATTAAAAATCTGACGTTTCGTCTTTGAGCGGCCATCATCAAGTTCATCTTTTTGAATACGGACGTTGATTTTTTATTTTATTTTTGGTAATCTCTTGACGTCCTCAAGGCATTGAGGCATAACAACAGTCGAAAAAAATACCCGTCTGGAAAATAATACCAAAGAGAATTAGTAAGGCAACCCTTGTTTTCCTGACAAATTGTTTGGTCCATAAATCCATCACGTTATTGTTATGAGAAAACCTGCACAACTAAACAAGACTAATTGACTGAACCAAAATCGAAATAACTTACAATAAAGATGCAACTAATGAAATTGAATCAAATCCACTGATTACATGGAAAATAAAAAAATCAAATATAGATCACTGGATCAATTCCTGCGAAAGTGTTCAAAAATATTGCCTTTTTAATAAAATATTGGAAATGACAATGAAATAAAAGGCAAATAAATTAAATGATAATAACCCAGAGGTCAATTCGATTGATAAACAGTCCCTAAATCAAACTGTGTGAAGCGCTTTTTATTATTAGGATTTGGTTCACTAGCAATAATTAATTTAGGACAACCTGTAAATCTCTCATTTATTATAAACATTGAATATAGGCTTTCTGTAAATCATGTCTTGGTTGAATACTTCTTTTCAAAATATTTCATCAAAACTCAAATATAGTAAACGCCAAACAGCTTTGGATCTACGTCATCGTTTCCACCAAGCTCGTTGTTATGAAGTTTGCTGGTGGCCGAATTTGGTCACCAGCAAATCACATAATAACTCGCTTGGTGGCAATTATGACGTGAATCGGAAGTTGTTTGGAAAACCCTGGCTGATATAATCTTGGCACAAAAAGCTTCTTGACCGACATACATATTTATCATGGTTCAGGAGACTTTGAGTTCATTTCGAATAAAATCGTCCACATTCCTGATGACGAAAGGTACATTCATAAATCATTCGCTTCTGGCCGACATGTGTTTGGCACAGACTTTTGATTTTTGTACTTGTGACTAGCAACAATGTCATAATATCATTTTCAACATTTCTTATGACGAATCTTTTTTTTTCCCAATATTTCATCATTTCAATCACTAAAGCACAGGATATGCCCGACAGACATGGTGGATCTGTATTCCTGCCCCTACAAAGTACTTCATGAAACATTTTTTTTTTCACATTCCTTATTAAGAAAGGTCCAGTGCCCATGCTCAGACTACAATATTTATTTATTGAAAGACACGTTTTGTATTTAGGGAATAAAAATGTGATGTTTTGATAGTGATACGCGGATACGCCCCTAAGTAGAATCAACTTTAACCAATTTGTCCATATTTTCTGAATTTTGGGCTGTACTTTCAAAAGCTTATCTTATCTTTATTTCTTATAATAATCCCACTAAGCAAAATAACATCGCAATCTCGTTATATTTCCTTTACTCGTTAAATTGTTACGTTGTCCAAAAAGGATTTGTTTCGGCGCAACTACTGAACCGCGTGGTCGTAATGTCCGCCAACATTGCAAAATCGCAGTTACGTTAACACATTTAAGCTATTGTTCCAATATACTATTACGGATTAGGTACGTTTTTGAGATATTTTCATGACCGACTTATCAGAACGTTATAACAATGGTACTTGAAGACCGTTATCGTTTCGGAACTAAGTATAACAGATCGGTTTTGTTCTTGCATCCCAACAATGTACAATGTAAAGGATGCATATAATTCCAAGCGGAATATGAAACATTAGTTCCTGATTTATGATTTCAAATAATAATCTAGGTAAAGTTGTTTTACCAATTTTACAATACTTAATATTACTAATATATTATTATGATCTATCAAGAAATCTATGATGGAATATAATTTGTTCTTTTGAAATATTATGTAATGACAAAAAAAACTCGTGGCAACCATGTACATATATGATGCCTGAAACCAAAAATAATTTATCAGAGTCGTAAGTGATATTCAAGTCGTTAATTTTTTTGAGTATGCTGAGATTTTGGTGAAATCTGGAGTATATGGTTTATGAAGGCACGTGAATGAACTGAGAACGCATTCGCTTCCAAAGAGATTTGCAACTTGGTATAGAAGACTAGCCTTATGATGATCTATATTATTATATTATTTTCCACACGCATGCACTTATCAATTCAACAGAATCCATCAGTGTGAGATCATACTTCTCACAATTACAAGTTTGTATAAGATATTTGTCAAAAAAGAGATAACAGAACGAACTGATGAAGTGAAAAGTGAAAGATGCACCTGTATTTAATTTATATAGGTTGAGGCGTCGTTCAAGTCTTAGCGGCACCGGTATGTTATTGCTAGAAATTTAACAAACAGCTTTGTTCTGAGATTCGCTATACATTTCAGGGCGTTTTTATAAGGAACTCTGATCAATGAAACAATTCCGTTGCAAATCAACCTTTTCAGAGATGTAAACAAGCTGATGTTATTTGATAAAACATGATGTTCCAGTTCTACAAACGTTCAGTACATAACGTTACAATCAAATTCTACTAACAACATCTCAGCGATGTTAATTACATAACGTTTTTCACAATAACATGAATGTGTCGGCACTAGCAAGTCCCACTGATAATGTATTGATTACATACTCAAAATTCACATCACATTAACGTTATTTTTTCAACGTTTAAAAACTCGTTATTGTTCCATGAATGGGATGTTCTAAAAATATCGTTTTTCAAGTTCCCCTAAATTAACGGTACCAAACGTCACAAAGATGTTGTCTGCTTGGTGGGATTGGAGTATCTGAAGAAACTTTCAACTTTAACTTGATTGAGAAATGTCCCCTTGGAATTAGGAAATATCATTTATGAGCTGTTTATCAATCGAGAGTTAACCCATGGGTTAGCTGACCCTGGGTGAACCTAGCCCCTGCCAAATGGACAAATGTCAAACATTTTATGGTTATCCTAAGGGTATTGAGTTAACCCAGAGGTCAACTCGATTGATAAACAGTCCCCAAATCAACCAATCAAACTGTGTGAAGCGCTTTCTATTATTGGGATGTGGTTCACTATCTGCTGTTCACAGTATGTATGTACTAGGTACACACAAATTATGCTTCGTGTTGCAATGATTGTTCGCTGAACAATTATTTTGACAAGTTGGAAAAAATCGACTGAGCTGAATCAAGAAATATATTTTATTGGTCAAATGATTTATTGATCAACGAAATTTCCAAAATCAACTTTTATTTCTGCTGACAAAGCTGCAACTCAATGGATGTACGGTTTTCATCGATATTACCGATTCTAGAACAAACTCATCTATAGACTTATGATCAGAAAATATCTGAAAGTCCTTTACTAGTTTGGCAAGGGTTACTTTAATGAGAGTGTTTGCAAAAGCTTGACCTGGAAATATTTGAATTCAATAGCTGTACCCTCTCACCCTGTATATCTTACCTATACAATTTCTTGATCCCATTGAAAATGGTAAATAGGAGCCAGGCAAAATCTTTTTGATGTTATCAGCAGAAAACCTCTCTGGATCAAATTTACTAGGATCTCTCCAGTATTTGGGACTGCGTTGAATATGAAATATGCTTATAGCGACGCTGACACCCTTGGGAAAAATTCTTCCATCTCCTTGATCACAGTAATTCATATTATAACTTTCCCTCTTATACAACTTATATCACAAGAATCATTTTGTTCACGTACCTATGTCAGCATCCTCAGAACAATGCCTTGCTACAAAGGGGATCGGTGGAAATAACCTCAAGGTTTCATTCAGTACCATCTCAGTGTATTTCATTTCTTTAGCCACGTTCCAGTCAACTTCGCCATCACCAACCACAGATATTATCTCCTCATATAATTTCTGCTGTTTGTCTTGGTGCATGCCAAGAAGTGTTGCGCAAAATGTCAGTGTATGTCCTGTTGTGTCAGTAGCCTGTAGAGATGAAAATCAAAACATCTAATTTCAGTTGAACTTTGAAATCTTACGCCTGCAGCAAACATACAAACTTCCGCAAATACATCCGACTCAAGCTTTTTTTGAAAAACATCTGCTATCAAAAGATCAACTAAGGAGATATTTTCAGCGTATTCTGAAAAGGAATCAATAAATATTGTCAAATGAAGCAAATACATTATGATGTGATTATAACCTGCTACTTCTGCCTTAGTCTTTTTCTCCAGAGCGATGGCATCTAATATGAAAACCCTGAACTCTTGTAATCCTTTGTTGAGCTTAGATCCCATAGGAAGTTTGAGCCATACATTTGCAGGAACCAAGGGATTTAGCATCAGCTTGGCAAACTCTTCTTGAAGGCTACATTGGATAATTTTAAGATATTTTAAAAATGACAAACTGAATCAAAACAAGGCATTAAATTATTATTGTGTTCAAATTAAAGTAGGTTTTTTTGATGGTTTCATTAAATTTATGAGCAAGATCGGCTGAAGATAATATGATCATACTTCTCAAAGGAAGTGATTTTTGCTTTCATCAAATAATGGTCAAATTACGTTTTTTTGTGATTTCATGAATGAGACAATTTAAGAAATGGCTTGTGCGAAGAGATGGCCACCTCCAAAGTATTCATTTTCAGGGATTGACAGACTTGACATAAGGAAGCAATTCACAAAGTTTCACGACTATATGTATCACTTCAAAGATACCACGGTGTACTGCTTTAACAACGGATTGCCGTAAAAATACCGTCTCTTTATAGTAATTCACGTTTCTAAGCCGGTAAATGACTTTTTAAATTAAGGGTCAAGATGTTTATGGAATTTCTAGACGAGTATAGTTTAAGGACATTTAACCGCTGTGTATCTTACAATGTTTCACTATGACTTTTTTTTCAATCGATTCAAGAGAAAGAGTGCTTTCTTATTGTCAAATCACTCATTGAGAAAGCGGTGGTGGAATTCCGTCTCACATTGTTACCATGAGATGGCGCCAGCCAAACCATGTCACCACTCAGGTAATACAGATAGGTTACTTATGTTAGCAACATTTTATGTCAAGTTATCAATTGAAACCATGAGACATCACCAGCCAAACCATGCTACCAATTCAATTTCACAGACTTTTGATGATGTAAAGTGTCATTTACCAATGAAAGTTTACAATACAGTATAGAGTGGAAATATTTTTTAACTCGAGTCTTGAATCTGAGAAAAGAAAGCCTGAAGATGGAAAAAGTTTCTCAAGGTACCCATGGAAAACATCTCTCTCTCTCTCTCCATTGCTCCCCACCATGATGACGGGTATACGCTTATCAAGGGACAAATCATGTTGAGAACTTAAATTTTTCTGAGATAGTTTGCGGACTTGATGAATACGGCGAAAAGGAAATTCCTAAGTTATCATGAAGAATTCAGTTCGGATTGGATACTGTCTTGGTATTGAGACTAACATCAAAGCTGGTGTTGTCAATTGAAATTTGATAACAAAAATCTGTCTCAATATTTTGTAATAGTTTGAGGAGTTTGAGTTTCTCTTCTTAAGACATGAAATCCTCCATCGACTGTGAATTGACGAAAGAAACAAAACTGACAATGAAAGTTGACAAAAATGTCGGACTAGAATCAATTTGAATACTCCATGAAGACATAGTGAATATTATATTACCTGAAACGCTGTTTTCTATTTGATCGCGGGTGTTGAGTTTGTAATTGAAACCGCATTGGAGATGAACGAGATTTTTATAAAACTCAAGTACACTGCTCGTTAAATTAAAAAACAATGCATTTTTTGCCCATTTTCAATAAGCTGTAGCTTAGTTAATTTTGTGTTTTCTATAATATACAGGTTGCCGAAGAAAGTGATGCAATTTTCAAAATGTTCAAGATACCTACAGCTATTTTGCTAAAAAACGATTCTTCACCAAACTTATACCTCAAGGATATCGCTAAAATCAGTACCTCGGGGCGTATTTGTCATTTTTTGAGTAAGTCTCCTGAAACAGCAGATTTTTTTTTCCCAATTCGTATTTTACGTTGTTTATTTGAGATCTGCGAACTCAACTTCAAAATTTCAGAATAAACGATACTTTTGCCACAATTCAAAAGAAAAAAGAAGATCAAACTGAAGCGGTGATATACAGGGTCCCTCAAAAATACGGAGAACAATATATATTTTTTTGGTATCGCGAAAATGATATCTGTACACTGTGTTCCATTTTGGTCGAGACGGCAGAGTATCTCAGTTATCAATGAAGATAGAACCCGTGCCGCTTTTCCGTAAAACTTACAATGCCGCAAATAGAAGTAACCTATAACGTTTTGTTTCTCAGATACATGGTGAAAACTAAAGTTTGCACTTTTTGGGGTGCTTTCATATCTCGCACACCACTCCACATAGAAAAAAAGTAAAAATTGGTCCTGAGATATCTTTGCGAAGAATGCCGCTGCATTCTGCCCTAATTTGGGTCAGTTACAGTGGCGACCGCTGCAGGGAGGTCAACAGGGCAGTGCTTTCCCGAAGCTGCGACAGAAACATCATCATTTTTGATTAATTTATTTTAAAAAAGTGAGCTTCATGCCCCCAACACACTCTCCAATTCTAAATCTAAACTCTAGAAACTCTAGGACGGTCAATACAAGCCGGCAACGCTGTAAGCCGGCTGGCATTGCTGGCAATTGTTTCAAGGACGGGTAGTTACGTGCCGGGCAATATCCGATTCCACTGCTTCGCAGACTTTCGCATGGTGCATTTTGGAAACCCGCATAATCGGGAGGAATATATGTTTTAGTAGATGACAGCCATCACAATCTTGCGTAATACTAAAATGTCCGCGAACATCTTGCCACTTTCTCTTCTTTGTGACTGCCTTATAATCAAGGTTACGTTATGTTTGTTTTGATCTATGTAGCTCAGCAGGGTGCCTATTTTGGGACCGATAGATCGGTCATATCGAGAGAAAGAGAGAGACAGTAAACGGAGAATTATATGGAGGTGATCGTTTATCTCTCTCGTATGACCGTTCTATCGGTCCCAGAATCGCGACCCAGGGGCGCTATTCTGTACACGTTACCGAGAGCCGTCGGTATCGGTAACTGTCACATACCGATAGTTATCGTCAAGCCGCTCTGTGTGCTATTCTGTATGCTTAGTTACCGACCAATATCGGTAAATCAAGCCAACGAGAATCGGTATCTGTACCGTGATCTCGCCAACCCTACGGTGGCCGTTACCGATGTTGATATTTGTTTCGTAGTTAAAGTTTTACCTTGAATTGGCGGATTTATTAAGTACGTTTAGAATATTTTTAAAGATATTTTTCATTATAGTGTTCAATTTAGTATTTTATTAAAAGTTTAAGTGACAATAAGTAAGCATATATTTTTTTAAAACATGACATTAGAGATAGGTATTTCATTCAACATAATTTAGACTATTACAAAATATATTCTACATTGAATCGCGAATATATTATCACTTAAACCACCAAAAAACCAAACTGAACACTACCAGTTTGGTATTTTATAAAAGGTTTCTACCTAAGTGATAATATTATATTTGCAAGTTTTTCTAAAATATGACATTGGATATAGGTATTTGATTCAATATTTATTGATTTATTGTTTGATGATATATGGTCCCTCTATGCGATATTAAACCACTGCGATTTGCTGAAAAGATTTTGATAAATGTTTGATAAAAATTCAATTCAAAAACTGCTTTCCCAATATCAACTGCATTATTATCACTCAATATGACCATGCATCTACTAATAACACAATCACACTATACATTCATGATAACTTTGAATTTATATGATTTCACTCGAAGCGTCAAACACCTCGCAACTCAAACCGAACAGAAACATATGAATTTAAAGAGAATAATAGTCAATAATATAGCTAGGTTCAAGTCTATAATCAAGTTTTTATAGTAAAACAGTTGTTGTGGATTTACCTTATAAATAATATAGTAGTACCATGAATAAATTAAAGGAATGAACAGGTATAATCTTTAAATAAATAAATTCTAAATTCTTCACTTGAGCACAAAAATGCCAACCACACTCCAAGAATAAAGCGTTTTTCTCTCAGATGCTTCACTCGACCCTTCATGGGATTTGTTTAGATAAAACAAAAATAAAAATATATCTTTGACATCTTGTTATCTCGAAAACAAAGCGTTTTCGCAAAAAAATTGTGTATGGTAAATAATATTTTTTTTTTAGTGTAGAGAATACTGTTCAAATATTTCAACCTAATTCCGGGACGCCCTAGGCAAAATTGCTTGAAATGAATTCGAACAATATTCAATCATAAAAAAAAATATATTATCAGTTTTTTGATTGATCATTCTGTTTTGTTAATCTACACAGAGGTAAAATAAATACTTGGACATTGGTAAATTTTTAATGTCAAACGGCAGTGCAACATTAAAAAAAAACTGAAAAGCCCGTTTGAATTCACCCCATATTACTGTACTTAGGTAAACCTACGCCAAATATACTCCAAGTTCCACACAGACACACAAGTAATATAACAAACCAGTAGATAGATTCGAGTGAATATACTTTAAATAGGTACCTCAAATCGAGTAAAAAGTTCATATTTTGAGAATGTGATATTTTGGCGCGATAATTTGTAAACTCTTTATCTAGAAATGTAAAAAAAGTAAACTGCTACAAGCAGCAAGATGGACTCTTTATATTTTGTATAATAGATGGAGGACATACACTTAATTATTTTCATTCAAATAGTCGACATTGTTAGTTGCGAATCCTTCATCAAGTTCCTATAACTTGACGCAAAAGTTTTGTCTCGACTTGCCTTCATATCTAAATGAATAAATGTGACAATGAATGCACAAAATTCACTGACCTTATAGCTTTTGTAGTAATTTTTTTTATTCGATAACGAGCGAAAAACACAAACCTTTCAAAGCAAATCCAAAAATGTCATGAGCGGCGAAATGGCGTATTCTCGTGGACGGATCTGACAGTTCTGCTTATCGCTCATTGGCTGAACTTACCAAATCGATCGATATCGGTATATAACGATAGTTGACGGTTGCATGTCCGACGGTCGGTAACTATGGCATACAGAATAGCGTCGTCATGATCCCATCGGCCGCGCAACCGTTAAATGTCGGTAGATACCGATACCGACGGCTAACGGAAACATGTACAGAATAACGCTCCTGGGGCGCTATTCTGTACACGTTACCGAGATCCGTCGGTATCGGTAACTGTCACATACCGATAGTTATCGTCAAGCCGCTCTGTGTGCTATTCTGTATGCTTAGTTCCCGACCAATATCGGTAAATCAAGCCGACGAGAATCGGTATCTGTACCGTGATCTCGCCATCCCTACGGTGGCCGTTACCGATGTTGATATTTGTTTCGTAGTTGAAGTTTTACCTTGAATTGGCGGATTTATTAAGTACGTTTAAAATATTTTTGAAGATATTTTTCATTATAGTGTTCAATTTAGTATTTTATTAAAAGTTTGAGTGACAATAAATAAGCATATATTTTTAAAAACATGACATTAGAGATAGGTATTTCATTCAACATAATTTAGACTATTACAAAAAATCTTTTACATTGAATAGCGAATTTATTATGACTTAGGTAGTTACCTTTTATAAAATACCAAACTGAACACTACCAGTTTGGTATTTTATAAAAGGTTCCTACCTAAGTGATAATATATTTGCAAGTTTTTCTAAAATATGACATTGGAGATGGGTATTTGATTCAATATTTATTGATTTATTGTTTTATGATATATGGTCCCTCTATGCGATATCAAACCACTGCGATTTGCTGAAAAGATTTTTGATAAATTTGAGACAGTCATTCAATCCAAAAATTGCTTTCCCAATATTAACTGCATAATTATCACTCAACATGACCATGCATGCACCTTCTGATAACACAATCACACTATACATTCATAATAACTTTGAATTTATATGACTTTACTCGAAGCGTCAAACACCTCGCAACTCAAACCGAACAGTAACAGCAATAGACTGTGGAGCACCTTCTTCACCGGACACAGAAACATATGAATTTAAAGTGAATAATAGTCAATATAGCTAGGTTCAAGTCTATAATCAAGTTTTTATAGTAAAACAGTTGTTGTGGATTAACCTTATAACCAATATAGTAGTATCATGAATAAATTAAAGGAATGAACAGGTAGAATCTATAAATAAATAAATTCTAAATTCTTCACTTGAGCACAAAAATGCCAACCACACTCCAAGAATAAAGCGTTTTTCTCTTAGACGCTTCACTCGACCCTTAATGGGATTTATTTAGATAAAACAAAAATAAAAATATAAATTTGACATCCTGTTATCTCGAAAACAAAGCGTTTTCGCAAAAAAAAATTGTGTATGGTAAATGATATTTTTTTTTAGTGTAGAGAATACTGTTCAAATATTTCAACCTAATTCCGGGATACCCAAGGCAAAATTGCTTGAACTGAATTCGAACAATATTCAATCATTAAACCAACTATATTATCAGTTTTTTGATTGATCATTCTGTTTTGTTAATCTACACAGAGGTCTAATAAATTCTTGGACATTGGTAAATCTTTAATGTCAAACGGCAGTGCAATATTAAAATAAAACTCAAAAGCCCGTTTGAATTCACGCCATATTACTGTACTTAGGTATACCTACGCCAAATATATACTCCAAGTTCCACACAGACAAACATTTAATATAACAAACCGGTAGATAGATTCGAGTAAATATACTTTAAATAGGTACCTCAAATCGAGTAAAAAGTTCATATTTTGAGAAAGTGATATTTTAGCGCGATAATTTTTTAACTCTTTATCTAGAAATGTAAAAAAAAGTAAACTGCTACAAGCAGCAAGATTGACTCTTTATATTTTGTATAATAGATGGAGAACATACACTTAATTATTTTCATTCAAATAGTCGACATTGTTAGTTGCGAATCCTTCATCAAGTTCCTATAACTTGACGCAAAAGTTTTGTCCAAGCTTGCCTTCATATCTAAATGAATAAATGTGACAATGAATGGACAACATTCACTGACCTTATAGCTTTTGTAGTCATTTTTTTTATTCGATAACGAGTCTTTGCGAAAAACACAAACCTTGGTAACTTTCAAAGCAAATCCAAAAATGTCAACTGAGCGGCGAAATGGAATACGCTCGTGGACGGATCTGACAGGTCTGCTTATCGCTCATTGGCTGAACGTACCAAATCGATCGATATCGGTATATAACGATAGTTGACGGTTGCATTTCCGACAGTCGGTAACTATGGCATACAGAATAGCGTCGTCATGATCCCATCGGCCGCGCAACCGTTAAATGTCGGTAGTTACCGATACCGACGGCCAACGGAATCATGTACAGAATAGCGCTCCTGGTGTCAGTCACCAGTGAAAATTCTACAAGTTGTAAAATTTTCGCCTGTTGGGCCGAGTCGATTGTTTTGAAAATGGAGAATACCTTAGAGAACTTAATCAATTGTGTGAATTTAAATAAGTTTTCGTATGAACTTCGATTGGAAATAAAATCATCAGGGCCACAACGACCAGACCTAAATATTGACCAACATTTTAGTGCTAGTGCCGCAAGTGGTTGAAAAAAAATTATAATCGTAAATTCTCGGAGTTTTACGATGCTGAAAGCTGGCTGTGCGATTGTGAAAAAAAAATCCTTTTTTTGCTTTATTTGTCTCATTATGGTAAAAAAAGGTAAAAAGGTAAAAAGACACAAAGTAAGTGCTATCCATCTAAATAACCACATAGAATTTGCAATGCCAGGCAAGGTTGATATTAGATGCCGATCAAATAGTGCATATAGGCAGAACATCATCGAACATAATGAAAATGTGACAAGAAATAGACATATAGTAAATGCCAAACATGAATTGAATGGTGAAAATCATGAATAATTTATGGGCTTTTTGGTGATCAAAGACCATAATTCGGAAGGAATCAGTCATGAAATTTTAAATGAACTTGAATATATTGGAATTAGCAAAAACCCCTCAAAGACTAATTGCACAGAGTTATGATGGTGCCTCAGTTATGAGTGGTAAAGATAATGGCGTGCAAGCTCTTAAAAAAATATATATAATAATGCCCATCACATTCACTGTTACGCCCATCAACTAAACCTAATTATTGAACGTGCAGCAAACCAGAACAAGCAAATAAGAGTATTTTTTGCAATATTGAGGGCTTTGCTACATTTTTTTCAAGGTCTCCAAAACGTACGGCTGTTCTTGATAAAGTGGTCAAAAAACGTCTACCTAGGTCAAGCAGTACTATAAAGATGAAACTTCAAAATTCGTTGTGTAACGACCGTATATGTTTACAAAACTGAAATTATTTTGTGCCTTGAACAAATAATAGATGATCCGACAAATGACAAGAGCACGATTAAAAAGGCAGTTGGCCTAAAAAACATGTTAAAAAACCCGGACTTCCTCTGTTGGTTATATTTTTTTAATAAGGCTATGCCCAACAGCGACATCCTTTTCAATCAATTACAGAGCCACGATATTGATAGCATAAACATGCAGAAATGTATATCTTCATTTAAGCAGTCCATCCAAAATGTGAAGGATTCAACTGATTACGATTACTTTACTGAAAAAGGCAACGATGAACCAGTGTCGCAACCAAAAAGAGCGTGTTTCCAAGAAATATATGAAAATGTTGCTGAGGAAGTATGTGACGTTATTATTATATCGACAGAAAATCGTTTCAGCTTCTCTGATCATCTCTCCATAGCTACTCTTTTTCAGCCACCGTTATTTTCTAAATTTCAATTATTGTTTCCCGATACAGAGTTTGAACTGGCAGTTGAAAATTTTAACCTAGACAAATATTCGTCAAAACATGAATTAACAGTTATTCACAGCAGACAGGATTTTGCAAGTGCGTCGGGTGCATTACCATTGTTACAGTGCTTTTATGAAAACAATCCGTGTGGTGCGTTTCCAGAGTCTGTAAAATTATTAAAAATCATATGTACAATGCCTATGACAACAGTTGAATGTGAACGTTCTTTTTCAACGTCAAAGCGTATTGAAACATTTACGAGAAATACAATGTGTGGAAGTAGATTGAACGCTTTAGCTATGTGTTCCATCAAAACAAATTTGTTAGCTACGGAAAATCATCTATAAACATATAAACTAGGGATGTTTGTTTTTGATATCATTTCATGTATTTTCTTCTGATTATAATGATTTATCACACTTTATATTTTTTGAGGTCTTAAATGTAAAAGTTAAAAAATAGATTTTTTACAGGTCTTCAATCCATACAGTGTCTCGCAGATAAGATGAATAAACCCCTGTATTTTCTTTATTCAAAGATGTCGGGGTTTGAAATTTTCTACAGTCATACAGACCGATGAACTCCACTATTGATGATATTCAACTGAAATTTGATGTCTATACCCCGCCTACTACGTCTTCGAGAAGAGGGCCACTTCTTGATATTTTGCTTCGCGTCTAAGTTATCAGAAGAAGGTTATTCTTGATTGTATTCTTTTATCGGATACCGAGTTGCAAGAGAAAATTCCAATTTCTATTTTTGTATTTTTCATGGATTAAATCAATTATTACCTAATAAAAATTATGTGTTCCCATAAACTTAAAGATTGTTTTGAAGAAGCCGTGATAGTAATATATCGAAAGAAGATCAAATTTTTGGTTTTTGTTGAAATCATATTGGGTCAAACGGAAAAATAATTTCGTGAATGAACAAAAATACTGAAAAAAAAAGTTGGAATTTTTTCGTAAAAATTAAAATCCAGAATTCGATCTGAACAATTTTTTCCAGTAGTTCTGATGCGAAGCAAAATATTTATTGGTCTTCTTTGCGAAGACATAGTATGCGGGGTTTAGACATCAAAGTTTAATTATATGTCATGAATAGTGGAATTAGTCTTTATGATTGTACAAGGTTTCGAACGCCGGCTTTGTCAAATAAGAAAATTAGAGGTGTGTATTCACCTCATCTGCGACAAACTGTATAATGTCGATGAAGAATCCCATAACTAATGACCAATATCAATTGTTCAAACTGCTATCCAAAACTCACATACCGTTCCAACTTTTCCAAATTGTAATTCAAATTAAAATTATAACGACAACTGGACAACGAGAACAGAACATACCTCTAACTAATTTAATCATTTCGTACATACCGGAAATTTCTCATAAACTAAAACGTTCAGGTCAAAAATATAATATACGGACCATTTTCAAAACTAATAGCACACATTGCTCTAATTTGACATATTATACCAAAACTAATAATATTAATGAGTCTACTAAAAATGTTGTTCAAAAAATTCTTTGTGAATGTAATGAATTATTCTATACTGCAAAGACCTCAGGACCTTCAAAAAAAAGAATTGGAGAACATAAATCATACATGAAAAAAAAAGGAATTTCAAAGATCAGGAATTTGTCAACATGCGCGCGTTTGATAATAATTATAAAATAAATAGGGATAATTCGGAAATCTTAGCAAAAAAGACATGTTCTTAAAAACGTAAACTTGAAGAAAGTGCATATATTATGTGAAATTCCAATGAATCTGTAGCAACTTGCTCTGTAAATCTCAAGTAATACATGGTTACCTTTATCAAGAAAATGAACATAGCCCAAAAAAGTGAATTATGGATTCTTAACATATAAAAATTTGAACAATCAACATCATGCACTTGGCAGTGAAACTGACATTTACTGCCATGAACATAAAAAAGCCAATTTTGCTAAGAAAACACAACACGAAAAATATTTTTTTAATTTGAATCAAGTGTTCCTTTTTTTATGGTCCACTGACGACGGAAGCAGATTCGCTTCCGAAACGTTTCATATCGAGTATTAATTATCATTTAGCAAAATGGTGCCATCTTGACTCTTGAAATCGACCTGCAAAACGCTGGAACTTTCGACAAAATCCTTGTATTCATCTCAAAGTTACAGCTAATTGAACATGGGCAAAAAAATTGCTATGTTTTTTATTTTGACGAGAAGCTTAGATGATATAATATCTTGAACGTGACCCATTTGATTATATTAGGTCTGTTCGCAGAACAATCACAAACCAGTCAGAGCTAATAAGAATTCAGCATTCGCAGTTTGCAATCTATTTCTGATTATTTGGACCAATGGATGGAGCGCTGACCGATTTGTGATTGTTCTACGAACAGAGCTATTATTAGAGAGTAACAAATGAAATAGATGTCAATGTAAGATACGTCTCGAGCAAAGTTGATAACATTTTTGGAGTTCTGTTTCTTCCTAAGCGAAAGAACCTTGTGCAGTTGTTATGAAATCGATTTTCTATTTTTCTTAGAGTTTGAATACAAGTGAATTATTCAGACATTACAACGATTTTCATTTTTCACTATTGAAACGATTCATCGAAAAAAAAAAAACAGATCACCTTTTTTGCTTGAGACTCAACGGAAAATCAAAAGATGTGTTTTTCCTTAGTGAGAACTCTGTGGCGTAACACTCTTTTTTTCAAAATTGAAAATCAAAGTTGCTCTAGTTCCGGTCCTAGGAAAGTTGGATCAACGCAAATTTCTCAAAGAAGATGCTCAAACACCTAGGATATTCTTTCTGAAAATTTGACCAGAATAACTTCAGGTATCTCGAATCTACGACAAAAACTTGAAATGTTTCCAAAATTCCAACACCCTCTATTCTTTCAACAAGACGTTTGCGGACATCCACAGAAATCCATTATCAGACTATACTCTCACCATGACAAAATGCGCACTTATTTCAGACTCACCCTGTATAGCCTACAGTTTATTAAGATCTACTACTCACTGGTCAACTTTTCCCCCAAATTCTTCAACCACGGCTGGATCGGCTTTTGTGTTATGGTTGAATGTTGCATCTAGAAATAAGCTTGGTCAATGATACCTGTAAAACGTTCCGATATGAACACCTACAAAAAAAACTGGCAAAGGAATATCTGTTGAATAATTCATACAGACACTGACTGAGTGTATGTGCTTTCACTCGTGCAGCAATTGTAGAACCAAGATCTTGGAAAGTCGGAATCAATGATTGTACAGCAGTGCTTTTATATGCCGATTTGAAATATCTTCTCCTTGGCTTCCATTTTTCACCTGAAATATCACGTGTGTCAAATCAGTTCAGGATTAATAATAAATATAAATAAAGAAAACCATCAATCACCTAAGACTTACGCAAATTATTCTTAGCTTCAGTAGCCAATGAACAATTTGCATATATTTTCAAATGACTTAGTTTTATACAGGGATAGGGAAAATCACCAGACCGGCGATTATTTCACAGATCACTTCATCATTCACTGGAAGTCTACATGGAAAACAGTAAAAATTTGATGTCTAAAAAAAAAATCTTGGACAGATGCTTTGTGAGATACACGCATGCAGGGGCTCTTAGACGTGCGGTTTGGATGAGTATTGTTAATTATATTGTATTGATTATTTGATACATATCCTTACTTTTTGGTTTCATCCGCCTCCCAAACTCGTTGACTTACCAATTCCATTTTCTATTTATTGATTATTCTGCAATAGCTAAACGCAAACCTACACCAAAATCGATACTTGTGCTTTTCTGGGGAATTTTCATCGTCAAACTGCATGTTTAGCGTGTCAGCTACTTAGCTCCAAAAACGCTTCAAGTTTGAATACCTTATCTCACCACAGCATTTCAACTCTACACCTTATAAGAAGCCTGTTATTTCGACAAATAACATTGTTTACGTTATGTAGAAACGTGAACAGCATAGCGATTTCAGGAAAGTAACATATTAGGCACATAACGTTCATGTCATATTCAACGTAAATGAACAAGATTATTGCATTTTTGACATGACATGAAACTCGAAAGATTCAAGATAAAGAAAAACGGTCTGCACTTTCTCTTCTCGACTTTTCAAGACATATCTAAGGACATAAAAATAATTCTTGTCCAAAAATGTCAAAATATGTCGAAAAAAGTGGACAGTGTCATCTACTCAAATTACAAAATAGCTTTTGAAAAGTTAGGGTGAGAAATAAGAATAAAAATATCAAATAGTGGCGTTTTTTGCAACAAATTTCAAACTTTCATCTTTCATGACTTTATGACTTGCCCTGTATATGTAGATTTTTTGAAGCCTTACAACAGTCTTTTAAGTCAAATATTTTTTTCTTAGTCATGAATCTTCTGGAATTTTCGACTATTCTGGTAATTTCTCCCTGTACAGTTCATTTTTTTTTTAAGTTACAGTGACAGAACAAAGTTATAGGTTAACGGTTGGCCAACCTTTTTATATTAAAATGGTCACAAATTAAACTATGATTCGTTTTGTTGGGGTATGTTCAAAATATATTTGCTTGGATAGAAAAAAAAAACGTTCGAAAAAAGACTGTTATAATTATTTCGGAATAGATGTAGAGGTTAAAACTTCTTCAATAGAGAAGAGTGATATGAATTTGAACATACTCAATAAAATATTTTATATTTCCATCATTTCGAATGGTTTATCCAGGTCCACCATTATTATCTATTGCCCAGTCTTATTTACGATATATGGATGAAATATAATAAGAGGATGTACAGGGTGGCCAACAAAGAATGCGAGGTACTGTTTCTGGAAAACTATGCATCCTAGAGGCTTGCGACAAAAAAAATTATGACTAAAACGGCCAAGAAAAATCCTATAAAATATTTTCAAGTTTCTGAAATGACCGCTAGGGGGCGTAACTGAGAGGAAAGATAGATTCTTTAGCAGGTGGGTTGGTTGATAGGATACTACACACATATCCAAAAGTCTTGGACTCCTCCGGTTCTTTCCCCATTTCTTCTGATATTAAAGATCTAGACTAGATATGCGATTCAAAAGATGTCAAAAATTGCCTAAAATTGGCAATTCCGGCTAAAAGCTTGGGACATTTATCATTTTAAGCAACTTCAAAACCGAATATCTAGGCTATAAAATTGTCAATAATTGTAGTGTAATTTTCAGGGTCGATATAATTGTTGCCCCTCTTTCGAATGTAGTCATCAATTTTTTTCTAAAACCACTTTGAAAAACCATCAAGAGTGGCTTTTTTTTTCTTTCAGAGGTCAAAAAGGTATACCTAATGACTTTAAAACAAAAAAAAAGTTCGAGCACTCAAACTTGGGAAAAGAATAGAGTACTTATTTAGGTGACCAGAATTTTAATATCTGTATAAATCGGGATCCAAGACTTTTGGAGGTGTGTGTATTAACAAAGTTCACTAATAGAAATAAGCTGCGTCTAATCATTACTGATTTTCTCTCGGATTTTCTATTTCTGATTGATACATTGTGAAGAAGTGTGGTGTGGTTGCATGTTATCTAATTATGGACACCTTTAATTTGGTGAATTCACTGAGGGGTATATGCACCGTAGAAATCTAATCCGGATAAAGACTTCATCGCGATTATTTTCCATTAGGTGGTATGGAGGATAATCGCGATAAATGCTTCATCCGGATTAGATTTCTACGGTGCATATACCCTTAACTCAACAAAAAAACGAAACTACCCTATTTTGTCCATGAACTGGGCGCCATCTCCAAAAAAATCCAATGACATAGAAAGTTCATGGGGAAAAATTCCTCATATTTTTATTATGAACCACTTTTATGCAGGTCAATTTACTGGTAAATGATTTCTTAGAAAATCACTTCAAAAGAGTTTATTGTGGAAAGCACCCATTTATTACAACAAAGAACTGGACTTCAACACGAGGAGTTTTCTTTATCGGATTCATAAGCCATTGTCTCATCTTCCGAATCAGATTCTTCTTCGAACTATATGATTAAAGGAGAAACGTTGGAGACTTCTGTGTTTCCCTTTTATTTATTCCAATCTTTTCTGATCAATTTTTCTGTGTGATCAACACAATTTTGCCACATTTCGCAGATGAATTTTTAAATGGCCTCTTGCCAAATGTATTTAACTTTATTATGGTTAGAAATAGTGGTATTCGGAATATGCCTATTATAATGGGTTTTGCAAAATACCCAGACCATTTCAATTGGATTATACTGGCAATGATATGGAGGCAATCTAAGAACCTCAAATCCCTTTGCTTCCAGATACTCGTCAACCACATATTTTTTTCCTAGATTTTCTGACAAAAGAGGTTTGGCGAGGCACCAAAGCTCTTTTTTTGTACACGAGCCATTCACGAAAATTTTTTGAGATAAAAGAAATTCCGAAATCGTTGATTTATTTGAGTTTTTTGTAATTGTTTTTTCACTACGAACCGAATGATAAGGCGCGTTGTCCATTCATAGTTTTATGGTAATCCCTATCGTTGTTTCTACTCGAGAAAAGCATACCACAATTTGGAAGAAATCCCCTCCTGAAACCCGCATGTAAAACTGTTAACCGATCCCCTTCACTGGAAATTTTGATTTCATTCATTCTTTTGTCATCATCTTTCACCCAACGTCTCACACTACTTCCGTTTTTGTAAATCCAGGTCTCGTCTAAAAACACAAACACAACGTGATCGTCTGAATCCAAATATTGTAAATATTTTCTCAAAAAAGCAATTTTTGCCCGAAACACATAACTTCTTTCACATAAAATTTTTCTACCGTCTACTTTTTTGTATTTAAAGCCCATATCGCGAATAATTTTGTAAAGTTAGCTCCTGGAACCCTTGAATCTAACTTCTTTTTTAACGTGATTTAATAAGTCGTTCAACCTAAAATGTTTTCCCATCCTCAAATATTCAAAAATCTGCCTACTTAGTTCCTCGCGCAAGTAAAAGTTGTTTAACCATTTCCCCTTGATTATTCTGCCCCTGCATTTCTTATTTTCCTCATCTGCCTTCAAATCTTCCTTTTGTCTCAAAATTTTATATATCGTATAGTAATGAATCTAGAAAATATTTAATACCATTTTTAAAAAATTTTTTTTCAGAAGAGAATAGGTACATACCTCAAAATTTTTTTCCAGTGCTTCAACATGTTCAGCTATTGGTATATCTGGACGCAGCAAACGGAATTGTTTATATGTGCCCGTACCGCATCTTTTACGTATTGCAAAATAAATTTGCCCCTAGGCATTATTTCTAAAATTTTCTTGCACTGACAAACGGCCAGTTCTATCAAATAAATAAGCCAAAGTCACAATCAGACATAGACATGTCATGGAGAAATTCCAATTCAATTTGCGAGCATCTTATGAAACTTTTTTTTTTGCCAACATTTAACCTATAATTCTGATCTGTCACTCTAACTTGAAAAAAAAAATGAACTTTATACGTGCTTTACCCAATCACACAGGACGAAGGTTGTGCAGAATTAGCTGATAAAAAAAATATAGGTATACATATGAACACATTCCCTACCTGTGCGCAACCAGCCGACTTGACAATCACTACTGTTGTTTGTCGTACGAAGCCTGCGGTACAAACGTATTGACTTTTTTGGTGTTGAATGAAGAGTTTTTAAACAGAAAAACATGAGAGACACAAAAAAACAAAAGCTATCAAAGTGAAGAAAATGCTTAGTGCAATTCTAAAAAAAATGGATGACAGTAGTAGTGGTTTAAGTAAGTAGATATTGATTTAGATTTTTTTTAGTCTTGTTATCACGTTGTTGAAAAAAACTGTGTTGACATACAAGTTTGAATGAATGAAGACCCGTTTAAATGGAGATAATGATTGTGAGTGGACGTTTCATAAGTATGAGTGCCAGACTCTTTATTGAGTGCAAGAAATAGCCACTTATTGTGTGTAAGCTGGCCACGCATTGTGGGCAATAATTATCCACTTATTGGGGAAGTTCTGGCGACTTTAACTTTACTCACTGATTGTGATGATGGTTTTGACCTTTTAATTTTAATGCCCGATTGGATAATAAATATCGAGTATAATTTTTGATTTCAAGAGCCTATGCAATATTTTTTTGTTGTTGTGTGAATGAACTTTGAGAAACCGTGTTTATCGGAGAAATATTACAAATTTTTCTCTATAAGGTTCGTCCACTCAATCGGATTCAGATCAAGATTTAATGGAGGTTGAAGATCAGTTGGTTAACCCCGGTGAAGGAAATGACGGGCCAATAAATGATAATATGATTAATATCAAAGAGATGCTTGGAGAAGACCACCCGTTGATGTTGGAGAAAGCGGGTGCAGCTGTTAATAACGATACTGCAGCATACTGGATTCCAATTTCAAAGAATGGTCCAGATAAGTACTTGAGAAAGGAGCTTATGGAGAAGTACTCGACCGTCGAAGATTTTCTGGCGTTACGTCCACCGAAGCTTCATGAAGAGATAGCAGTCGGGTTACAGAACTTCTTGTTCAGACAAGATATTTTTTTTCTCATATTCAGGAAAACATCAGGGCTAGCGTGAGTGCTGCTGTTGCTCCAATTGATCACTTTATAGCTCAGAGAGACACAACGAAGAAGTTGTTGCAAAAAAAAATAGATTCTACGAAGTTGATCACATAAATAAACCATACCATTTTGGTGCACCGGACATTCGTTCTATCAAGTTCTTTGATCCCTACAATCAAAAAAGTTTCCGAAAATTGTACAATTGACACTTTACTTTTTGGGAAAATTTTTTTCCAGTCAGTCAAACAATCACAAGAAGTACAAAAGTTTGGAATACAGATCAAGAAACCTGCATTTAGAAACTCGTCCCGCATAAGTGTTCAGCAGCCTAGTACAAGCCATGGAAACAAAAATCAAGCCTCTACACGTCAATTCACTTCGAATCATTTAAACTGGAAGCGCCAGACCTTCAAGAAGAGGAGAAAAGAGGAGGAGACAAAGAGCCTGGGCGCGGTGCACTCGAGGAGCAAACACCATCGGGACCCCAGATAGACATGGAGGTATATCTATCTGGGGCCCCGATTGTGTTTGCTCTTCGACTGCACCGCGCCCAGGCTCTTTGTCCCCTCCTTTTTTCTCCTCTTCAAAAGTTTTGCTGGTAGCCTGGCTAAGTTTGTTGGCTATTGGAGTTCAATAACTTCTAACGAAATCATTATTGATCGGATTAGAGGTGTCAAGATTTGGTATAATAACATTCCATGTCAAAAACATACCCCGAAATTTGAAGTAGATAAAAAATACGGAATCGAGATGCTTAACAAGATAGAGGAATTGTTAAGCAAGGGAGTTACCTATCTCAAAATGTAGACATAGAAAAAACGAATTTTTATCAAATCATTTCTTGGTGAAGAAGAGTGATGGATCCATGCGATTCACTCTTGACTTGAAGAAGTTGAATAAATTCATAACTCCTCCTCATTTCAAGTTAGAGGATTATAGAAGTGAGAAAAATTCACTGTTCCAAACCTATTTAATGGTAAAAATTGATTTGAGAGATGTTCATTATATGATAAATATACAGGGTGTCCGGAAATTACGCGTCAGGATTTTGGTGGGCGATTCTACATGAAAAATTAATGCAACAAACTTCTATACAATTTTTTCAAAAACTTCAAAAATTTTTTCAAAGTACGAATTTTTAATTATTTAAGGTACGGTTAATGTTTAAAGTCGTTTTTCTCGAAAACCGTTGATTCTACGATGATGCAACACGAGCACCTTTTTAAAAAATATTTTGATGCTCTTTACTAATTTGACATCCAAATTTATAAAAAGATTAAAACAAAAAAGTTCTAAGTAATTTTCCTAAGGTGAAGGACAGCTTCAGCCTTTTGTCATTGACGACTAGCGTCAAATTAATAGGGTGAATACAAAGAAACACTAGTGACATGCATGCAAAATTTGGCGAAAATCATTACACTAGAAAAAAAGTTATTAAAAAAAATAAGAAAAAAAATATATTTTTTAACACCCTGTATCTTCCTTAATTTTGAGTTTTTGAAAAAATTGTATAGAAGTTTGTTGCATTAATTTTTCATGTAGAATCGCCCACCAAAATCCTGACGCGTAATTTCCGGACACCCTGTATAATATAAAATAATTTCAAGAATTTTTTTAAGTTTGACCATCAAAAAGCTCTTTATGACTTCAATTGCGTGCCAATGGGTCTATGCCCAGCGCCTTTCATTTTTAACAAAATATTAAAACCTGTTATTGCAAAATTAAGATCGGAAGGAATAATAATCATTATAATTTAGTTGGATGATTTATTAGTAATCGCCAAAAAAAAGAGAGAATGTCAACAAAATGTGGCCCGGGTCTTGCAGATATTGGACTATTTGGGGTTTATAATAAACTATGAAAAAAGTATGTTATACCCTTCTCGAGTATGTAAATATTCAGAGTTTAATTTTTACACAATAAATATGAAGATCTCTTTGCCCAAAGAGAAAATTTTCAAGATAGAAGGTGCGTGTATTAATGTTTTGAGAAACAACCGCTGTCATATCAACTTGTACAGTTTTGGTTATGTTAGTGGCCGCAAGTCCAGCTTTGAAATATGGCTGGGCCCATACAAAAATATTAGAAGGGGCAAAATATTTTGCTCTGTTGGCTTCCAAGGGCAACCATAATAAGAAAATGATTCTTGATCCAGAGGTTGTTTTGGAAATTAACTGGTGGTTGTCTTATTTAGAAGACAGTAGTTTTTCAATAAAGCAAACAAAATATGACTTGGAAATTTTGTCTGACGCTTCTCTGATGAGATGGGGTCGAGTATGTGAAAATAAACGGGTTGATGGCCTTTGGGCTATTAATGACATGAAAGATCACATACATTATTTGGAATTGTTAGGCGCTTTTCAGTGTTTGAGACATTTTACCCAAGCTGAAAATTAGATCAATGTGCTCTTACGAGTAGACAATTCCACAGCTGTAAATTACATAAATCGCATGGGAGGTGTTAAATATAATAATCTAAACAGAATTACAAAAAAGCTATGGGATTACTGTGAGAGTAAAGATATTCATGCTTTTGCGTCGTATATTATCACGTATGAAAATGTTATAGCTGATCAAGAATCTAGACAAGCTTACACCGAATATGGGATATCTCAAGAATATTTTGATAGAATTACTACTTTGTTTTATCATCCCACTATATATTTATTTGCATCTACAGATAATACAAAATGTCAGCATTTTTAATCGTGGGAACCTGTTTCATTCTCAATTTTAGTAGACGCGTTTACCTTTTTTTGGAAAGACCTATCATTTTATGCATTTCCACCATTTCCGCCGATATCAAAGGTGTTGAGGAAAGTGAAGGATGATAATGCACGAGGACTTTTGGTTATACCAAAGTGGCCAGCCCTGGTACCCAGTTTTTCAGTATATGCTGACTTCTGAGGTTAATATTGATGTCTCCTTGCAGGCATCCCCATCCTCTATGGAAATCTCTTACCCTGGTTGCAGGGATTATATTAGAGAGGCGTACATAAAAAAGCCTCAATAAGTCAACAGACTCTCAAGCAATACGATTCTGCCTATAGAGCCTGTTGGAAATTTTGTTTGTTTAAAAATGTAAAATGTAAAAAGGAAAGATTTGTATAACGTGTATGTATACAAACACGTTACGCAAATCTTTCCTCTTTACATACTCTTCCATGTGTACTCAACTATTCTACTTCCATAAAAATGTAAATCCTTATTATAGTTGTGTATCGGCAGAAATTATTTGTTCTCTAACATTAACCTTTGAATAAGGTTGATCATTTTCAGTGGGTAATTGTTATAAGACGGCCCTGGCCTTGGTGATACAAATGTCAAAAAATGATGGAAAAATTGTAAGCAGGTTTTTAATTGGCTTAGGAATATCAAGCCTCCAAAAGCTGGATATTCGAGTACATGGGACCCGTACCCGGTAATTAACTATTTGGAAAACCAATATCCCCTAGATTCATTATCTCTAGAAGATCTGTCTTTCAAATTAGTAAGATTGTTAGCGTTAACGACTGCTTACAGAATGCAGACATTAGCGAAGATAAATGTCACCAACATTGTTAAAGGGGCAGAATATTTGGAGATATTCATTGAGGATGAAATTGAAACATCAGGGAAAAATAGCCTCAAGCCAGTTCTGTATATTCCGTATTTTTTAAATAGATAAACCATCGTTATGTTTCGCATTTACAATAGATTTATACAGGGTGTTCATGGGATTACTGTACAACGCTCAACCACAAATTCGTTAACCAAAAATAAGGTGATCTAGGCTATATCCAAAACTGCTTCGCTAACTCTACAGAGGGCGTCAAAGACTAAAAAGTTAAAAAAAAATAGTTCTCTATATTTTTCAAAAACGTGCGGATCAATTTGGATAATTTTCGGTACCTAGTCTTGGACCATGAAATTACGTTTTTTGTTTCTAAAGCGACCGGTTGAGATTAACCGAAAGTGTGATAAAGGTGACGTCATATGTAGTTATTTCTTTTTATTTTTTTTTGGTATTGACTTTCTGATAATTCAGTTGTTTTTATCTAAAAGTTCAATGTGAGGTTTTCTCTCTCCTGAGAAATTTTGCAAAGAAAAGTGGTTGTGTCAGAATTTTTTTTTAACAAGCTTCACAGACATTTTATTATTGATCTATTTTTCTAGCATAACTACTCGGCTGCCTCAAGCAGAAACACAGTTACTTCGTCGAAAAGAGTTTTGAGAAAATCGGGTTTTAGTTATAATTCAGAAGCCCTAATGGTAATGGTAATGGTAGAGGTTGGGGGGCAGAGCCCGGCGAGTAGGCCTAGTGGCCCTTTTTGCCATCCCCGCTTGGCCAACCCAACTACTCAAAACGACCAGTACATGTCGTGAAACTCCCAGCAGGTGGTAGGAGGTTTCCTCCGCCCTTCTGCAGTAGGGGCATGGGGGTGATTCGCTTATTCCTAACAAATTCAGGTGTCTGTTGAGCCTGAAATGACCTATCAGAATGCCAACGATGGTACTTAATGCCTTCTTGCTCTTGTTCAGCAATTGGGCCGTCCTTGGCCTGTGAGGTTCTGATATCGTTTCTTCGGCCTGCCTGTATGATGAGTTACTGTTCCAGTTCTCAACTGTCCTCTTCTACGCCCATTCGTTGAGAGTGCCTGAGATTAGTTGTTTACTTAGGCCTAGAAATGGTTCCGGTCCGGAGAGTCGCGTGGCAGGTCCTCGTTTGGTCAGCTTGTCCGCTTGCTCATTGCCGATGATCCCCGCGTGCCTCAGAACCCATACTTCTTTGACCCTCTTTTTCTCACCCAGCATCGCGCTGCAGGTACACTACATCTTTGGACCAGCGGGCAGCTTATCCTTGGTTTGGTGATTGCTTCAAGTGCCGCTTGACTGTCCGAGTAGATAACAATGTTATTCTCCATTCCTCTTTTTACCTCATACCTGAAGGCAACCGCTAGGATAACAGATATTTCCGCCTGGAAGACTGGTGCAGGTCTTCCAAGGGGAAAAGCTTCGCCAGTGTTCCTGTCAGACCTGAACACTCCGGCTCCAGACGAACCCGTGCGTTCAGCCTTGAAGCCATCTGTGAATCCGACTTGAGTGTTGACAGGCGTCTCAATCGGTTTGATCGGCCACTTTCTCTTCATCGGTATGTGCACCTTGAAGCTCCTTCGGAGTCTGAGACGACCATCCGTGAGTGTCAACCCGGCCAATGGAAGCGGTAACTCGCACCACACCATTGATGATATTCTGTCAAATGTTCCTTCATGGTCTTCTGGGCAACCATCCTACTATAGAAAGCCATCGCTTCCTTAGCTTGAGTACATAAGTGGTCTTATCGGTTGCCGGCCACCAGACCACGGATCCTAATGAGATTCTCGGCCTGATGAAAGCCTGGTAGAGCCAATGCATGACCTGGGGTCTTGGGCCCCACTGTCTTCCAAACACTCGAAGCAGTAGCCACAGAGTTGCTGTTCTTCTTTTTCATTGTCCATTCAACGTGGGATTTTCACGTTAGCCTGCTGTCCAACTCCGCCCCGAGGTACTTGACCTCCTGCCTGAGTGACAGTGTGGTCACGTAAATCGTGGGTGGCTTGAATTCCCGGATATTACTCCTGTTGGTGAAGAAAATAAGCTATGTTTTGCAGGGTCTAACTGACAGCCCCATCTCTCCACACCATGTTTCCACTATTTTACAGGCTCGCTTCATCCGCTCACAGACGATCCCTGGGTGCATGCTCCTCGATAGCACCAGTCCATCGTCCGCGTACGCCCGAGTGTAAAATTCTTCTGCGTCCAACCTTGTGAGAAGGCTGTCCATTATCAGGCAGCATAGTCTGAGGGAAAGGCAGCTGCCTGGGGGCAGCCTCCTTGGACCTGCCTCAACCTGGTGGCCTCCCAAGGACGCTTTTACTTGGTGGTCGCGAAGGGAGGACCAGACCAATCTCACGATGGAAGAGGGAACACCCTGCTGGTGAGCGCCCCGCAAAAAGCTTCGGTTTTGTCCTTATCAAATGCTCCTCAGACTTCAAAGAAAAGGGGTTAGAGACACATCTCTGTCGTTTATGGCCTTCCCAGCTAGTTGCACTACCGCATGGAGAGCGGACTCCGTGCTTTTGCCCTTGCAGTAGACATGCAGGTTATCATGAAGAGAAAATGCCGAAAGGATTTTCTCTGTCAGGAACGTATTAATCAATCTTTTCAAGGTTTTAGCTTCGAAAGATGTCAGACTAATCGACCTGTGAGATTTTGGGGGACCGTAGTCCTCCTTTCCAACTTTGGGTATTGGCGGTTTCCCACACGTTTGGAACGTGTTCCAAGGCGATGCTTGCTCTAAAGATGTTCTTTAGCAAAGGTTGCATCAGGTGCTTTGCCCTTTGCATCATCGCCGGGAAAATATCATCAGGACCTGCAGCCTTGTATGGACTAAACTCACTCATGGCCCACTCGATTGCTCCATCGGTAACGACTTTGTCAGCCGTTTCCCAGTCCGCATTGAGGATAGGGCATGGCTCCTTGGTAGGTCTATTGCCTTCTTCAAAAAAATGAGTACGTGGAAGAAGGTGTGGAGTATCCTCCAGGTTATCAGTCTATGTGTTGTCTTCTTTTGCAAAAGCCCTATCTCTGTTTTTTCCTCTGAGATAAGTAGCCTCAATAGTCTAGTCGATTTTGAAAAAAAAGATCTCTACAGAATCCACGCCATGTAGCTCTTTTGCTCTTTCTTACCTCTGACTTGAATTTTCTTCTGGCGTCAACAAAGCTATCCCAATCGGCTTGCCCTTTACTCCAGAGTGCTCGGTGGTGCGACCTCCTGGCTTACTTTTTAAGACGCTCGAGAGAGTCACGCCACCATGGGACTTTTTTGGTCCCCGTTCTCCTGAGTGGGCAGGACTCCTCGAATGCGGTGTTAATCGCAACCGTCAGAGATTGGATCTATTTCACCTGCGGAAAGAATCTGTTGACCTCTGGAGCTCATGGACTTGCTTAGACAATAAGTCGCCCTCGGGTTTCGCTTCAGAGTAGGCGCATTCTGTACAGGCGGTCGTTCCGGGCGCTCGTTAATCGAAAGAACGCTGACTGAATTCTCAAACACGTAGCGAACGCCGATAATCGTTGCATACAAAACGACCGCCCAAGCGCAGTGCGCAATATTACTTTTCAACTAAATGTCAAAAAAACACTATCAATGACAAGCTCAACGACAACTTTCCGATCCGTGATCGCACGAACGCCTGTAGACGGTGAAGAACACTGTCGGGAACCACATTTGACGTCTGTATATTATACGGATTACAAATTGGCGTTTATCAGGCGCTCACATGAACGCAATGAACGAACGCCCTGAACAAACGCGAAGGAACGTCTGTACAGTATGCGCTAGCAGGATCAGCGGTTGCCTGTCCGCTTGCAAGGAGAAATGGATTAACCTGTGGTCTGTGGTCGGACATTGTTATGTCATTTGTGACACTCCACTTTAACACTTCTTGGTCCAGATAATTATGCGTCACACCCGTTATGTCTATAACCTCCTGTCTGACGCAACTAGGAAGCCTTTTTGGGCTGCATCCTTGCAGACGTTTAGCCGTTGGATTAAATCGTTATTGAAACAGAGTGGAATACAAACAGACTTTTATTCAGGTTATAGTATTAAGCATGCAGTTGTATCTTTCGCAGATACAGTCGTAGTCAATATCAATAATAATAATAATAATAATAATAATAATAATAATAATAATAATAATAATAAGGCCTCTATTGAAACTCTTTCTCGTTACAAACGAAATAATCTTGGAGCATTAGCTTGCATAACATGGTGAAGTTTAGCTCATTAGGCTACTCCACTCAACCATTTATTATGCAAACTCTTCTCCATACATAATCATAATATAATAAAGATTCACACTGAGACATACTTATCTATTGAAATATACTTATTAGAGCAGATATACAGTGACCATGTACTAACCCAAACTAAATTTGAAACAGTTAGCGCTCAGAGATTTATTGTTGTTAGGAAACTGCTTACACAATTTGATAGCAGTATAAGAGAAACATCTTTCAAAAAACGCAGTTCTGTGCTTTGGTATTGCAAAAATATTTTTGAATATTTCTCTTATGACTTTCTTCTTCCGATATAAACAGAGATCTCAATTTGCTAGGCATACTAGGAGTATTGAGTAGTTTATATGTATAGTTTTCCAAGTGGTTGAGATACATATTATGCAAATTAAGACATTCACATTCCTTTAGCTTATGAGAGACATTGTCAGGGGCGTAGCCCCCCCCCCGCGGGTTCTGAGGGTCAGAACACCCCCCCCACCCTTGATTAGAAAGTATAATTGAAAAACACATTTAAATTATGAAATAGTAGCGGTCTTGCAATCTCTTGGAAAATTCATGCATTCCAGCAAAGAGAGGTCATTTGGGAGGCGTAAATTTCAAAACTAAGGACTACTAAGGGGTTAGGTACAATATGAGAATGCACATTCTGTGTATTGCTATGCTCACCAATTTAACAAGGAACAAGCAATGTCAAGTATAACGAGCGTAATTTTTTTTTATAAATCTGAATGGGATTTCCATATTTTTTTTTTTCAAATTCCTCTGACATATCAGCAGCCTCAAAAGATGTTTGTGACGAACGATTCAAACGAATACCAAGATCAGTAGTTAGCACAAACGCGTTGGAGCACTACTTCTTACTTTAGCAGACACTGGAAGTACCCATAAATGTTATGAGTCGTGGATTGGAGGGGAAATTGATTAAAAAGGAGGGGAAATTCCTCACAATTTTCCGCCTGTGGAGCGCTTTGCCTGCGGCGCCCCATCTGTCTGAACCCAAAACCCCATACCCCCCTTATAAATTGTCTGGCTACGCCACTGGAGACTGTCATACTTTCTTATACCATATATCAATCTAAGACATGAGTTCTGCATCTTTTGAATTCGATTCGCAAACATGGATAGTGAATGAATTTACAATGAGTATAGTGCGACAAAACAGGAGAATTGCGAAGCATCATCCTAAAAGAAGTGCTGAGGAATTGACAATTATTGAAAATTGATTTCAGTGAGTAGAATGCTTTCTGATTGATGTGCGTGGTGTGTTCAATAAATCGCATTTCTCATCGATCGTCGCACCAAAGCTTTTTGCCGATTGAACAAACGATGTAGATTAGGACACATCAAACATTCAAACCATGGTCTAAATTTTATTATCGAATGCCTTCGAGTAGTCAAGGATAGGTGACAGGCCCTTGTCGTACGCTGTCACAATATCATCAATCACCAAGGACAAGGCAATATCGGTACCGTTATTTTTCCTAAACCCGCACTGATTATCAGGCTATAGAGGTTTTTCGACAAAATATACTTTCAGTTGGTTATATATTAAGAATGTTTATAATCCTCAGGTCTGGGAAGGTTTTAGGGTCTCTGATCTTGCTCAGTTGTTTGCGATAGCTATTTTCCAAGAGTTCGGAAAGTACTTTTTTTTCAATACAATAATCAATTATGTGAAGTATCACCATATCGATGATTGGACTGCAGAGTTTTATCATACTGATAGAAATATCATCGACGCCCATTGCATTGGATTTGATAGAGTTTATCGCTGATTTCACTTGTTCTATTGTGGTTAGTTGAAATGAGAATACGTTACCTTCATCATAGACATTTTCATTGTAGAAACAGGTTTTCTCCTGGCTTAAATCTGTAACATTCTGAGTAGAAGATCCAAAATATTTGCTGACAGCCTCCGGGTCAGATAGACGAGGCGGCAGCAATTTGGAACGAACCGAGCCACGTATATTTATTATTTTGAGTGATTGCCAGATTCCATAGGCCAGATTCTTCTTGAATTATTGTCTTGACAGATATCTTCCAGGTACTTCTTTTTAGCTTTCCTAACCAATGAAACGATTTTATTTCTGAAACTCACGTGAATGGTTCTATTATGCACTGTACGATCTGTCATCCCGTCCATTTCAAGAGTTCCTTTTGCACTGATTATTTCTCAGCACGATACAAAATGAATATAGGATCAATTATTAATGTGCTGGATCGATGTGTGATTCTCGTAGGTTCCCTTAGAATTTGGTCCATTTCATACGATTTGAAGCAGCTTGCTAGTGGATTGTTGAAGTTGAAAAAGTTAACGTTTAAATCTTCTGTACAGATAACGTGGTCAAACATTGGAAATAAGTGCGAAACTATCTGATCGAGATCATTGATAACTGAAGCTATACTGACGTGAGGGGGCCTATAAAATGAACATACAAGAATGTTTCAATTTTTAGCATTGAGGCTGATGGAAAGGCTTTCCAGGGGGTATTTGATTTCAAAGTCGAGCTTCAACGATTTTACACGTAAATTACAATCGTATACGCAGCAACTCCACCACCCCTCCCCATCCTATCAGTTCTAGAGAAATCATAAACAGGGATGGCAACTTTTTATTAGCAATATCGACTGAAAACCATTTCTCTAGTTATCATAACGATATCAAAATCTCAGTCGGCAATCAAAGAGGAGGAGCGGTCGATGCAAGGGACAAGTGATCTGATATTAACGTGTGAGATATGCATTCTAATCAAACTTATGAACTAGGAAACAGAAGTAGAGATAATTACAATGGTATACACAATTCGTAGCAGTAAACACCAAAGAAAAAAAAGATAAATAAATATGCCGGAATAGTGCACAACACACTTATCAATAAATTCCGCCCACTACAGTTTTCAAATGCTCTGATTCATAAGATTGTGTGCGTTCGAACGGGTGGTGTATGTTGCGGTTCGCTTCGGATTGTTTGGTATTGAAGTTATCGGGAAGGCAGCGCGTTGGTTCGATAAGATCATTTTGTTCAAAAGGATTGTTCCCTCATTCAAAAATGAAGGAAGAATTGGGTATTTGTGTCTTATTACTTGGTTTTAAATCTCACCAGTGATTCAGGTGCAGGTTGACTCACAATAGTACATTTTGTATAGGGCGGTAAGGGCGGAAAGTAGATGATTTTGACAAGGGTATAAGTAGCAGCACGAGCGAAGCGAGGGCAGATATTAGCCGAGTCAAAATCATCTTTCGTCCGTGGTACAAACAGTGCTTTTTGTACAACCAGTTTGTAATCATTTGAAAAAGAATAATTATGAAAATCAAAAATAAATAATCGATACACTGCACTACACTGCTGACAAGTCAGACAACTGACAAGTGGCAACTGTCAATCATGGTTACAATATAGATGTGTTCCCGTATTCTTTTGTGGTGCGGATTCATTGTCACGTGATTAGTTCCTTTGAGTATGCTAGGCTGTCACGTGGTTATTAGATTCAGAGGCGTTGGGATCCAAGGAACCGTTGCTAAGCAACCTACTTTTGCGCCCGCGGGCGCGAAAGTTCTTTTAGGCCCGGCTGCCAAAATTAGCGAGTTTCCGCCTGCTTTGCATGCATTGAAAAGTGGACTTTACGTGTAGGTTGTACAAAAAGTTCTTTAATTATATAGAGGGTGTTTTGTAAAATGAGACGAGACTGCGAAATATAATTAATTGATCAATCGACTTACCTGATGTAGGAAGGTTGATCATAATTATATGAGCAGTCTCATTGAAATATTACCAAATCCCGCCCTATGGCAACTATTGCATTATTTTTATTGTATTTTCAAAAAGGGTACTGATTGTCAAGTCGGCTGCGCACAGGTAAGGAATGTGTTTATATATATATATATATATATATATATTTATGAGCTTATTTACCGTCGCACTGAATCATGCAGCAAACCGCTACAACAGGGTGTTTAGTAATATTTTGACAAGGCTGCTCATATGATTATGATCAACCCTGCTACAGGTAAGTCGATTGATCAATCAATAATATTCCTGGCCACTATTGAAATAAATGAGAAAATAGCACCGTCAATGTAGTTCTGCACTTATTTTGGCCTATACGATTTTTTATCACATGTCACATTGAGGAATCACCGTGAACATTTTTTCATCATATATTTTTTAAAAGTTTGAACTTGAAGATTTGAAAACGTCAGTTCTGTTTTTATGATATTTTATCGTTAGTCTCATAGAAACGGAGAAAAAACCAAGCGCCGTTACTTTTAAGATGACAAGGTGAGCACATCCTCGATATTCCCTTACACTCATAGTTAAGCTATTGATGACCCCCTCCACAACTTATTTTTTTTTGCGTATTTTCCAAAATTCTCAGGAAAAGCAGGGTTTTGATGTACCTACTCACTAAATAAATAGTGTCACAAAATCAGACGCCAATATTTTAATCACAAATTCTACGCCTTAAAATACAGTTGTTCATACAAATAAGAATCCACAACTTCTAAAAGCGACATGGTGACGATGTTATGTATGATTTCGAAACTTGTGCCTACGCTCTTGTGGTAAACCTGCGACCTTTAAATTTTCTACCCCTTCCTCGGCATCCTCCCCTGTCTATTGATGTACTGGGTGAGTCTGAAAATCCTGCGCATTTTGGCATGGTGAATAGAGTATGTTAGGATAATCACTTTTTGTGAATGAACATGTGTCTGCAAACGTTTCGATAAAAAAGTACTAATAGTAAGAATAATAATTTCGATTTTTTGACGGTAAATTCGAAGAATCGCGTCCCAAGCAATTTTAGCAAACTTTCAAGAGTATTGTTCTTTCTCAAGCAACAAAGCACAACACTTTTAGCAGTTGTTATGAAATCATTCGATTTTTTATTTATCATAGATCTTGAAATGAGTGAGTTTTTCAGCTTAACATTGATTTTGATTTTTTTTCTCAAAAACGACGCATAGAAGAAAAAAACTCAAGCTTTGCTCAAAATTGCACGGGGAATCAAAACATGGTTTTAACTTCGTGAAAACTTTGTCGCGTACCACTTTTTTCTCCGATAAAAGAAATATGGGTCGCACTAGGTCCGGTCCTGGATAAGAAACTCAAACAAATTTTTCAAGAAGATGCTTAAGAACCCCGGATATACTTCCTTAAAGTTTTAACAAATCCGCTTGAGGCGCGTCGAATCTGCAGACAGAGAATCGAAATTTTTATTATTATCAGACTAACCCTGTATTCACCATTGCTCTAGCTTGCTTTTTTCGCCTGGTGTGTCGTGTTAAGTAGACGTGTGTTGGTGGTGGTCGTCACAAAAATGGTGAAGCAAAATCAAAAGCAACGCTTCGCGATAAAATTTTGCGCCAGATTGGGCGAAACAGCTTCGGAAACGTACACTAAAATAAATAGTGCATGGGGATAGTGCTCTGAATGGGCATCCATAACGGAGCTCAGTGCCTCGCTCCGACCCGAGTCTAGGACTAACGTCTACCGTACCTAACTAGATAAACCCATGTGTTTCAATGAATGGGGCCACAACGAAGCGCCGACCTCCGCTCGAAGGCAGGTATCGTACCTGACCCGATATTCAAGTCAGTATTTTTCGGATTGACCCGAAATCATCGTAGAAAATTATTATGGACAAGGAGAATTTGATTACGCCTGTGTTGATAAGTAACTGGATCCATCATCACGACAACGCGCCGTGCCACACCGCCCTTAGCGTGACCCAGTTATTATTTCCTTATTCTCCCGATAAGTCACCCTGTGACTTCTTTTCCTTAGTTCTCTAGAGCAAAATCTGCGGTCCAAGGAACCCATTTTGAGTCGATCACGGACATCCAGGCGGCTGTAACGAGGGTACTCGCGGACATCCCAGATGAAGCGTTCCACATGGAAATCGTTGTATTGCTACCCACGGGGACTACTTTGAAGAGAATGACAAAATTGTGGAATAGTTTTTAAATATACATTTTTCATGGAATCAGTCTCATTACTTTATTATCGTCCGTGCTTAAAAAATGGTCACCTAAGAATCTCAGAAAATACGCAATTTTTCTTTTTTAACTTGTGGACGGGGTTCTCAGAAGCTTAGCTCTCAGTTTTCGGAAAAGTCGAAAGTGAGCTAAAAAGAAAGGCGCCAATTGTTTTCTCCGTTGCCATTACTTACGATGAAATATCATTGAACCAAAGTTATTCAGAATAACATTCTCGAAAACTTTTGTTTGAAACTTTTTTCTTTAATCGATAATAGAAAATCTATGGAGACCCCTTGATATGGCAAGATAGCGCGAAATGATATTCTGTACTTGTTGCTAGACAACCAGTGCGAAATAAAAGGAAAAAGGATATCAAAATGGACTACACTTTCAAATTCTCATCGAACATGCAGGGGTTCATTTCAGAACTCAGCACACCTCTTCCATTCTCCCATTTGATAATTTTGATGTGGTAGCTTCGGAAAAATTTGGTGACGTGTTCTGATGGATTTACCAGATTTGTATGTTACTGTGAAAACGTGGGCGTGGGTGGTGAGCAAAGTGGTGAGTTTCAAAATAAACACCCTGTATAATAAAGCTTTCTATTTTCAACATCAACAAGAACTGCAATTTTTACGACAGTTTGGATAATATACTGAAAGTGAAAACCCTTATTTGAACATGATTTATTTCCGGTGAAAGTAGACAATTCAATTTCGAATGGGAGCTAATGTATGAAAAAAAATAAATTTAATATTGGTGAGAAAAATCATGAATACGACTGGACACACTAACCTTCCACAAGAAGAAGAGTACTTGGAAAAAGAGCCTGAATTTGTTGATAAATTCCGGCCTTATCGAGGAACTTTGAACTGTTTAAAAAAAATTTGGCTTCCTCAGCATCATTGGTGACGTAATGATAAACACTTCCAAACCAGAACCCAGTAGGAAAACCACAGTACTTAGTCAGGAGCTCAATACCACTAAGTATATTTGCTGAAATAGAAAAAATAAGAATTAAGATATTTGTTAGATGGCCCACTATCAAGATAAATTTATCATGCTGGGCAAAATTTTGTTACATCTGACGCAACCAATGATTTTGAATTATTCGTTTTTGTTTTTTTTAGTTTTTCAAAAGGTTTCTTGTTTTAAAAGATACTTTCTGAAGAAAAATGGGATTTATCAGAATTTTACCCAAGAAGATCTTGAAATAGCTGTAAATGCTATCAAAAATGGCATGTCCAAAAATCGAGCAGCCATAACCAAAATGTTTTCGCCTCACTGTTAAACTTGAGCAAGTGGCGAAAAAAACACATTTCACCCTTTGACGTTCCACAGAAACACGACAAAGTCGCTAAATTCAAGTTTTTGAAATACTTTTTTCCTATTTTCTTTGTTTACAGTTCATAGATATCTTTCCAGTTTCCATATACAGTCACCATGAAGCGTTCGATATGATGTGTGAATAAACTTAACTTTTTATTGGAAGTGTTATTTTTTGCCTAGAAAAAAAAAATTTCAAGATAGTAGGTATATTCACCAAATATTTTCATACCCAGATTAGGGTAGTGCCTGGAGTTGCATTGATGTGAGTGGTGCCATGCTGCCTTACTGATGTGTCCAATTTCGGGACGAAACCGGTATAAGGAGGGCACAACTCACATGGATGTAACTCTAGACATTTATTACGGTTCTGTACCAACCTTTCCGTTTATCATCGGATAACCGTAAATCAATGTCTCTTAATTCCATGATCAAGAGGTACAGCTCGAACATACCCCACATCTATTCGCGTTTGCTGATTTGCGAGCCAATAGATGACAGTGGTTGTCTTAAACAACCGCTACACATCAACCCAGATTAGGGTAGCGCCTGGAATTTCATCGGTGTGAGTCATACTGTGCGCACTCACATAGCAGGTCTAGATCAACAAATGTTTCCCACCAATGCCATTGTAGAAAAAACAAGGTATGTCAGACTCACGAGAAAAAACTGGCTTTTATTGCGCATCGTCATACGCTACAATTTTGTTTATAGTATCCATGGTAACATAGAAACGCGGCTTTATGATTGATGGTTAATAGCATAACAAATAAGATGTTTCATTAGCTGCGCTTATAAACCCATTTATGAATACTATGGATGAATACTTATAAATACATAATCACAAAACATACCTTGAAAAATAACTTCTTGTCTTCAATCCTTTTTATGGCATTTGCAGCATTTGCTATATATTTACCCAACTCTTCGTTGGTCAGGTAACAAAATTACGAACGTAGCGACAAGAGATAAGACGAATTATTCCTTCAAATATTCAAATTAATCAAATTTCAAATAAAAAAGATCGGATTGACTTTTGTAGACTCGTTCCCCATATGTCAGTGAATTGACATCTGACTTGCCCAATCAACGTTGCCAACTTGCAAATAATACTGTACACCTCCCAATTAAAATATAAGTAAATTACTTAGATATGTTTGATTTTGGGCAAAATAGATATAGGAAAAATAGCCTTCAATCAAGGAAGTAATACAAGTACCGCTTTGCGATTTTTCTTGAAATTTTGACGTAAATTATTGTTTCTAAAAGAAGCCCATCAATTTGGTATAAATCGCTAATATGGCAACACTGTATTTTTGTAGCGAATGACGTCACAATCAGATGCGCGTTGGCATATAGTCTGTTCATGGCTTGCCTGCGGTTACGTCATACTTTTCCGTCTCTCTCTTACACATTGAAAAAAATCACGTACGTCTGGACGGGGGTCTTTCGGATCAATTTGACAAACTCCACACGTGGAGCGATCAATCTACGACATACTGCCAAACGTCAAATACTGTGACGTGACCGCAGAAAAGCAATGAACAAGCTGTACCTTGTTTTTTTCATCCATGACAAAGTCGATAAGATGGCGCATCGATCGAAATTGAATTGTCAATCTGACGTATGATGACGTTGGCATCTACAGATCACTTGTCAACTATTGAATTTGAATAGTATGTTCTTAGAAATCGATAAAATGATATTGTGATAGAGGAAATGTATCAGAATGCACCCAAGCGTTCTACAATTTAACGACGCGGGGACTACCATACATATATGTGTTAGCTTTTTCTGGTAAGTAAGATATTTATTCAGAATGTTTTTGAATGATAATTCAAGTGAGGTTCATTTTTATTTGAAGTTACAGTGACAGATCAAAATTGTAGGTTAAAGGTTGGCTAACATGTTTTATTACGATAGTCATAAATTGAACCGCGATTCCTTTTATTTTGCTTTGTTAAAAATGTATTTGATTTGACAGAAAAAAACGTTCGAGAATAGAGAGAGATGATAATTTTGGAATTGATGATCAAAATCCTTCTTTAATCGAGAAAATTTCGTCTATTATCAAATGTTTTATCATTTCATTTCAATTGGCGAGCACTTTATGTAATTTTTTTTTGCCAACCTTCATCCTCCAATTTTGATCTGTCACTGTAACTTTAAATAAAAAATGAACTATATGTGATTGTACTATACAGGGTGCTAATCAATGATAGGCCGTGATTCTGAACCTAATTCAAGAAGAAAAGGTCCCATAAACATTATTCTTGAATGGTCTATTTTTCGAGATACATGGCGTTAAAGATTTAGAAAACCAAGATCTTCGCGCGATTTTGTTGAATTTTGGCACTATTTTTCATTGTGATAAGACACTAAATTAGCACTTACTTGATGATTATTGAGAGTTCCAGTGGCGTCCCGAAAAACAGTGTTTCACGAATAATCTTGACAAAAAAATGTGCGCTACTGACATTCTCAGATGATCTCATATTTTTTTGCTGCATCTAGCAACAAAAAATACAACTATTTGTGTCCTGATAGTTTTTCGTGGGTATATTTTTTCGTTTTCGAGGAAAAAAACTAAGGTAACAATTGTTTATATGGTTCTCTGCTATTTTTCGATGATTTTCAAATTTTCTTATAAGTCAATGCAAATTTACTGGCGGAGAGAAAAAATTATGATATTTGATTTTTATTATAAAAAATGTAGGACTCAGGATGCCATTTATGCCAGAAAAAACTAACTCAAACTAACCAAATCTAACCCAGCCTCATCCAAACTAACCAAAACTTACCCAAACTAACCTAAAAAAAAACTTCTCTCCGCCAGTGAATCTGGAAATTCTTGAAGACTCTAGAATGAATCTGTATGAGAAAATTTGGAAAAATTCAAAAAATAGCAAAAAACCGTATATTATTATACAATCAAAATGCAAACCACTTTATTGCATGTCGAAAAATTTTTTGGTAAAATAAAATCAACTCAACTTTGCTAGAAACAGACAGAAGAAATATATTTTCAGCTGCTTCATCTAAAAAAAATAACATTTTTAGAAACAGTCAGTACTTTTTTTTATGATAGTCAATTCGATTATTTCTGAACCCTTAATAGGTACCCTGTATTTCGAAAATCAGACTATTCAGAACACATTTTCATAGGACCTTTTCTCCTTGAATTTGGTTTGTGAATGCGTCTTTTGAATTACGGCCTTTCATCAAGTAACACCCTGTATTAACCTTAACTAATTAAATTTCATCTTTGAAAACAATCATTATTGTCCAGTGGAAGTCTGTTGCAGTTTTGGGATTTCATTTCCAATTAGTAATTTTTGTTTCAGGTACGTACCTACATACTGTCTTGACACTGGTTATGAGTTGGTCAGGATGCTCAAACCAAACTTTCAATCAGGATACCCCAGAGGCCCCTTTTTCGATTCATAGAACAGTAAATCCGTGCTCTTCCCGAGAATTTTGAGAAATACGCAAGATTTTTTGCTCAATAGCGTAGCTCTGAGTTTTCGGGAAAATCGAAAGTGAGCTTACCCAGCCATCTTGAAAATAAGGGCGCGATAAAATATCATGAAACCAAAGTTGTTCAGAATTGTATTATCAAAAACTTTTATTCGAAACTTTTTTCTCCAAAATTAATTCTAAAAAATCTTCAGGGTGCTCCCTTAAAAACAAAAAAACCTACAGGACGAAATTAGTGCAGAATTACATTTAATTCAACAATTCAATTCTGCACAACTCTCGTCCTGTACGATTTCTTTCCACCATGAAATCACCCTGTCGATTTTTTAAAACTGATTTTACAAAAAAAAGTTCCATAGAAAAGTTATTGAGAATGAAAATTCGAACAACTTTGGTTATTTGATTTTTTATCGTAAGTCCAAAAGAGGAACGGAGAAAAGAAGTGACGCCCTCATTTCCAAGATGGCGGAGTAAGCTCACCTTCGATGTTCCCGAGAACTCAGAGTTAAGCTACTGAGAACCCCCAAAACATGATAAAAACCAATTTTGACGTATTTTCCAAAATTCTCAGATGACCCTATGTTAAGCACGGATTTACTGTCTATCAGGCGAAGTGATCATCGAGTGTACGTGCTGTACCGGTGAAACAAAACGGTACAAAACCTAGTGATCACACTTTCGAAAATGGGGATCCAGAACTTTTTTATCGAAAAATCAGGCAGGTGCAAGAAATGTCTCTTCCCAAATGCTTTCACCAACTAGTTTGAAAGCCTCTTGGTTGACAATTTGACATATTCCATATAAGGATGATAGCTTAGAAATTTGTCTTACTTTTCAAAGGCTCACAGGATTTACTCGAGATGTATTTATTTTAGCATCAATTAATTTTTTTCCCAGGGATTGTCAAAAGATGATGGAATTACCGATTTTACTTATTTCACAATTCCGCCGCCTAACATATTGAAACCAAAGTACTCACTTATATACAGTGTGACCCATTTGTTTTGGGAACACCCTGATAAAAAGTTTATTTCTTAACCGATTTGGTTCGTTTTTTTTTTGGATTGTAGAGCTCGAAAAATTGTATATTCTTGGCAAAAAGTGACCTTCGCCATTTTGACTTCAAGGCCTACTATGTTAGTTTTTAAGAGCAAAATTTAATGAAACCATATAAGCGATTTTTTTAGAAAAAATCTGTGCGCGCCACTGGATTCAGCATCCTTTAAAACGGGTCTATACAAATTTTCAACCGAAAATATCAAGTTGAAAAAAATTAAAAATTTGCACTTTAACAATCTTTGATTCTATCAAAACAAATAAAAATGACATAAAACTAAAAATTTGTAACTTCTACCAAACCACCATCAACTTCAATGCATTTATCATTTCTTTTGATAGAATCAAAGATTGTTAAAGTGCGAATTTTTAATTTTTTTCAACATGATATTTTCGGTTGAAAATTTGTATAGATTCGTTTAAAAGGATGCTGAATCCAGTGGGACACACAGATTTTTTCTAAAAAAATCGCTTATATGGTTTCCTGAAATTTTGCTCTTAAAAACTAACATAGTAGGCCTTGAAGTCAAAATGGCGAATGTCACTTTTTGCCAAGAATTTACAATTTTTCGAGCTCTACAATCCAAAAAAAAATGAACCAAATCGGTTAAGAAATAAACTTTTTATCAGGGTGTTCCCAAAACAAATGGGTCACACTGTATAAGAAAAGAAATCAAATGAAAACTTGAAAACAGTGATGGTCGAAGATCAATTTTTCCTTACTCTGTTTATTTGTTTTCCATGGCAATTAGCTGGGTTGATATTTTTCCAGAGAAATTTTCCAGTTTAAAAAAATTGGATTGTATTTTGAACTTTCATTTGGTCAGTTCATCACTCAATCATGAAAGAAATCTGCAGATTTCAAGATTTTTCATTCATGCTAGCTAGAGCTCTACACAAAATGCCAATAAATAATTATTAATGGCATTTTGAAATAGTTCAAGTTGGAATGAAAAAAATACAAAATTCGCAGACTTTTCTCATGGAATGATAATTAATTATCGAACATGCCAAGTCTTGTGATGTCACATGAACCACTAGCCCCACCTTCCGATCAAACTACGAACAAAATGTTTCTCACCATGCTGCTGCTGGGGGGGCGCTGTTTGTTGCTCCAATTGTTGATATGGAAAAGTCCGTTCTATTCCCCCTGAAACATTATTCTATGGTGTGAGTGGTGCCATGCTGCCTTACTGATGAGTCCAATTTCGGGACGAAACCGGTATAAGGAGGGCACTACTCACATGAATGTAACTCCAGACATCTATCACGGTTTTGTACCAACCTTTCCGTTTAACATTTTCCATCCCTATTATTTAACCGGGGCTACTTTGTCACAAAGCTCAACAGAACGCGATATAAAGCGTATTTCCGTAAGGTGACAAAGTAGCCTCAGACTCGGAGTAACTTTGTCTCCCTGACTTTTATTTTGGTCTGAAAATTATATGAAAATATTCTCAATTTAATTTCAATTGACTATTTGATTTCTAATGACTCATTGAATATATTGCAATTTATTTCACGACAATTTCTTCATAAAATCATATCAGTGAAAAAAAAATGGACCTAATCCGGGGATAATTTGTAACCAGTCCGTCTGGTAACCTTTGTCTTCTTATCTATAGTACGATCTCCAAACATCTTTGTAGTAGTAAACCGTTGAACTGGAGTAGTTTGTAGAGCAAATAGTACAAAGCACAGGCAGACACCATCCACGCAACACTGTAGAATTAGTAGCAAAATGGATAGGACAACCCGAAATGAACGGATATTGGGAAATCTCAGGAGTGACGAATATATTCTTGTTTTTTCAAGACATACACACGGACACAGCACAAAATAGTCACAAAACTAATTTTTCGATGAAGTTATTAAGTATGATCACAACACTATGTGAATTACAATACTCTTCCACTTTATACTAATTGCGTAAGTACAGGGTGATCCATTTTCTCCTTTATGAGTGGAGATGAAGGGATGCGGTTTTCGTGATGCTGTGATACTTTTTCGGAAAACGAACGATGCCACGAAGAATTTTCATAGCTCACTCCGTTTCTCATATACAGGGCAAAATTTTAAATTTCCATTCTCAGGTACCCCTCGCATCTCAGCTCTCATATAGTTTAGATACAAAGTGAGAATGTATTTTCATGGAGTTTTTTTCGTAGAATCCAATGGTGTCATTAGATTTTTTCCAGGACTAACCAATTCGAAGAAATAACGCAAACATATGTTTTTCAAATGAGGCACCTAGTATATTTTTGGTTTTTCTGAAGAGGCTCGATCTGAGCTTTTAAAAAATATGTATGTATTTTTGATAAGTGGGTATATTTTACACAGCATTCACAAATTACTATAAAATGAACGTATCGACTGAAATAGTGATTATTACAGGTATTGTTCAAACTGTTCTCCGTTGTGTCTCACACATATTATATTTCACACATTTTGCTGATTCTCCAATAGCAGCCATCTTAAAACTCTTAATGATTGGATTAGCTAAAGTAAACAATTTAGTAATTACCTTACCGGTGGCGTTGGAAATACATTTTGAGTGTTTTGACAGCCATTGTCTCATTCAAAAAAATCATTTGTTTGCGTTATATCTCCAAATTGGTTACTCCTGGAAAAAATCTGATCACAACGCTCAATTCTACGCAAAAAGACTTTATTTAAATGTTTTTTTACTTTTTGTTCAAATTATATGACAGCGGAGATAATTGGGGTGCCTAGAAAGGGAAAATTTTCAATTCTGCCCTGCATATCAAAATCGAAGTTAGCTATGGAAATTTTGTTTGTGGCACGTTCGTTTCTCAAAAAAACAGCACAGCATCGCAAAAACCGCATCTCTCTTTATTTATTCATAACGAAAATACCCAGCAAAAACAACGAAAACGGGACACCCCGATGAACATCAAATTTAAGGTCGTATTCCTGATCTGATTTCATGCCAAGCTGGCATGACGTGTAATGCGTTGGATCAGTGAGTTGGGACCGGCCTGGTGCTGGGTTCGATCCCCAGCAGTGGCAATAGACCGTAAAAAGTCGAATGCCTGGTATTTTAGCGAAACCCACGAGGTAGAGTGCAAAAGGTATAGTCGTTCTTCCTATTCACGCCGGTAATCAGGCCGGAGATCATCGGATATTCTCGTAGGGATCAAATATACACACTCGCTAGTCGGTGGCTTCCACCGCGAGCGCGGCTGTTTCTCCAGTACACACTGGTAGATCAGTCTGTGCTCCGATGGGGTCGAAGACCGTAATTCGGAGTCCACGTTAAAATGTAGGTCCCATTGCAAGGAATGTAAAAACCGGTCCCCCCTCCCTACCCCACGATCCCGTCTGCTGTCTATGACGTGTCCTTACATATCTATATACAGTGTGTCCACTTAAGTTCGCACCATATGGAAAACTTTTTTATTATTGAGTTTACGAAAAAAAGTTATTCTTTATAAAAAGTTCTGCATGGTCCAAAACCTAGAATGCAACCATCAGTTATTTAATTTTTTTAGTCGTTTACGAGGTATATCAGAAAATATGAATTTTGCTCAAGAATAAAGAACCTTTATTTTTGATAACATCGAGAAATATTATTGAGAAAAGTTGTTTAGAACTAAAAACTACGTTCAAATATACAATCACATCGAATTAGGAAAAAATCATTTTTTCTTTTTTAACTACAATAACAATGCAAATGCAAGTGTAGTTATTTGAAATCATCAAAATAATGCAACATAGAGGTTAAGAGACGTAAAGGTTATCAAATGTTTAACGAATAAAGAGATACTTATTAAAGTTTTCGATATCATCAAAAATAAAGGTACTTTATTCTTGAGCAAATTTCATATTTTCTGATATACCTCGTATACGACTGGAAAAATTGAATACCTGATGGTTGCATTTCAGGTTTTGGATCATGCAGAACTTTTTATAAAGAATAACTTTTTGTCGTAAACTTAATAATAAAAAAGTTTTCCATATGGTGCGAACTTAAGTGGACACAACTGTATATTTATACTGAGCTGGCAATTTGCCTAGCAGCAGTGCCAACCGTCCCCACAACAAAACAACCAAAAAATAGTCATATTAACATGAGTCCAGAAAAGCATCGTTTTTAAGATACAGGATGTTGAACTATTTAAAAAAAAAATTGTGTTTTCACGAATGTTACAAATATCCTTGAACCATTTCCAACCAATCAATGAGTAAATATGAAACGATGTATTTAATCCATGAAATGTGATGAGTTGATACTTTTAGGTCCGGTTGCATAAAACTATGAACTGTAGTTCACTGTGGATCTGCAAATCAACTTCAAAAATTACATGGACTTTTTGAAGTTGAACTGCGGATCAACAATGAACTACATTTCAACGCGTTTATGCAACCAGCCCTTAGACTGAATCGCTGTTGATATTTTCTGTTTGCCATAATTGACATTTGACAAATGTGCAGACGCAGATGCCAGTTGCCCTTCGTTTTAAAGTTCGATGACTTGTTTTTTCGTGCAGTGTGTGCGAAAAAAATTAATTCAAAGTACAGGTGGTTATTCGTGCATCTGATAACGTTCTAAAACTTGTTGGGGAAAGAATACAAGAGCTACATATACATGCTACAAAAAAACGGTTATGTCCGAGCTCATTAGACACAACTTGGCTCACTTATCAACATAGGCAAGACGGAATAAAAAGCCTCCCTTTCATGCTTTTAGTGGTATGGTTCGACTTATTTGTGGTAAGAGCTTTACGTTGCATATTTAAAAATTTACAATGGTATGAAGCATAGGTGAGCGTTTATTTAATAACATTTGCCATTTAAGCACTTAAAAATGAAATCTCCGGTTTTTTTATGGCAGACTTAGTCAAGGCTACTCCACTTTCCGTCAATAATTTGTGATTTGCCATCAACTATCCCTGATGGCAAAATGACTTGCGGCCGAGTGACGGCCGGCGTGCCAAATTGATACTCCTCAGGTGATAGCTGCCTGTACATTGCCAATGAGAATTGCAGGCAATGCCGTTACTATAAAGCTACATTGTCGTCATGGCATGTTTGCTGGGACTATAAACAACAGTGCCGTTCCGAGAATTTTTGTAAAATAGATGTATGCCCCAGACTTTGCTGTAGTTTTAATTTTTTTCCTAGATAAAACAACCAAAAATACCACTTTTTTACATCGTATTTTTTTTTCGTATCAGTCCTCGTTCTTGAAAAAAAAATCTTTTATATTCCGCAAAATTTTTCCACTTATTATTTGAACGGAAAAAGGATTTTAAAACAAGAAAAACAAAGCCATATACGAAAAAAATCTAGATGTCAAGAAAGTTGTCTATGCTTGCGTTGCTTCATCTAATAAAAAAAATAAATAAAAATAAAGTCAGTGGCATACATTTTCATTTTTTCAAAAACGTTTTATACTCAATAGGTCCCCATCGACCAGAAAGCAATACCGTCATTCTGTTCATCATTCTTTTCCGTCATTCTTTTCCGTCATTCTTTCCCGTCGTTCTGTACCGTCATTCTTTCCTTTAAAAATGAATGGATAATAAACATCTTATCACCATCTTATCACCCACTAACAAGCAACATTTTCCTGACATCTTGCCATCTTTTATCATCATGACAGGAGAGATGGAATGCGTATTTATCATCTTGCCCACTAACTTGGCGTTCCAACAAAAAAGATCGCCGGTTTGGTCTGTCGGATTGGAACGTCGAGTCGGTTCAACGTGACGGGAAAGATGGAATGCGCATTCATCATCTCATCTCCCACTAACTGGTGTTCTTTCCTTTGAAAGGATGGAATGACGGGAAAGAATGTCAGGAAAGAATGCTGGTCTGTGGGTGGCTTTTGCCTTAAAAACAATACACTTCCGGACCCATCTTTATATGGACTTTTTTCTTGAAATTAGCTCAGAAATACGCCCTTGAATTCGACGTACTCAATAAGAAAAAATCCTGAAGATAGCAGAGAAAATAAACATATCAACACCTCATAGGTCAAAAGTCGTAACCTTTCAAAATTGCTGAAAACGGGTTAATCCCAGAATTAGATCCCTAAATGGAAAATACATGAGTTGTTCAAAGGACGTAACCCACAAAAATGCATAAAGATATAAAAACCCAACATATAATTCGGTTTAACTCATAGAGAAGTTTTAATTTGAAATTTAAAAGGTTTTTTCGTCCTCCTGAAAAATTTACTTTTTGTGGCTTACGTCATTTGAGGTGTCGATATTTACATCACAATTGACATAATAAAAAATGATTTTTTTCACCAACAAAGTATACAGGGTATTTCATCAAAGAAATGTGGCAGTTTTCTCAACAACATCTCCTTATATTATTATAATAATATTATTAGATCAACGCCACTATTGAAAATATTTTTTAGCTATTGAAGTATATAATATATATTGGTTCCTTCAATATATCTGAGTCGATAAGGTTTCATGAAAAGTATGGGATAATGGAACTGGCTAATAGCGATAAAAGATCATTTCATTATAACTTTGTCCCACCTTCTCATCCATCTAGAACTACAAAGAAGGTCAATGAGAAGTGAAACTATCATCACATTCCAAAAGGGTTATCTTCTATTAGAAGATTTTATGCGATGAGTTCATAAAAACAGTGCAGAAAACAACCTTTGAAGTGAAGACAAACTCCAAAGAATGCGGCTTTCCTATGGAAAACCAATAATTGTACCAACATTATCCGAAACTTCGTGCGCAATAAATGTTTACTGTAAGTCTAGTGGTGTCAAATTTGTTCAAATTATAGGTTTGAGAATGATCATCATCAATGGGCTAACATTTTGAAGAAGGTAACAAACTGTACCTACATTGTCGGAAACCTCGTGCGCAAATGTATAACTACTATTAGTCTAGTAGTATCAAATTTGTTCTAATTACAGGTTTCAGAATGATTATTCACAACGTTCAAATGTTAAAAAAAAAATCATGCAATAATTGGGTAACCTGGAAATGAGTTTATCAAATTTGATCGACTTTAAGCTGTTCAACTACAGTGATGGGACTAGATTTTATACCAAAGTAGTCAGAGAACTGACTGCAGGAGTTGCTGCTTCAACAAATTGTTTTATAGGTATTATGCAGCTTGAATAATAATATAGCTGCATCCTTATAATATTATTATAACCTAGTTTTAGGTTGCATCTAAAAACCTCTAGTGCTGTTTATAAGAAATCTGCAAGTACCTATTTGAGTGGTTCATAATATCAAAATGATCTAGCAGATCTTGGAACATCTTTTGTAATGAGTCATGCTACTCTTGACATCTACTTGAACTAGCGACTACGTGCTGACTCATGTCCCATGTATACCTACAATTAGTGATGCGAAGGATCCGGATTATTATTCCTTTAGATCCGAATATGAATTTAATCGATTAGGCTGAATAATCAAATAATTCGTATTCGGATGCGTGGCACCCATGGCAATGTGCAATTCGGCCTGCGCTTTTATTTCAAATCTTAAGGTCAATCTCACGTTCGTCGATCGTTTCGTGAATGTGAAACCTGGATTTGGCAATGCATTATTATTTTATTCTGTTTATCATTGGCATTGTTGTGTTGAATGAGCCAATTATTGTAAACAGGGTGTCCAGAAACGATGATTAAAAAATTCAAGCGAGAATTCCAGACAAAAAGTAAATGCTACCTCTTTTTATAATATTTTTTTGAAAGTTGATCATTGACGGAGTTGACGTTCTATTTTATTTGCAGTTTATTTGCAATGCCTTTTGCCACGCTCATTCTGTTTCAGAGTTCATAGGGATGAGGAATTCAAATTTGCTCACCGTTTTTTAGCATTTTGTAGAGCTGTTGCTTGTACTTCGATTTGAATGATCTCCACTTTTTTGTGCTATACTGTATGCGACTTTTGACCAGATATTCTCATCACCTCAACCTTTTGACATAAAAAAGAAATGGGGAAGAGTGGTGCACGATGACGATGTGAAGGGAAAAAACTCCATAGAAAACAAAAATACGTAATTTCAACTAGAAAACCACCCAAAGGAGCAACATTTTGGCTAAGAAGCTAATTGAGGAAACCGAACGAAATTGTAATCCTTGAAAACATACAAGAAGAAAAACAAACAGAATATATTTTCATCATCTTGTCCCACTGGTGGGGAGAGATCACAGATGAAAGTCCCCTTCTCGTACGAAAACACTTTTTTTTGCACTTCAAATACTTGAACGTTTCTTAACTTATTGATCAATGTTTTGTGGATTTTTTTCTCAATCTCTCTTTCGCCATCTTGCCCTCGTCAACTTGCCCCAGGGTATATTTTTTTTAAGTAAAAAGTCAGAAATAAGTACAAAAAAGAAGGAATCGCTATAGTTGCCGTAGAAACCAGTTTGGGAAGAATTAGTTTTGAAAGTTGGTAACTTTTTGAAAACTTGTTGTTACGCTGATGATGGTCAATCGTAAAAAAATACTGAAATTCAAAGAAATATGAAAAAATGCACAGAATTATAGAATGTCCCTTCATAGACAAGAAATTCATCCCAAACCAAATCCATTAAGGCTCTCATATAGAAAAAATTATTATTCGTTATAATAATTGTAAACGGCATTTTTGACATTAAATTCACGATTTTTCTTAACCTGTAATCCTTAGGTATAGAACATCATACACAAAATATGTGTAAAATTTGCCGGGGAATTCAAAATTGTACTCTTATACAGGGTGTTCTATCTAAAATAAGAAAATTGACACCTTCTTGTGGCATTTCCGGAAGTGTCATCATTTTGAAAATATTTCAACTGATTTATTATGTTAGTCATTAAGCCCAGCATTTTGCGGAGTAGAGTTGTATGCGTGATAGTAGATGGACCACTATCATCTCGATACTCATTGAACGACTTGGTCGATATATGATACCCTTGGCAATGTTGATAACAAGCTAATTAATTGTTTGAATAATTGGATAATACTTGTTTAACAGGTATGGACCGATTAAGGTAACCGATACATGCATCGTGTTTTTGAAATTATATAATCATGACCTAATTAGATCAGTTTTTATTTTTTGTTGTGGTGAGTCATTAATTTTTGTATAATATTCTACAAGTTGATTAGTGGTATATTATGCATACCCAAATGGTTCAAGGGCGACAATTCATATACAGTGAGAATTTTTGCTATAGTTCCATAGGAAAACCGAACAGTGAAATAAAGTTGAGTCATTGGAAATGTTCCATAGCGATGATTGATGTAACAACAGTCAAGAAATGATCTAAGAAATGAAATAAATGTTATGCGGAAAGTGGCACTAGACACTTGACGCCCTCATTTCCTCGGAGATAGGGGCTACTTTCTTTCGCCTGTATGAAAATCATGTATGTACAACTGTTACAGTAGATGATATTCAATTTCTCAGTATCAATGATAGTTCAAAAATCAACATCAATTTATTACAAATTATTTTATCCGGATATTTTTACGGGTAACAAAATTAAATCAAATGTTCAAACACATGCCCATTATTTGCAAGACAGTATCCTAGACGGTTGTAAAACACATAAGTGGCGTTCCTAACTGGTTGATGAGACAATTCGTTTGAGAAATCTTTCATTTTTTTCCAGTTCTTCCAAGTCATTTATAGGGACAGAATTGTGAACGGCTAACTTTGATTTTTCCCAATAAAAGAAGTCATTTACGCTCAAGTCAGGCGATCGTGGTGGTCATCTGATAGGACCACCTCTACCTATCCATCTGTTAGGGAGGACACGGGTATTCAGATATTCTCTCACCGCTGTCGTACTGTGTGCAGGTGCTCCAACGTGCTTAAACCAAACGTTTGGACGTAGTTGCCTAGTTTCCTGCCTCCAATACCTGCAATTTTGCGTATTTGCTTGACCGTGTTTTAAAAAGGTGAATTCATAAGTGAAAACGATTGTTTTTAGAACATTTTCATCACTGTTGATCATTTCAAACATCTTTTCACAAAATGTTATTCGGCTTTCAGGATCCTGACATGATAGTTCTTGGTGGTTTTGGTATTTATAAGCCTAATATTTTTGTTTCTTAAGAATTCTGCAGACGCTAGACTGGCTAATACCATGGTCACTTGCAAGTCCTCTTGTGGTACTAATGATGTTATTTTCTACAGCAGAAAAAACACTTATTTTCATGTCTTACACGGGGCTGTCAAACACGTTGATTTTCATGCGTTGGATCAATACAGCCAGATGTGTTAAATTTTTCAATAATTTTTCTGATTGTCGTACGTGAAGGTATTGGTCTATTTGGGTACTCTCACTCTTCACTAAAAAATGCTGAAGGCCCACTACTGCAATACCATCTGTAAATTTCTTCTTCTCTGATATACATTTCAACTTTACACATTTTGCGTTGACTTTAGTTATGAAATCCATAGCAACACAAAACATTTTTTTTTACGTATGGAACATTTCAAATGACTCAATATTTTTTCATTACATATTTTTTCCATGGAACAAGAGCTAAGATTCTCACTGTATATCATATTATACAGAATAATTTCACAAAATGCTTCAAGAAATTCAATGCAATAATAATATCATGAAACTCAATCGATCCATCATTATCAATGATGGATTCACAATTTTACTCCTGAAGGCGAGACTTAGAAACCAGACTGTAGAATTATACAAAACTTTAAACTCGAATAATTTTTAAAAAAATTCCTTTATGGATAAAATAAAAAAATACGTATAGATTTGTTTGCGATTTTTCCCAATTTGCAATAAAAAAAACTATTTAGTCTCTCATACAAGTTCCTCATTGTAAGAATGCCGAAAAAACATTTTTTGTCGAGATCGTTTCTGACGAAATTGACTCTGAACCAATGGGGCGAAATAATAACACCAGATTGATATCTGCACGAGATGATGAAGAGGAAGATGAACAAGAAAAACAACAAGAGGATGAAGAAAAAAGAAGGAGGAAAAACCAGAAGAACCACAAGAGGATGAAGAGAACGAAAAAGGAGAAGAAAAAGAGGAAGTAGCCCAATTCCAAATCTAACGAATGGAACTTTTTTGAGATTTTTCAAAATTATTTCTTGTAGGTAAAGGGTGCTCCAGTGAGGGTGTCTACCGGCCATATCCCGGAAACTATTCATCGTAGAGACTTGCGGCAAAAAAAATTATTACAAGAACGGCCAAGAGAAAAACCTGCAAAATATTTTCAGGTTTCTGGAATGGTCGCTGGGGGCCTAACAACCAACACTAAGTACAGCGACTCTATACAAGACATTGACGACAATAGAGTGCATAATTTTTTATTGGTCAAAAACATGGCCGACATGTTTTTGCAAAATCATTTTGACGTTTACATTTTTCAATTTATGATGTAAATACCCCTCAAAGTCCATTTTAAACCATTATACTCACGTAATAATTGAGCAAAAACATGGCGGATGAGTTCAAATGTCGACAATAGAGTGCATTATTTTCAATTTGTCAAAATAAATTGTGTTTGATCATGTTTTTGTTAAGTCATTAATTTGACGTTAACATGTTGTCTCGACGAACATTTAATTAGTTTTTTGGTAATACACGTCAAGATTTTGCAAAAACATGGCGGTTGATTAGCAATTATTGTCGTCACTACCTCGTATTATAGACAATGTACACCAAGTAGAATTCCAAAAAATAGAAATTTTATAGAATTTTGCCCAATGAAAATATATCGATGATATCATTTTCATATTTACTGACTATTTGTCTACACTTTTTCTCAAGATTTTTTTTTTCTATCTATCAACATAAAGCGGTGGGGAAAGTTCAATGGTTTTTTTAAACAAACGGAGATTTTTCCCGTTTTGCTTGACCGATTCTAACGAACATGGGCTCATATTAAAGAGCATAATCTGCACTACAAAATGCTAATTCACTTTTGAATTTGTTACCTTCGCCGTCGCTGCTCGATGGCGTTAGCTGAAACGGTAGCACATTCTTGATTTTTTCCAAAAAAATCAAATGTAATGGTATATTCATTTTTATATATTTCAAAAGAGGATACATTTCACTATTGAAAAGATGAAAAAAAAACAAAAGATGAAAAAGCGATTTTAACTTTTGGAGAACATTTTGTCAAATTTGAAAGCCTTATCAGAGAAATAGAGGGTACAGGTTCAAAAATGGATGAAAGTGATAAATTCTGTCACCTTTTACTCACCAGCCTGAACCTGTATCATTCACGTTATATTCAACAAACAAACGTGATTTGAATATAGCAGCTAAGGATCACGTGTGTCATAACGTAAGATGCCGAAAATGCTATGCTGTATCACGGATTATTCATCTACCCTAGTTAGTAAGGGAGATAGCGCGAAGCGCAAAGGGTTAGAAGTTAGAAAAGGATGGAATAATTTAGCAGCTGATCGATCGCATGCATCCGGGTTTAACGGTTTAGTTGTAATCATAGACTAATATTATGTTGTAATTCACTGTTTGTGTTGATCACAACTCTGCGTGCCAAACTGTTGAGATTCAAAAAATGTAAAAGAATAACAATACGAGGATCTTTAAGAGTTCGATGAAGAAAGCAAAGTTACTCTTAACGGAAAAACGAGGCCGTTGAAGATGACAAAACTCCAGTATTTTATGGAAAACATTTTCGCAAATTAAAAAATTCAATAGGCCAATAGACCTAAAAAAAATGCGGGATAATGAAGAATGGGTCCTGAATCAAATAGTGTTATATTTATTAGTTTCATAATGTAAGAGATTGGGCTTCTAGATATCCAGTGGAAAGGTAATACACGACGTAAAGCCGTGAAATTTAGCAGTGCATGCATGGGACTAGTAGAATAGTAGCTTCCTAAAAAAGCTTGCTTCACTTCAACTGAAAATCATCACTTCTTTTCCGATAAATGCTTCGTAGTTCTCTTCACTGAGCGACACAGTAAAACAATGATGGCAGAAAAATTAAAACATCATCATTCACTGGGAGTCTACATCGAAAATCGTAGAGATCTGATGTCTAAGAAAAACATGGACTAATGCTTTGTAAGATATACGCATGCAGGGACTCTTAGACGTGAGGATTGGATGAGTATTATTATCATTAATTAATTATTGATTATTTAACCCCACTTTTTGGTTTTACCCCCTAAACTCGCTGACTTCCCAATTTCTCTCTCCCAATTAATTAATTAATTTCAAAATGCAATAGCTTAACGCAAAACTACACTTGAATCCATACCGGTGCCTTTCTGAGGAATTTGTTTCGTCAAAATGTTTAGCTTGTCAGCTACTTAGCTCCAAAAACGCTTCAAGTTTCCATACGTTATCTCATAACAGCATGTTAACTGCACATTCATGTTATAAGAAGCCTATTATTTCGACAAATAACATTCGAACATAACGTATATACGTTATGTAGATATCGTAAACGCTGATAAAGCATAGCGATTCCAGGAAAATAACATACTAGGCGCAGAACGTTCAACGTTCAATAATCGCTCTAGAAACCATGACCACAAATATTACCCTAGAATCTGTTTAATCAAGATTATTGGATGCGGATTTGAAATTTGAAAACTCATATGAAAATGTTGCAAATTATGATGCTTTTTTTCAAGCAAGTTTAGGCTTACCATTTCAATGTTATGGTTGTTGTATAGGAGGACACAAGAAAGAGAACTGCCTAAAAAATTGATTGGGAAGAGGAACTGGAGCTAGAGGTATATTTGAAAGAAGGGAGCCATAGAGAAAATATGAATAGAGGAACTATTTATAGAGGAAGATACCAGAGCGAAAACTTTAGATCATATCAGCAAGCAAATGAAGCAGAAACAAGTGAAGATAAGCAAAGTATAGGTTCTGTTGCTTTCAGCTCGTATACATCCCAGATTGACAAACAAAATGAAGAATCTGTCACACTCGTCGTTGATTCCGGTGCAACAGAGCACATGGCAGTGGATTATTTGGAAAACCATATGACAGATCTGAAAATTTCAGAAAAGAAAGTGTCTGACGGACATTGTAGAAGAAAATCATCGGGATGGACATAATGAATTCATGAGGCTTCCAATTGGACTTTGAAAATGGTACACTGAGACTCAACTGGAGATGCTCCGATTCCAAAAAGGAGCGAGATGAATCTATGGGGTCGCTTGTCATGTTTGAGCCTAGACTACTCGACTCCGAAAAAGGGATTGCTTGTAGAAAAAGCCTGGTACAAGTAAAGAGGAGTGTGCCCGTCAAAGTGATGAACGTCGACCATCACTCAGTGAGCCTTGCGAATAGAACCATATTAGGGCTCTGCTCGTCAATTTCCTCCGTGTTCGAGATTGAGGCGACCAATCCTGAGTTCACGGAAGAGATAGAGAAGTTAGTTGCCAGGTTTGATAAGAGAGTTTGGCGACATCTTTGATAGTGGTACACGGAAAAAGGGCCGGACGAACGTGGTGCGGCATACAATCAACACAAAAGAAGGACTACCGATCCGTCAAACCGCCAAAAGACTACCTTTAGTCAAGAGGGAGGAGGCGGACAAGATCATTCAAGACATGGAGAAGTGTGGTATCATCGAGCCTTTTAGTAGTCCGTGGTCATCGCCAGTGATGCTTGTCAAGAAGAAGGACGGTTGAACTTGGTGCTGTGTAGACTAACGTCAGCTGAACAACGTGACGAATGAAGACAGCCATCTGCTACCACGGATCGACGATACTTCAGACACCTTGGCCGGATCAACAATCTTCTGAAACCTGGACCTAAAGAGCAGATATGGGCAGGAAGAGATTGCCCGAGAAGATCGGGAGAAAACTGCTTTCACCTTTGGAACTGGGCTGTGGCAGTTTTCTGTTATTGCTTTGGGTTATGCACCGCACCTGCCACGTTCAAAAAGCTAAAGGAGACTGTGCTCAAAGAATTATCCTGTTCAACATGCCTGGTATACCTCGATGACATGATCGTCGTTGGCAAATCATCCGATGATCACCTCAAGAATTTGGTAGAGGTATTCCGGAGACTTTGAAGCTCTGGTTTCAAGCTGAGCCCGAAGAAACGCCAACTGTTCTGGAGTGAAGTTCGATACCTCGGTCATGTCGTATCGGCACGGTGAAGGGAGTCTGTCGACCAGCAAAAGGTGAAGGCAGAGGAGGAGTGGCCAGTACCAAAGAACATTCACGAAATACGAAGTTCTTTGGGTTTGTGAATCTAGTACCGACGATATGTCCATGGATTTGCCAACATCGCCTCGACTCTCCATAGGCTCACGGAGGCACAGAGACGTTTCCACTGGGATGAAAATTGCCAGGTAGCCTTCGACACGTTAAAAAGGACTCTTGCCGGAGCACTCATCCCAAGCTACCCACTGACGAAAGAAAACTTTTTCTGGGCACGGATTCAGGTAACGTAAGACTTGGTGCAGTGCTGTCCCAGACCTAGCAAGGACATGAAAGGGTCATTGGATACTTCAGAAATACTTTTTCGAAATCTGAAAGGAAACACTGCCCCACGAGAAAAGAGCTGCTGACAGTAGTTAGAAGGGTAGACCACCTCTACCAATACCTCTACGGAAGAAGGTTTCTGCTATGGATCAAGCCACAAAAACACTGATGCCCTGTCCACGAGACCTTGTTCAGAACTCTGCAAGCACTGTCCCACTGTCATCCAGCGGAAGAAAAGGGAGCGACCATTTGTAGGACAGCTGTGATAGTTGATTCCTGATCCCAGAAAAAAGATCAGATCCAAAGTTGATCATCGGATGGAAACAAACAGGCCAACGACCAACTTGACAAGAAGTCGCGCAATTTTCCACCAGAGTGACGTCCTACTGGGCCCAATAGGACTCAATGATTCTCAGCGACCGCATCCTGAAGAGGCTAGTGAAGAATCTGAGCAGACAGGCGGAGGTAATGGAAGAAGTGTCCATGAAGACGTTGAGCAAGCTGTGAGATTTCCAGAATAGGCGGATTTTGGCGTTAACCAGGTAACGAATTGTTTTTACCAGGTTTGGTGAGTACTTGGTTACTGTATCGATACCATCTCGGGATCAAACCTCAAAACGTTCTGGTTACTAAAAGTATTATTCATGGTCTAACGTAACTACTGGATTAGGTACCTCCCAAGCGATTTGCCCCTACTGCGAAGCAAAGTAAGGTAAGAAAATTTGTAACCTGGTTAACGCCAAAATCCGCCTAATATAACTTCACTAAATTTGCGTTGCCATATTGATTGCTCTGACAACGTGGTAATTTGTGTCAACACATTGACACTAACAATACATGATAAACAAATTTGTGTTGCCAATGACAGCGTGGTATAATCGATTTGGTTATATATATAATAATATTTATATGGGAAACAATTCCACCTGCTTGATTCCAGAATGAAATAGAAGATCCCGCTGTACTGTATATTTTTCGCATAAGTCTATCCTTTTCTATCGCATGGGGCACAGCTGTTAATGCGCTTGCGTTTGAAATACTATTTTTCTATTGGCCGCCTACATGTTTGTTGTAACTCTGGAGGACTATAACTAGGAGACGAATCGACATACGAAAATCCCTGAAATTCTGTCCCTCTTTTTGCTCAGTTCATTCAAAGGCGCTGTTGCTAGTAGCGCTTTTATTTATTCATTGTCATGGTAACGTTTATTGCTTGTCAATAATTTGTCAAGATACTTTTATCACATTTTCATATTCACTTCACATTCCACATGTAATGAATTCTCTAAAAGGAAAAAATTGAGGTTGAATCGTCGCAGCATCGTGTTGGTTTGTTCAATGATGACTGTTGTCAAAGATGGATATGACATCACTCAGTTACTCTATCAACTAATGCAAATAAACAAAAAAATATGGAAATTTTAGAAATTTCAGAATAATGTATAACAAGAAATGAATTCATGATACCTATTATCATCAAATAGTCAGAGTTTTGATGCAACCTAGCCAATAAAAATTGTTGCATTTTGATAGAGTATTCGTAACTTTGTTTCAATCATGTTACCTAGGTAACATTTTTGTCTGACATGAAATCGCTAACGACTCTTCGCCATCTGGGGGTAACAATTGAAGCTGAATTACGATTTGAAACCTGGGCTTTTTTTATGCATTCCGATTACTCTCCTAGTTACAGTCCTCCATAGTTGTAACTTCGTAGCCATAGTGACCAAGAACATGAGAATGAGATAGTCCAGGCGAAGCGTCGTGAAATAGGGGGTCGCTGTTCGTTGAGATGCCATGTTTGATTTTTTTTAAAATCGAAGTGCCTTCATTTGAAAGGCTCAAATCCTAATTTGTGATTTTATTTCGCGAAGATATTCTCGAAAATGCATTTTGATGCGTATCTTGGCTTATAATTGCCGACAAGACAAAAAAGACATATCTATGTATTTATTATGAAATAATGTATAACTTACCAATATGTTTTTTTGATAAAATGAGTAGAAAACAGTTATTTCGCGTCAAATTCAAAAAAATGTGCAACAAACTTGCACTTTGGAACTATATTAGTACATAAAATCTTTGCCGTTGCTGTTAGAAATTTCTTACACAACTGTCAACTTTTTTTGTAACACATTTTTTGAAAATAATAATTGATTTCATGTCGTTAGATAGCTCTTGAAAAGTTGAGAATAGAAAGTGCAGATCGTTTTTCTCTATCTTGAACCGTTTGACTTTTACAGCTTGTCAAAGATGCAAAAATGTTATTTATAAAACGCGTTGACTGGAAAAGAGCTGGATTTTGGAAAATTTCGTGTATCACAATTTTTGCTCAAAATTCAAGGAAGAATTAAAATATCGAAGAGTATTGAGTGGTTTCCATTTAAAAAATCGAACTTTGTTGATCCATTGACTGTATGACTGACCCTGTGAAATTCTAATCATCACCAGCTGAAAGAAAAAGAAACCTTTCAACTTTTGTATTCGACTTTTTCCAGTAGCTCGTATAGTTTAACCAATAATCGACCGTTTCCAGACTTCTGACTAACCCTGATCATTTAAAAATAAAACCTTATTCGTTTATCTCAAACTACAAATAATTATATGAAAGAAAACATTTGTTTTGACTCCACTTTCTTGACTCGTATACAGGGTGAAACATGTTGGGGGGGTTAAACCTTGCACCTAATACATTTCTATTAATTTCATCACAATTATGTTAGCAAAACAGTTCTGTAGGTTTTCGCTTTTTGATATAAAATTATTTTGAGAATATCATACAATGAAACATATCGCCAATTTGTCCGTGAACAATCTATAATTTTGTTTTATGCTTACGTTTTCCTTTCGTGAACAAAAAAAAGTAGATATTTCCAATAAATGGAAATAGAGGAAGCCACACTCCTTTCACATTCCACGCGAATTTCACCACATCCTTATTTTTGATGATAAGATAAATGTAATAAGCTATCGAAACTGCAGCTACTCCACTGATTAATTTTAACAAGATTATCATTTTGGAGAAAAAAATTAAACTGACCTGACTTGATCATCCATACTTATATATAGCATTTTTAGTTGTTGACATTTGTACTCTGTGACTTGAGTCTTACGACTGGGCCCAAGGCCGCCCGCAGACTTGAAAAAAAAAACTTATTCGATTGCATTATTTATACTTGCTTTTCAAAAAACTAGTATTATTTGAATACAGTGTTTGTTTCGTTTTGTCAGCTGAATCAATCATTTCTGAATAACAAAGCGCGTATTTCGCGACCTGTCTCAAATTTGACTACATTAAAAAAAAAAGTTCAACTTGTTTTGTTAGGTTCACTTATCACGCAAATAAAAAGATATCAGGTTTTTGTAATGTGCATCGATTATTTCACATATTGTTTTTTGTATTTTAGATTTCAGGTGATTCGGCTAATTTTAACTGTGAAGGTTCATTTAGAATGATGATGAATAATAATAATAATAATATATCATTTATTTAGCAAAGCTATACAGTGTCACTGAAATGGTGTGAAAAAAATTGGGCGGTGATAGTACTCCTAAATATAGTAAAAAAAGTTCCTTTACTGCTTTTGTATACCTGTTCCAAGTCGTGTTTCAAGTTGCTACGAAACTATTGCGATTCAAGTGGTCTATTGTTCATCAAAAAGTTTGATTTTTTCACATATTCTTTTTTAGGGCAATAAAGTAGTTTAAAAGTGATTTGTGACTTCCCAACGTATGTTAAACGGAAAGGTTGGTACAGAACCGTAATAAATGTCTAGAGTTACATCCATGTGAGTAGTGCCCTCGCAAATAGATTAACATCGGATAACCGTAAAACAATGTCTCTTTATTCCATGATCGAGAGATACTGCTCGAGCATACTTCACATCTATTTGCGTTCGCAGACTTGCGAGCCAATAGATGGCAGTGGTTGTCTAAAAACAACCACTGCACATTTACCCAGATTAGGGTAGTGGCTAGAGTTTCATCGGTGTGAGTGGTGCCAGCTGCCTTACTGATGAGTCCAATTTCGGGACGAAACCGGTATAAGGAGGGCACTACTCACATGGATGTAACTCTAGACATTTATTACGGTTCTGTACCAACCTTTCCGTTAAACATCGGATAACCGTAAAACAATGTCTCTTTTTTTCCCAACGTATGTGCAACATCTGGAAAATCAATGAAATCTGAATTTCACCATTTGATTGGAATTTGCAAGGTGATAAGACTGATACTCAAATCAAATCAAAATATGTTTTATTTTCCAGGATATTTTCTTATTGACAAGGCCAAGCAGAAGTTGACATATTTATGTACAAAAATATTACAGCAATAATGAAATTAAAGTTGGAAAATATTGAATATTCTATAAATTTTATAAAATGTTAATGTATATAGGACATAAAACAATGTATGGATAAAAACAAGTCAACATAAAATTGTATAATAACAATTGAATGGGGTAAAAAACATATTTTGGAACAAATAACAGCCAATGTGTACACCAACAAACTAAAACTTTTCGTTTAAATATTCATTGAGATTGTAGTACGTTCTCGTCAAAAGAAATGTTTTCACTTTTCGTTTGAATAGCCTGTTATCTCCAATTGTCTTCAGCTCAGTGGGCATATGGTTGAAGATCTTCAGGTCTTCATACATGGAGTTTTTTGCGAGGCTGCTTCGCGGAATGGGTAAAGAAAGCTGATGACTTTTTCTGGCGTTCTTCTCTATATTTTCTCTGGGTTTAAATTTCTTCTCTGCCAAATTAACTATCTCCAAAATAAATGGAAAAGAAAGAGTTAAAATGTTCTCAATCTTGAAATAATCGCGGTAGCTAGTCCTTGGGTGCAGCTTACAGAGACGTAGCAATGACCTCTTTTGCGATACAAATATTGACTGGAACATCTGCTGTGAACAAAATCCCCAGAACGCCAGACCATATGTTAAAATTGGATTCAATTGGTGAGAAGTACACTGATGCTGCTCAGGAGTATCCATTTTTTTCACGCGTAATGCCTACAGCATAACATACAGATACCAGTCTCTTTGAAAAACAGTTATGTGCTCTGAGAACTTTTCTTAGCCTCTCATCTATGTGGATACCCAAGAACTTGACAGCCGATCCACCATCAATCATTCCATCTTCCAACGGAATACCTGACATTTTGGATTTGAAGGAGACAAGATTTTTTAAAATTTATACATAGTGCAAGATAATTTGCATCATACCATTGCTTTATTATCTTGATGCCTCTGGAAACAGTAGCTTCTAAATTGGTGAAGTTGACATCGTGCAAAAGAATTGTTGTGTCATCCGCAAATAACCAAAACTGTCCTTCAATATCGATGTTCGAAATGTCATTGATGTACAAGAGGAAAAGAATAGGTCTCAACACTGAACCCTGTGGAACACCATAGGGTTTTTCTATCTTGGATGATTTTTTTTCTCGGCATTCCACAAATTGATGTCTTCCTGAGAGGTAGGAGGTGAACCAGTCCAGAACAACCCCTCTGATACCAAATATCAATAATTTCTTCAAAAGTATAATTCGGTCTACACAGTCAAACGCTTTTCTTAAGTCACAAAAAATGGCTGCTGCAACGTCGCCCTCGTTCAGACCAAGATAGAGCTTTTCAAGAAAATCGAAAATTGTGTCTGTTGTGCCAGGGAACTTTTGAAAACCTTTCTGGCATTCGCTATGGAGGAGATGTTTCCTTATAAATGACTCAATCCTCTTTTTGAAAAGTTTGTAGCGTTCGTTTCATCCTAAAGTTGCCCAAGGGATGATTTCTTCTTGTTTAGGCGGATGCGACCTTTCAATAGCTTGGTCCATCTACGTATCGACTAGGATAGTACTCAATGTTTCTGTCGCAGCATAATTGCTGCCAATAGACGTAAAATTCCGTCAATGTTTGGGTGTTGGTGTTATCAATTTTGGTACGGTTGGGTACATTGTTTCACTTTTGGAGGTGGATTGTCAATTGTCACAAAGAAGGGAGTCTTCTCCCGTGTGTGAAGGCAGACACACACGTATTTTTTCTGAAACCAAAAATGTTTTAATTCTCTTGGCGGTATTGTGAAATTGTGCTGGAGAAAGGAGTTTAACTGAGTGTATCTCACTCCCCATACTTCACAGAATGTATTATTTCTGAGGATGCCTCAGATGAAAACGGATTTGTGAAACCTAGCAAGGTGAGCATGCATTCCCGGTTTTTTTGCCATTCTTTTATTTTCCACTTCTCTTCTGGCAATTTTTCAATCTCATCCATTGTTTCAGGGTTTTTTTCTTGACACGTAATTTAAACCGAATGAATGTGTTGATTTGAGTATCATAATTCTACAACCTATCCTGTCTACTGTTGATGTTTGGCGACGTGAATCACGTGGATGATCCGCAACGTTATCAATCCCGGTCCCCTTTTTGGTTATGGCTCGAGATCTGGAAGTACTGTTGAGTGACGAGTCTTGGGTTAGCTCGTGACGTATCCCAGCCGCATTCCAAGAAAAAAAATCGGAAATCAGGAGCCAGGAGTCTGGAGCAATTAACAGGCCAGTCGTTTTAATTATCTTTATCCAATCCATTTCGCCAACTCCAATGAGATTACCATTTCAATAATTTTTCTTTTTAACTAATTAAACATTAAATGTCAACTACATCGAATGCTACCTAATAATTTATATTTTTATATCAACATTGTCACCCATAAAAACATTATCTTTGCGTAGAAAGATCTCAGATTTACATATTTTTATTGGTTAATTATTCTAAATTATTTGTACACTGCGCGGTACGATTTAACTATTTTTGTTCAATCACTCTGCCTCTATATTTGTGAAACATAGCGCAATCCCCAAATCGTTCGAACGTATTTGCCCCTGCGACTTGATCCATTTTATCCGTAACTTTATCATTGATATTTCGCTTCGTACCAACCAGTCATTTTTTGCCAACCAACTCTATTTATAAATTGAGATTTCATTCAAATTCTACCATTTTAACTCCTTGATTTTGGAGAATTAGTAAAATATCATATATCAAATTTCATGTTAAAGCATCATTTATTTGAGTGAATAAAGAAATGTTATTTGTGGACTATAAAGGTGTTCTTTTTTGATGAGTCTGGTTAACGGAAACAAATTCCTATAATCAAACAGGTTTCTTAGTTTTGCCTAATAAAGAAAACTGAGTGGCGCCTAATCGGGATTTTATAAGTAAGTATTAACTATCTAACAGTAAATTGATCAGCTGGCCATTATCCACGAACTCCAAGCCTACCGACACAGAGCTGCCGAATGCAAAAATAGTACGTGATAATAATTGATTATTTTAACGCGCTACAAAAGTGGCGACCAACGTGTGGGGCCTGGCTGAATTGTTTTGTTTTTTACTGAACTCATGGAATTTGTTTTGGTGACTTGATTCTTCAAATAAGAATAATAGTTGGATGCTTTTTCTTATCGCTAAAATACTTTGAATTCATTAAGCTTTTGATTTTTGATTTAAACATTTGAACATTTTACATATAACGTGTTTAACAAGGAACCCTTGCTAGCATATCTGCCTATTCTGACCTTGATTTGAACTTTATTTTTCGGTTTGGTTTCCCCAATTTATTTAGGATTTTTTTTTTGCGGGCGTTTGACTGTTTATATTTGTTGAGCGATACAGTGTGTATTGGACATTTTTTATTGCGGTTATTTTTGGTTTCGCTGAGAAACATTTCACTTTTTTATAATTATTGCTTGTTACTGACCCTTTTGAGTTTGATTTTCTTATCACGATGGACATGTATGGCTTTCAACCCAATCACCTTGTTGAGCATGAGCTTGATTATGAATTGAAAATTCGATTGCTTGCTACAGCTAGGAATGTCGCAGACAAGAGGAAAATTTTGGGAAAGGTTTTTAGAAAGGAACAGTCAAACCCTGGTTCGTCTATTATATTAAGCGAGGTAAATTTTGATTTCACTCAGGAACGCTCTGAAATTAAGAAAAGTTTAGATTCAATTGAAAAAATCATTGAGGATTTTCAAGGTAGTTCCACGGATTCTGCTTTTCTTCGTATGAAGTCTAGGTTATCGCACGTTTTTGGAAGGGCTAGACGCATTCCTGTTCCCACTGAATTACCGATGAGACGAAATCCTATATTCAGGAAACGACCGCTACTTGTATAAAACTCGAATCAGATCTTTACGACAAACTTTCTTCAGCCTCTGAGATTGAATCTACCCCAGTCAACAATGTTCCTGTGATAAATGTTGCAGCCCCTGTTGTCCACTGTGCAACCCGTAACATTCCCATTAGTGAGTGGCAGGTCAAATTCAATGGAGATCCGAAAAAGTTGTATTCCTTTTTAGAGAGTGTAACAGAATTAGCCGAAGCTCGTGGTTTTTCGGAGATTGATCTTTTCCATTCAGCTGTTGAATTCTTCATTGGAGATGCTTTCGTTTGGTACCGTAGTATAAAGTCTACTTTGAATGATTGCAACTCCTTAGTTTGTCGATTAAAGAGAGATTTTCTTCACGATGATATTGATGATGAGATTTGGGATCAGATCAGAAAGCGTAAACAAAGGAGGAACGAGTCTACCGTGATTTTAATAGCCCACTTGGATGCTCTTTTTTCCAGACTTAGTCGTCCACCAGCTGAAACTTCCAAAGTTAAATTCATAAGGAACAATCTTCTTCCAGATTTTATTGATAGGTTGGCATTAATGGATATTCCTTCGGTGCTACAGCTTTCGGAACTTTGCCGGAAATTAGAGGAGTCTGATTACGTCAAAAACAAGAATAGGGTTCGAGAGAGTGTTTCTGTGTTGGATGGTCCTAGTCATGAAGTTCAGAATCTCCGCTCAAGGAATAGATCATCACAAAATTTTTCACGTCCCAACAATCCTCCCAAAAATCATAACCGTCGCCAAGGTTCTTCAAATGAAGTTTACAATGAACCTAGTACCTCAAGAAGGGTGTCAGATCCGTCTTAGGCTAATAAACATAAAAAGGTGGTAACTTGTTGGAATTGTCAATTGCCAAATCATACATTCTTCGATTGTAAGGCTCCTAGAGGCATTTTCTGTTACAAGTGTGGTGAGCAGAATGTCAAGTCGACAGACTGTAAGAATTGTACAAAAAACGAGTGAAGGTGGTGACTCAAGGAGGCCGTTTCACTCTACCTGTTTCTTCAGCCTCTAAGCTTTCCAAATTTGATGTGTCCGACTGGAAAATTTGGCTTGATAAAGTTTCATCATTTATGAAAAATCCCATTGCTGTTGGTGAGGATCATATATCTCCTCTCTTTGTTAATAAACCCCTTGATAATAGACCCTACCTTGTTGTCAAATTATTTGATATTGAGATAACAGTTTTACTTGATTCTGGAGCTACTTCTTCTGTTGTAGGTAACAAAGGCCTGATTATTTTGGATAAACTTGGATTGGTAGTTACCAAGTCTTCCGTAGAGAATATTTGCACAGCAGATGGTAAAAAGCAGGTTGTTCAGGGAACAGTTGATTTGCCAATTTTTGTGGATGGCGTTTGTAGAGTCATCAGTGCTTTGGTGGTACCCTCTTTGGCACAGGCGTTTATTTTTGGTTGTGACTTCGCAAAACAGTTTGGTTTGTTAGTTGACTTTAAAGAGGATTCCTGGAACATTCATACCAATCATAGTAACTCTTGTCTCCCTGTTTTGGAGAGTATTTCTTCTAACTTGGATAACTGTTGTCCCACCTTGTATTCTTTGGATGATCTTTCTGTGGTTCAACGAACTGATGCTCAGGATTTGATTTTCTCTTTTGGTGAAATCAGTAGTAACGATAGACTTGGTAGAACTGACAAGATTTGTTGTACCATTGATACAGGCGATGCTTCTCCTTTTAAAAGAAGACCTTTTCCAATGTCACCCTATATGTTCACTATTCTCAATAAAGAGCTTGATGAAATGTTGAAACTTGGAGTAATAGAGCCCTCAACAAGTCCTTGGTGTTCCCCTGTACTTCTTGTGAAGAAGGCCAATGGAGAAATGCGTTTTTGTTTCGATGGTCGTCCCCTTAATGAGGTTACTAAGTCTGACAGCTACCCGTTGCCTAATATTGATCGTATTCTCTCTTCTTTGCGCGATGCAAAATTCATTTCATCTATCGATCTGCGAAAAGCTTTTTGGCAAATTCCTCTAAACGAGTCTTCTAGGGAAAAAACCGCTTTCGCAGTGGTTGGTAGAGGTCTTTTCCAGTTTGTTACTATGCCTTTTGGGTTGAAAAACGCCGCTCAGACTCAGCAACGGTTGGTTGATGCCATATTTGGTCCTCGTTATGAGCCCAATATTTTCACTTATTTGGACGACATTCCAATAGTTTCTTCCGATTTTCATTCTCACATAAATCTTTTATATGAAGTCAAAGATAAACTCAAAGAGGCAGGATTGACGGTTAATTTGGATAAGTGTGATTTCTTCAAAACTTCTCTTAAGTTTCTTGGTTACATCGTGGGTTCGAATTCTCTTAGGACCGACCCAGAGAAAGTTTCTGCTATGGTAAATTATCCTCGTCCAAAGACTACTACGGAAATCAAGCGGTTTGTGGGTCTCTGCTCATGGTACCGACGCTTCATCAAGGATTTTTCAACTCTCATGTCTCCCATCAACGATTTGTTAAAGGGTAAGAAAAAGGGTCATTCAATAAAATGGTCAGATGCCGCCGAATCTTCCTTTGTCCAGATCAAACAGTTATTAGTTTCTTCCCCCATTCTTTCACAACCCGATTTCTCTAAAAGATTCTGTATTCAGAGCGATGCTAGTGACACAGGACTAGGTGGTGTTCTCACTCAGATTATTGATGGTGAAGAAAAAGTCATCGCTTATGCGAGCCGTTCCCTTTCTAAGGCTGAGAGGAATCATTCAGTTGTTGAGCGAGAATGTCTTGGAGTTTTATTCAATATAGAAAAATTTCGTCCCTACGTTGAAGGCGCCGAATTCACTGTAATTACAGACCATTACAGCTTGTTATGGCTCAATTCTTTGAAAAACCCTAGTGGAAAGCTTGCTCGCTGGTCTATGCGTCTGAGACAGCATAGCTTTGATTTGGTACACAGGAAAGGTTCCCAAAATATTGTCCCTGATGCTTTATCTAGATCTCTTCTCGTTTGTGACGATGATTCCCCTGATTCAATTTCCGGAGAGATAGTGATTGGTGAGGTTGATGTTGATCGTATAGACCCTTATTTTGACAATCTTCGTTCAAAGGTTCGTGATCACCCTGATGAATATCCCCAATTCAAAGTCGAAAATGATTTCGTTTACAAATTTATCCCCAATCGTCTTCCAATGAAAGTTAATCTTCCAGAATGGAAATTGTTAGTTCCGAAGCCACAGAGGAAGGAAGTCATCGATTCTCATCATAGCCCCCCTAGTTGTGGTCATTTTGGTTTTCATAAAACACTCAGTCGACTCCAAGAACGTTACTATTGGCCAAAAATGCGCCAGGATGTGTTGAGATTTGTGAAATCTTGTTTAGTTTGCGGTTCTCAAAAGGCTACTAATACAGCTGCTATGGGTTTGATGGGCAAAGAAAAAGAGGTGTCTTATCCATTTCAAGTGATTGCAGTAGATTTGATAGGTCCATTTCCCCGATCTAGAAAAGGTCATAAGTGGATTCTGGTAATATCGTGTTGGTTTTCTAAGTATACCATGATTTTTCCCTTGAGAAGTTCTAAGACCCAATATGTCGAACAAATTTTGGAGGATAGAGTTTTTTCAGTACATGGTTCTCCTTCCCTTCTGATCTGTGACAATGGTAGTCAGTTCACTTCAAATTCTTTTAAAAATTTGAGTAAGAAATACAGTTTCAATATTCGCTATAATCCCCATTATTCACCTCAGTGCAACTTCGTCGAAAGGAACAACCGTACTATTGGTACCGCAATACGCAGCTATGTTGATTCTCATGACAACTGGGATCAAAACATTCCTCAAATTCAGTTGGCTATCAATACCGCTAAGCACGAAGTAACTGGTTTCACCCCGTCATTTTTAGTCTATGGAAGACACATACCCCTTTCGGGAAATTTTTATAAGGATTTGAACCTTGATATCCGGGTGGATCATTTGATTTGTCCAGGAGATAGGAATGGTTATGCTGAAAATCTCATCGCTTTGAAGGATATTTTCATCGATGTCCGTCCCCAGCTAGCAAAATAGTCCTATAGATTTGGAGTTATAGGATATTTCTGTTCTGTTAATGTTCTATAGTTGCGTATAGTACAGTAAATTGTTGTATAGTGGACGAATATGACACTATTTTGCTCTCAGCAACTAATCTGTTGTTTTAACCTATCGTAAGAACGTTTTTGCAGCATAATTATAGAGCAGTTACAGAATATGTTCCAATATAGTTCTATAAGTGCTGCATGATAACACTTTTTTGCAACCACTGTGCTTACACAATCAAATTGCTCCAAAAGCGATGCACAATAATATCTTATTGGAACTATATTATGTCCAGTGAAACTCTTATACAACTGTTCTGTAATGTCTCATGTAGTTTTCTTATAAAATTATTGTACAAAGGGTTCCTACTGATACAATTCTGCTGCGGAGAGCAAATAACTGACATGGAAGCAGTTATCGAATAAGGTAAACTGGCGCTTCTTTAACGCAGTCACAAACTATTCCAATTCAGGTGTTATGAAACCTTTATAGAATAAATAGGCATAAATACAAATATTTTGTTCTATGAAAACCACTATAGAACTACTATAACAACGACGCCATGCCATATGTTTTAGATTATTAAACTTTTATGGAGTTTGTGACTTTATCTTGCTTTAAAATGTCTTATTCATTTTTATTTTAATGGAGAAAGGTGAAAAAGTGGAGCGTTTTCGAAAAGTAACAACATTTACGAAAACCTTTAGCATTTTATAAGATAAAAGAACCCCTCTGACAAATGGTTTTTGAGATGATTTCATTAGAGTCACCAGGATAATGCGGAAAAATAAAAAATAATTTGATAGATCCTTGTTAACTAAAAAAAAAATAAACATAATACACACAAAAATAAATACACACAATATAACATAATACACACACTAATACATAGTTCCCAAAACTCTAGTATTTTCCATACATTTTAAGTCAAAACATCTTTTGTGGCTCGTAACAGAGACGTCTTTTAGTTTAAATAAATTTTGTTTTTCGTAAAATTGATTAAAGATTCTAAATAAGCCAGTCTCATTGTTCATGAAATATTTTAAGATATGACAACACTGAATGAAATGGCATTGCTCTATAATCATTGCAAAAGACACAAACATGTCGTATTAGTTGGAATCCATATTGGATAGTATCAATAATACAAAGATTCCATTCTTTTCTGCGGCCATATTGTCTAGAAATAAAATAAAACAAATTTGAAAGCATAAGCAATAATACCAAATGAAATAATCTGAATAATATCGACCACGATAGTGTGTCTGATTATTTCATATAAAATTTAGGGGTAAATTCACGAATTTTTGGAAAACATTTTTTTCATAAACTTTTAGTCATAGTGGAAATTTAGGCCAAACGGAGGGAGCATCAAAAAATTCCCATAATGTAATATATGTTTCACAATAAATCTTCTTCCGCAAGTTAATTTACGGCTTAAGTGACCGCAAATAACCAACTCAGTAAATTATTAAGTATATACCCATATTCCTATTTCTACAGAGTAGGTTAATTATCATGAAGTCAGCATCTTTCATCGTCATGTTTTGTTACAGAATCAATTTGCTTCTAAAATACAACACTAAACAGTTTAAAAGTTCTTTAAATATCACACAATGCATTAAAATTGTTGCATAATGAGACATTTTGCGATTCAATGCCATAATTGTATTAGAGTTCTTTAGTAGTTGTATTCTACAAGAGCTTTTGCTCTGTTACGGTAATACAAATGTTCTTTAAAAGCTCTAAGAACGTTTATGCAACAATTCTATAATTGTTTTGCGGAGGCTTTACACAACATTTTATAGAAGTAAAAAGCTGTATAGTATGGTGCCCATTTTGATTGTTTAAGAGTTGTAAGAACGTTTTAAAAATGTTCTTAGAAAAATATTGCTCTATAAAAATTAGTTCTAAAAACGTTCTCACGACATTTATCGAACAAGAAATTGTTAGCTGGGTCGTCGTCTTCATGTTGCTTATGAAAGAAATTCCAAGGCATATAATTTGCGTAAAAGAGATGTTTCCTTCGTCGAAGATGATCACGTTTGGCGAAAAAACAAAGTTTTGTCCAACGCTGCGGAAAAGTTCACGTCCAAACTAGTTCCTTAATATGTACACTGTATCGTTCGCAAAAAATTGTCAAACGTTGTTTATGATTTAGTTAAGGAAGACGGTTCTAGCTGTGGTAAATGGCACATAAAAGACCTAAAACCTTTCTTTGGTTCCACCGCTAGTGATTCCGATTCCTCGGAAGAGTAATGACTATTACTACTATTATTGATTATTTTGCTCCCTGTCGTTCAGACAGATATTCTGGTTTGAAGACCTATTTTGTCTTCCTGTTACATGTCTTTTTAGACTATAAATTTTTTAGTATTTTCTGCAAACATTTTGCTTTTGCTCATTCAAGTGCCCTGAAAATTGACCAGTAAATACAATTTGGTTTCTTACTAAGTCTCAACTATGTTGGATTTTATGAGGACTACTCAAGTAAGAATCGGTTTTTCTTGCCCCGTTTTTCGGCTCTGTAGCGTAGGTTCATACCGGCAAATTGCTTTTACTCAAGTCACTAATCACTTCCTTTTCCCTTAAATTTCAGTGTCACTCATTACTTGGCTTCATCTGGCACAACGAAATTTCGTAGTTAAGTTACTATAGGTTAGTTCTTCATAGTTTAGGTTCTCTTTTAAGATATTTGTCCAACCTTTCTCGATTAGACCTACCGATTTTGTCCCTACCAGATTTGACCTTACCGAATATGACTCCTTTTGGACGGGTGATACACGTAGTTATCAAGAGTTGAGAATTTGTTGTGACTGAAAACCCGATTTCATTTATATTTAGTTATTCTAATGATTAGTCTTTAAAAGGTGTTATACTTATTCAATTCACTCAAAATGTGGTTAGCTTTTCGCTAATCCTCCTTTCGATTTCCTTCTACAGTTTCGTTTTGTTCATGTTGAACATAAAATTGACTTTGTCAATTTCTTTTTTTAGGAAGGGGGTAAATGTAGCGTTCGTTTCATCCTAAAGTTGCCCAAGGGATGATTTCTTCTTGTTTAGGCGGATGCGACCTTTCAATAGCTTGGTCCATCTACGTATCGACTAGGATAGTACTCAATGTTTCTGTCGCAGCATAATTGCTGCCAATAGACGTAAAATTCCGTCAATGTTTGGGTGTTGGTGTTATCAATTTTGGTACGGTTGGGTACATTGTTTCACTTTTGGAGGTGGATTGTCAATTGTCACAAAGAAGAGAGTCTTCTCCCGTGTGTGAAGGCAGACACACACGTATTTTTTTTGAAACCAAAAATGTTTTAATTCTCTTGGCGGTATTGTGAAATTGTGCTGGAGAAAGGAGTTTAACTGAGTGTATCTCACTCCCCATACTTCACAGAATGTATTATTTCTGAGGATGCCTCAGATGAAAACGGATTTGTGAAACCTAGCAAGGTGAGCATGCATTTCCGGTTTTTTTGCCATTCTTTTATTTTCCACTTCTCTTCTGGCAATTTTTCAATCTCATCCATTGTTTCAGGGTTTTTTTCTTGACACGTAATTTAAACCGAATGAATGTGTTGATTTGAGTATCATAATTCTACAACCTATCCTGTCTACTGTTGATGTTTGGCGACGTGAATCACGTGGATGATCCGCAACGTTATCAATCCCGGTCCCCTTTTTGGTTATGGCTCGAGATCTGGAAGTACTGTTGAGTGACGAGTCTGAGGTTAGCTCGTGACGTATCCCAGCCGCATTCCAAGAAAAAAAATCGGAAATCAGGAGCCAGGAGTCTGAAACAATTAACAGGCCAGCAGTGGCGGCTCGCGGTGTTGTAAGTAGGTGAAGCAGACTGATGTGAAAAAAGCGCCGGCGGCGAAAAAAAGCGCCGCAGGCGAAAAGTTGTCCGGGCGCATCCACCATTTTATTATACACTATTCAGTTATCGGCTCGCGGCTTTCAAAACAGGTTAAGCAGAATTTCCCTCTCCAAACCGAAAAACGAGAGAGAGAATTTACCGAGATCGGCAAATCCAGTTTTGTTCCACACTCCACCACGAACGCCAATCATTAGACAAGGAACGCAGAAAACTTTATTTAAGTAATAGCTTCCAAACAACCCCGCAAATTCGGAATACCTACCACCATTTTTTAAATTTTCGGTGGTAAACTCTTTCGTACTGTTTTACCAGTTTACCACTTTATTAATGTTCAACAGTTGGGAGGGTTTTTCACAACTTAAAAACTCTCGTTTATCGTGGTCAGTCCACTTTCTAATCGGGGTTTCCAATAAAACACACACGCGGAGTCATATACAGGAAACATTGCGGAAATTTCAACCACACCGCACGGCGCACAGCACACCCAACATGCATGATGTAGAATACACGTAAAATCACCTTCTATGGTACTATCACTTGAAAGGCGGGAGATACCTAAACCGAAAAATCGTGTGGGTTGGCATCATTTGAAATAATACATATTTCTTAAATAGTACACGGCTCTAGTTCTATAACCTAAAAAATTCCGGACTGTTACAGTCTCGAAAATACCATTCGTTACTAAATTTCCGCGTGAACACTCTGTTTTTGGATTTAGAAGTTTTTGTCACATTAAGTTCCGGCGACGGTCTATTCGAATTTAAAAAGTCCTTTTTATCGTCATTTGTCCATCTCGAAAATGACTTCTCGAGCATGACTTATGCCGGAACATATACGGGAAACATGACAAAAAACGAAACCGACTTCCGATTTTATTTGCAAAACCGCTTGCCTGAACTAAACGTCAGAAAACGCGCGAAGACGCGAGACGCGCACTGAATTTCCGCTTCAAAATAATATTTATTTGCGGCAAATCGATAGAGCAAACGTGACGTTTCCATGGTAACCGATGGATGTTATGAAGCTGCCGCGCTGAATTTTGAACTGCGCGTCTTAGTGTCTTAGGAAAACTACCTTAGTGCCATGACATACTAGGCGAAAAAGGCAGAATTTTGCGATTTTCTGCCAAGTTATTCTATTAAAACGTATACATAAAAATCGGAAAAATGCTAAATTCTGCGACTTATCGCCTAGTATGTCATGGTACTTACTGAAAGCTCGGTATTCAATTCATATTTGCAGGCAGCAGCTGATGTCATCAAACGTTGATGGTCGGACGCATGTTATACAGTTTTCGCAAGGACCTACTATCGGACAACCTGATACTTAATTGTTCTCTCTTTTCAGCCGCCAAATAAAACAAAGATAGCTAGCTGATAAACAAGTAGTAGTTTAGTGGATTACATGGTTAACCATAACTGTGCTTTTTGACATTCGGCGACCAGAAGCGGAATTAAAATCAGTAAAAATATTTTAATCGAATATTATTATATTAAGAAATTCGTGCTAAAGATAATAATTCAAGGTGAAGCGGCGCTTCACTTGCGTCATGCCGCGAGCCGCCACTGCAGGCCAGTCGTTTTAATTATCTTTATCCAATCCATTTCGCCAACTCCAATGAGATTACCATTTCAATAATTTTTCTTTTTAACTAATCAAACATTAAATGTCAACTACATCGAATGCTACCTAATAATTACTGATGTGAACTTAGCAACGAAAAGCCAGCAACGAATTTGACGAAAATTTCCAAACGACCAGTGGCGTCGGCTTCAATTAATTATTATCTCTGAACAAGGACAGACGATTTGCTTTATTTCTAGGGCGATATAGAGTACCTATCGATGTATTTTTGGTATAATATTTCATTGACCCATCCCCGAGCCCATCCCATTTATGGAGATACAAATTTGTAATCTTTTTTCGATGCTTACATTCAAACCGACGATATTAAGTACCCCATAGATGTACACTAACTTGCAAATAAAATGCGTACACAGACAATGAAATCATGTTTTTTTTGGGCAGTGTAATTATTATTGGCTGTCAAAATATTTACACGCCAGACAAGTTTTTTTTATAACAACAAAAGAAAACGATATATTGTGAGTACATTTTTGAATTTATTTACGCAGTTAATAGCCGGTTGCAGAACCATTTCTGACCAAAACTTCTTGAAGTCGTCGAACCATAGAGTTTGATAAATTTCGACAATATTCAACATCATTGGCGAGCTCATCCCACACATCAAGAATGGCATCTGATAGTTCTGCCTGATTTTGAGGCCTCCAGTTTCTTCTATAAATAGTTTTCACCAATCGTCCCCACACATTTTCCATCGGATTTAGATCTGGACAACGCGATGGCGATACTAAAACTTCAATGTTCCGATTTTGAAACCATGTCTTGCAAACATTGGCGGTGTGCACGCAGTTATCTTGTTGGAAAATATATTGGTTCTCTGGATAAAGGGCTTCAACCGATGGCAACATCACGTCTGAGAGAATCTCCAGATAACGAGCCGAAGTAAACCTGCCATTGATATGCCAACAAACCCCCAGTCCTCGTGCACTAACCCAGCCCCACATGTTGACGGAAAAATGACCAGCCCTGTCTATTTGATTTGTGTATCGCTCGTCAACGCGAGAGTGTGCAGGCCGATAGACTTTAATTCTTCTGCGCTCAGAGGAGGACTGGAATGTTTTTTCATCGGTAAATATTACTCGTGCCCAGTGAGGATTACTGGGCACGAGTAATTTAGGGCAAAAATCACCCTTGTCTGCTTTTGCTCTTCGGTTAAATTTGGTTTTCTTGCAGCAGTACGACAACGTTATTCCGATTTTTTTATTCTCCGACTTGCGGTGGAGCAGGAAGCAGGAAAATTGGTCAATGATACTGTGTTCGCTGCAGAGTCAAATGGGTTTTCCCTCAAATGATTTAGCAGCGCTTCGTCTTCTTGATGGCTGGTCTTCCTGTTCTTCTTGCCAGTACCTTCTTTCCTTTCGAGGCTGTGTGTAGCCAGCCAACGGCTTCTCAGTCTGCAGACTGTGGCTTTGTTAACGCCATAGTGCTCAGCCGTTCTTCTTACTGACCATAAGTCTTCACTGAGACGCATCAGTATTTGAGTTTTCTTAAAATTGGATAATTGTCTCGGCATATTATTGCAAATTGCATTTGACAAGACTTGACGTTTACTTGTCACCTTCATACACTGCCCAAACCAAATCAATTTCACCATTTCAATGTACGCATTTTATTTGCAAGTTAGTGTACTTTTGGTATGAATTTCATTGACTTGCAAGGCCCACGTATGCAGATATAATGTTTCAATTTTTTTCGTTGCTAACATTCAATCCCTATTATCTCGGAACTAGGACATACGATTCGCTTTATTTTTTGGGACGATATTAAGTACCCATAGATGTACTTTTGGTATGGATTTCATTGACTTGCAAGGCCCACGTATGGAGATATAATGTTTCAATTTTTTTCGTTGCTAACATTCAATCCCTATTATCTCGGAACTAGGACATACGATTCGCTTTATTTTTTGGGACGATATTAAGTACCCATAGATGTACTTTAAGTATGAATTTCATTGACTTGCAAGGCCCACGTATGGAGATATAATGTTTCAATTTTTTTCGTTGCTAACATTCAATCCCTATTATCTCGGAACTAGGAAATACGATTTGCTTTATTTTTTGGGACGATATTAAGTACCCATAAATGTACTTTTGGTATGAATTTCATTGACTTGCAAGGCCCACGTATGGAGATATAAAGTTTCAATTTTTTTCGTTGCTAACATTCAATCCCTATTATCTCGGAACTAGGACATACGATTCGCTTTATTTTTTGGGACGATATTAAGTACCCATAGATGTACTTTTGGTATGGATTTCATTGACTTTCAAGGCCCACGTATGGAGATATAATGTTTCAATTTTTTTCGTTGCTAACATTCAATCCCTATTATCTCGGAACTAGGACATACGATTTGCTTTATTTTTTGGGACGATATTAAGTACCCATAGATGTACTTTTGGTATGAATTTCATTGACTTGCAAGGCCCACGTATGGAGATATAATGTTTCAATTTTTTTCGTTGCTAACATTCAATCCCTATTATCTCGGAACTAGGACATACGATTTGCTTTATTTTTTGGGACGATATTAAGTACCCATAGATGTACTTTTGGTATGAATTTCATTGACTTGCAAGGCCCACGTATGGAGATATAATGTTTCAATTTTTTTCGTTGCTAACATTCAATCCCTATTATCTCGGAACTAGGACATACGATTCGCTTTATTTTTTGGGACGATATTAAGTACCCATAGATGTACTTTTGGTATGAATTTCATTGACTTGCAAGGCCCACGTATGGAGATATAATGTTTCAATTTTTTTCGTTGCTAACATTCAATCCCTATTATCTCGGAACTAGAACATACGATTCGCTCTATTTTTTGGGACGATATTAAGTACCCATAGATGTACTTTTGGTATGAATTTCATTGACTTGCAAGGCCCACGTATGGAGATATAATGTTTCAATTTTTTTCGTTGCTAACATTCAATCCTTATTATCTCGGAACTAGGAAATACGATTTGCTTTATTTTTTGGGACGATATTAAGTACCCATAGATGTACTTTTGGTATGAATTTCATTGACTTGCAAGGCCCACGTATGGAGATATAATGTTTCAATTTTTTTCGTTGCTAACATTCAATCCCTATTATCTCGGAACTAGGACATACGATTTGCTTCATTTTTTGCGACGATATTAAGTACCCATCGATGTAATATCGTCCCAAAAAATAAAGCAAATCGTATGTCCTAGTTCCGGGATAATAGGGATTGAATGTTAGCAACGAAAAAAATTTAAAAATTATATCTCCATACGTGGGCCTTGCAAGTCAATGAAATTCATACCAAAGGTACATCGATGGGTACTTGAAGTCGTCCCAAAAAATAAAGCAAATCGTATGTCCTAGTTCCGAGATAATAGGGATTGAATGTTAGCAACGAAAAAAATTGAAAAATTATATCTCCATACGTGGGCCTTGCAAGTCAATGAAATTTATACCAAAAGTACATCGATGGGTACTTGATATCGTCCCAAAAACTAAAGCAAATCGTATGTCCTAGTTCCGAGATAATAGGGATTGAATGTTAGCAACGAAAAAAATTGAAAAATTGTATCTTCATACATGGGCCTTGCAAGTCAATGAAATTCATACCAAAAGTACATCGATGGGTACTCTATATCGCCTCAAAAAATTAAACAAATCGTATGTCCTGGTTCCGAGATAATAAGGATTGAATGTTAGCAACGAAAAAGATTGAAAAATTATATCTCCATACGTGGGTCTTGCAAGTCAATGAAATTCATACCAAAAGTACATCGATGGGTACTCAATATCGTCCCAAAAAATAAAGCAAATCGTATGTCCTAGTTCCGAGATAATAGGGATTGAATGTTAGCAACGAAAAAAATTGAAAAATTGTATCTTCATACATGGGCCTTGCAAGTCAATGAAATTCATACCAAAAGTACATCAAAGGGTA